>JAODKC010000107.1:25012548-25067195 GCA_026777985.1 Mormyrops attenuatus
TATTACAATAACACAGAGGCAGTACAATATAATTTTACATTATGACACCACAGAGTCAGTGCTGTATAATCACATGTTATATTGCAAGACCACGGAGTCAGTACAGTATAATCATATGTTATAATGCAACATCGAGCAGATTAATTAAGCCCCTGTGTGGCTGAGGTTGTTGACTTGTAATTACAGCTTGTTGTTCCTAGGCTTACAGAATTTCCCCAGTCTCTGTAGACTAATGATTATAACTTTTTAAATAAGGTCCCCTTGATGTACTCAAGCTGTACTCAGGCTCACATTGCCTTCCATTTCCAGTCAGATTTTACAAGTAAAAGAAATGCGCACATTCTTTTTCTGTATTTTCAGCAATTCTTTCTGGATATCAAATAATACTAGAGGCAGGCAAAGCAGAACCATCCTCAGTATGTAAAAATAATTGTAAACATTGATAAATGAACCGTTTGCCACATCCACGACATATGAATAACTAAATCAAGATCAAACCTTTAACTAAATGTGTTGTGATTAATTCAGACCCATAGTCTGCACGTATATAAACCTTGTTTTTCGACCCTCATGTTTATGTATTCCATTTGATCTTTTTAGGAAGATATTTAAACCAAAATGTCCCATATATACGATTTATTTACTGCAACAAACTAGAAATTAATGTTGTTGTACAAGATGCAAAGTATTGTCTGGAGAAAATTTTAAATAGCAATAACAATTTAGAGTGATGATTATAAATGCGTTTTCCACAAAACTTCCTTCTTGTTTAAACATAAACAATTGTGTGTTTCTACTGTAAAAAATACATGCAAGGCTGACCTAGAAATATCTCACAGGAAACATGGACATCTAGTAAATTATGAAGCGACTGAAAGTGCAATTGTTTGGGAAAATTAATAATGAATGCTGTCTATTCAAAAGCTGATCAAAAGCCAAAACCTGATACCACATTCCTTAATAATTCAAAGGTTGTTGACAATACTGTACATAGCTACGAAGGAATGGCAATCGTACATTTTCGGTATCGTGCGTGTTGTGGAGGATAGATACCATCCATTACAAAGAGAACAAAATTACTTTTTTCTATGAGCTGTAGTTATCTTGAAGTTTATTTCTGTATATGTATTGCTGATCACAATATTATCAAATCAAGAAATATATCAGTAAAGGTCTACACTAAACTAAATCTGCACTAATAAGAAATGAAACAGTATGAGTCTAAAAACCATGTGTGAAATTTCCATGTGCAAATTGATTAATCTTTTCACTGTTATTTTGTATTGTTATTTGTCAGAGTCAACACGGTTTCAGTCTGTAATGTGTATAGTCCATAAATGTACGCTAACAGCTCCTGCTGATTGGATTCTGAGAGCACACTATGAACAGGCAACGAGAACACGGCTACATATCACTCAATGAAACAAATCACTCCAAGAGTTCTTGCACAATCATATTTATCTCATATAGCACCAAACATGCAATACACACAGAGCTAAAATGAAAATGAATGCTAAGCCACCTCGTGAATAATTCTCTGATGGTTGATACTCTAGGTTATGTTTTGCCTCATTCATTTTCCCAGAAATTGACATCGGAAGTGCTTGATGCAAAGGCTATACTGTTACTTCTCATTTCTCATATTATCACTTCTCGTGTTCTTCAGGTCAGGTCACTGTTAGCCTTTTGTCACAAGATGAACTACAAGCATGGATAAAACAGATGTTAGTGACCTTAGTCCTGGGTAAATCCCTCCCGTTCATCTATCTACATTGTGCTTGGCTACTGTGCAATAAATTGACGGGGTACTGTTGGCAGGAAGCAATCAAAAGTGATAAGTTGATTAATTAAGCAGTAATAGGTACTGTCAGCTCAGTCAAGCCCAGACTTAGAGTCATGCCCAGTGTTAGCAAGAAGCAAATTGCCTCAATGAGCATTATATTCCACTGAAAAGCCATGGAGCTGAAGAGTGGATGGGTAACATTATTAGATGTGCTGGTCCATTGCATACGATTACACAGTGTGGGACTCCTCATGTTGTCTAAATCACATAACCTTCTGTCTCTGCAAGCAAATCTGTGCTGGATAAGGTCAACAGTTCTTTGATGGTTCCCTTACAATATTGGGTGAAGGGCAGGTAAAAGAGCATTTTTAACTGTTTACAGCCGTCCATCCATCCATCCTGCCATGGTGGTGGGACTGTTTACATCTATCCAACCATCCATCCATCTTCATCCATTTTCTGTAACCGTTTATCCTGTTCAGGGTCGCAGGGAGTCTGGAGCCTAGTTTACATCTATCTGCATTTTATTTTCCTTTAGGTTCCTTGTTTTTCCTCAGGCCAAAAAGGAAGTTACTTTAGGCAGGAAAAGAAATAGATAAGTTCAATGTTGAGAAAAATTCTTAATTGCTTCTTTGTTATTTTTGAAAACACTGATATGGGCTAATTAAAGGAGGGAAAACATTAACAGTGTTGACGCGTCCAGATCAACACCAGGGCTGGCAGCCATTTAGAATCCTGTTTATAATCACTGCATTAAGCCTGTCAGAATGGGATGGGATTTATTATAAAAGTCTGTTTTTATTATAAAGGTTTGTTAGCATGTGGCAACATGGTGGTGCAGTGGTTAGCACTGTCGTATCATACCTCTGGGACCTGGGTTTGAGCCTCCGCAAGGGTTCCCTGTGTGTGGAGCTTGTGTGTTCTCCCTGTGTCGTTGTGGGGTTTCCTCTGAGTACTCCCGTTCCTCCCCGCACCGCACAGTATTAAAAACATGCTGAGGTTGATTGGAGTTACCAAATTGCTCATGTGTGTGAATGTGCCCTGCGATGGGTTGGTGCCCCATCCTGAGTTGTTCTCTGCCTTGTGTTGTTGGCTCTAGACCCCCTGTGACCCTGAATAAGACAAATGGTTTCAGATGATGGATGATAGAAGTATTTTATCACGTCTTCAGATTTCCTGGCATTATAAATATAGTTGGATGTTGTATTTTAAAAGGGAGATAAAATTTATTATAATATCATAACAAAAATACCCAACCACGGTCTGTAATGGCACCACTTTACTGTGAACAAGTGTTTACTGTGAGTCATTATTCCCAATTAATCATGAGTAAAAGTGCTCTCCATCAGAAATCTACATCCACCTCCGGCTTGCAGTAACACTGTAGGCGGTTTGAAGTCCCCCCCCCTCAGTGTACAAGAAAAAAAACATGAGGAGAGGAAGGCAGACTGGGTGACTCCCATGGTGCCTGGCTTCTCGTAAGCATTCAGGAAACCAAGGGGACAGAGAAGCGGAAACTGATCAGGCCAAAGGGATAAATTAATATATTTCAACACATAAGAGATATTTGTTAATTAATTTGGGCCAGTTAGACATACCATTGTGCGAGCCTGATATTTGTTATCATCTGATATCAATTGTTGGCTTTGCACTTCTGTCTCATCCAAAGTTTGACTGGAAGCTTTGTTACTCCTTATCATGCTTTTTAAGGTGCACCCAAGCCATAAAAGTCCACGTTAATTAGTAGTACTATTTTTAAATAATGGATACACATAATTATTTCAGATTTTTAGGCTCCTTTGGTTTTATAAACCCGTGGCCTGTACTACGAAGCGGGGTTACTGGCTTATCAGGGTAACTTGTCGGATTTAAGGTAGTCTGGGCAAAATGTCAGTGAACGAATATGAAGTCCGTTTAAACTGTGGTACCTTAAATCCGACAAGTTACCCCGATAAGCCAGAAACCCCGCTTCATAGTACAGGCCACTGCTCCACAGAGCCCAGCAAAGACCTCTTGCTTCAGGTTTTCAGTTAGCGTGCCAGTACTAAGCATTTCGTAACACTCTTTTTACAAAAAGGGTGCCAAAGAATGACATTGACCTCCTGCCTCTGTTGTCTCATTCCCAGATTGATTGGAACCTTCCGTATGGTGCTGCAGAAGGTAGCGGAGGAGGCCCAGCTGGAGGTGTCCGATACTCTTATAGATGACAACAACACAGCAATTCGGGTGAGCAATCTCCTTTGGTGATCCAGGGCTCCATAGGTGCACAGGTAGAGAAATTTGCTTTGGTTCCTGGCATGATCTGAACCCGCTCTCTGGCTCAGTCTATGAATGTTTCTCAATTTCAAGGACGCAAAGATCGTACTTGTGGTCTTTCAAGACCGATCTTGCTAACTTGCCTCCCAAAAACGAACTTGGGATGCAATGAATCTTGATATTTGGAGTGGGGAAGAATGACATCCGGGGATTTTCACCATCCTCTGTACTCCTGTTCTTGAGTATTGGAACTGGTCTTCAGCAATGGAAGATGACGTAAAACGGGTACATGAGTACACATATTGAGAAACCCTGACCAGCACTTTTCTTCATGTTTCCACAAAAATGTTCAAATGTCTCAAAAAGAACAGCATTAATACCTAGCACGTATTGCAGTAACATAATTCCAACTAGAGGCAAATGCATTAGGTTATAATGTACAGCACTGTGCAAAAGTCTTAGGCTGCCACTGGAAGTTGTTTAGATAATGTTTAAGCTTAACTATGACTTTGTGAAAGTGTGTCAGCTTTTTGAAGCTTCCCACAGCATTTGCTGTTACAATCCAGCATAACACAGTTTTCCTAGGTCACCCAAGACTTTTGCACATTATAATATATGCAGAATCCTGATGTGTTTACTTTCGAAAAGTGAAAGTTGTGTGTGTAATTCAGACTTCCCAGTTGATCATGAAGGTGAGACAAAATGATCCTCCAGCTCAATCGGATTAACTTCAGTCTACGAAAAACCCAGCAGGCGAACGGCCAAAGTTGACGGTGTCCTGTGCTCCTGGTGCAGGGAACTGGCTCCAGTTACACTGATGTGACAGTGGAGAGTTCACAGGAAGGCCCACAGACAGAGGTCTCCTCCCAGAGAGGCTTTAATGAAACCTTGGCTAGTCATACTACATGAACAAAAGATATCGAAGTCAGCAGCCCTGACCTTGATACTATTGCAGACATATTTACGAAATGTGCTAAAACGCATTAAGCTAGCTAGCACAATTGGAGGCAAGTGTTGACAGTGCATTGACCAAGCTGGCTGCAGTGGAGCTCATCGCACATCCGCTAGCCGCCGATATTTAAATGAAGCAACAGGGGGTGCAGTTGAAAGAGGCTTTTGCCGCTTGGTGTGTAATATCAGTCTGGAGTACTTTAGCTTAAGTTTAACCAGCACTGGGGTCACATGTCACAGGTCATGTCCCTTGCCAGAAAAGGCGTAATGTTAAGTGCTCCCTCCTCAGTTATATCGGTAAACACAGTAGGGGCTGTAACTGATAATGGTGACTCACGGAAGGCCCATCTCTACAAGCAAATTTTTTACATTAGTCACGATACCACAGTGGTATACAACTTAAGGATATTAACAAGCATGCAAGTTTACCTTACAGCCAGCTAACTTATGGCAAGCAAGTTTACCCTATAACTAGTTATCTTATGGTGCGCAAGTTTACACTCTAGCTAGACAACTTATGTCAAGCAAGTTTACACTCTAGCATAGCCAACTTATGTCAAGCAAGTTTACCCTATAGCTAGCCAACGTATGGCACACAAGTTTAGCTTATATCTATCTAATTTATGGCATGCCAGTTAACTCTATAGGTAGCTGACTTATGGCACACAAATTCACTACATAGTCTGTTTTTAAGCAAAATTGTTCTCTTTGTGTTTTGAGATTCTGTTTAGCATATGAGATTCAACAGCAACGTGCATGAAGTCGTGTGGATACCTTAGATCTGTATTCTGCCAAATCTTCTGTGACAGACATATTTTCCTGCAGACGAACATTACAATAGAGATCAGGTACCAGTCCCTGGATGGGACTATGTGCACCTGGAATGATGGGGAATTCCTGGATATGCCAGATGACCCAGATGGAACCGTCCGCTTTGAGACCAGCAGCCTCCTCTCTGGATACAGCAATGGCTCAGGGACATCTCTTGGGAAGGCCAGCCATGGACTTCCTGTCTTGCGGAAGTGAGTAGTAGTCCTTGGAAACTAGCAGATGGAAGTCATCGTCAGTGAATACAGTTGAGATGATAATACATTAATATCTATCTCAAGGCACCCGTCAATCTTAAGAACTTAAGAGCATTTCCTGACCTAGAGACTTGGGTCATTCAAAGGACAATTTGAGCTTTTCATTCCCTAACCTGCAGTACTGGTGCATATGACCCTTTGTTTCATCATTATTATCCAAGATCTGTAGGTTATGAATTACTCTAGGTTATTTAATGAGAAGGTAACTGCTTTTCAATATTTGCCTTTTGGTTGATGATGCTGATGCCCCTGTATGTTGTTCACTGAAGCCATGTTAGCTGTGCTGCTTTCTCCATTTTAACCCCCTTGTTTTTCCACTTAGTGGGACCTTTTTCAGAAAGTGCCAATATCATCTCTGTTTTGCACTCTAAGTACAGTTTTCCCCATCTCCTTGCTTTCGAAGCTCTTTGTTTTCATAGTGTACGCTGCCAAAATCACCTCTTATCCCATTTCTAAGCACTGTCAAGAGATCATCTTAAGGGTCTTGCTTGCCGTGTCTGCAATAAATGCAGGGGAATATCACTGCTTCTTCATTAAGTAGATAATGAAGTCTGGAGGCTAAATGACAAACAGAATGGGAGATTATTCTGGCCTGCCGACAGTTTCGGTGTACGATCTTCAGCTTCATATTTATCGGTTAAGAGAAAATCCATGTTTTGTTATTGTGGTCTTATAGTCTGGTTTTGTCTTTTACGATGCTTTCCATATGATCCATGTTCTCCGGAGGAAGTAGAAATCCAGTTAATACTGATGGTCAAACGGTGGGTATTATTGAGCTCTCATTCTGGTTTCCCAACAAACCAACGGCTCTAATTAGTGTTTCCTCTCATGCGTTACACTATAATGATCCATAGAATCCTGGCTTTACCATAGTGTCATTCCCAGTGGTATTACTGTGCTGGTGTATGTGTGTGCTAGAGCCTACTGCAGTGATACAAGAGTGGCTCTGTGTGTGTGTGTGTGTGTATGTGTAAGCGGGTATACCTATCTTTATGGGGACACAATATCCCCATAACGTGATAAATATCCATTTTTTTTTCCTTATGGGGACCGGTTTCCTGGTCCCCATAAGGGAAAACTCTATTTTATAAAAATCGGTCACTGCTATGAAAAAACTATAAATGCAAGAAGTGAATGAGTGAGCCCCATAAGGATAGGTATACCCGACATGTGTGTGTGTGTCTGTGTGTGTGTGTGTGTGTGTGTATATATATATATATATTTATGAATTTGCATTTATTCTTCTTCCTAATGACTTTCCATGTCTGTTTCCTCTCCACGTGTCAGGGCTAAGTTGTTAGATTAAATCTGCCTATAGGAGTGTGTAAGAACTGGTTTTTAGTCCAGCCGTTACTAGTATGGTGTGGAAATAAGAGCACCCTGGGGATTAATCAGGTCAGAGTGCCTCCGTGTAGGATTTCACTCGCAACACTGATCAATGTCATAATAGCAAGCTGTTCTTCAAGGGGATCAAGAGGGGCTCATAGAGGCCGTCATTAATTAGACTCCCGTCAGTTTCTTCATTTGCACCTGGACCGCAGGCCCACTCAATGCTTTCTGCGAGTCTGGAGCTGTCACTCAGAATGGGTTCAGGGAATGATGCAAGCCATGTATCATTGGGTTAATTAATACTGTATATAGTTTCACTTTGATGAAAGGGGAATCTGAGACTATCCACACACTAAGTAAGAAAGCATTTGTATACACACAAGTACGCACAGGCCCAGACACGACACGTTCTGACACTCACTAAAACAGCACACAAATCTATGAACTACTGTGGTTTTCCAATAGAGAAGCAGCAGCCTGTAACATTGGGTCTGTCATTGGGACCTCTGTCTTCACTGACTGCTCCAAATCAAACTATTAAGATCTGCAGGAATAAGAGGCAATGGTCGTACATTTCTATTGACTAGGTCAATGAGTCATTCCATCACCATTGTCCAAAGGGAGAAGCAATCTTCCTTTTTAAAAAGGAACTATTGGAGTATATCATTTTTTTTTTTCCCTGAAGGTGATAAAAAGCCTTTTCTGAGTTTTCTGATGCCGACAGCCTTGGCAAGGACAGGGTACTGTATAGTACAGCTACACTAAACCTGTAATCTGTTAATACTTATATAAGGCCACTGTTGCATTCTAAACAGGTGAGGTTCTGGACCCCGGAAAAAACTTTGCATTGCGCATTCATTTCTGGTAGCCCAATCAGCACTGGAAGACATTCATTTTATCTGGTTACCCATAAACTAATAGCAGAATATTTATTGGTATGCCTAAATTTTAAAGGATGGTTGAAGGATAAGTATATGGAAAGAATGTGTCACTTCCCAACTATGTAAAACAGTTCTTCAGTTTAGTACTGTCTTGTGTCAGTCGGGCACCCTGATGCGCTCATGCTGTTATCACCTTGGAACCAGCCCTTGTTATTTATTCTAGGCTTTGAGTTATAAATTGGAGAACTGAAACGCTATAATGACCCAAGTCACCTCTGCTCAAGGGCCCGCTGGACTCTGCTGAAAAGCTTCTCATTCTTTAAAGTTCTGTATGTTTCCAGAGCTGTATGAGGTCTCCATACTTATCCCCTTGAGATGCAGATCGTAGAATTAGCCTGTTTGTCTGAGCTCTATGACTGTTACTTTCAATGGCAGGCTGGCCGTTTCAGATAGCATCTCACAAGAAAATGTTTCCCTTGATGATATCCAGTTTTGGTATGTTACTGTCAATTTGGTGCCAAGATTATACTAAATACTGGGAACAGAATCAGTGTTAATGTCTCACTAATTCCCTTAATCTATACTATTCAAATTTGTTGGTTCTTTCTACCATTTTATATATCAAAATGAATTACTGCAACAACTCAGTTCATCTACTTCTCCAGGTTTCTCCTAGCAACCAGGATGTCACAAAATACCTTTTCACGGTGCTCTTAATCACAACAACATCCTGGAGGTCTGTATTAATAAACTTAAAATTAGAGATAGTGTGTTATATTTGTGCCAGAAACGGACTGAAAAAAAGCTTAGTAAGTCCTTAGTTTGAAGGATGTTTGTTTTCTGGCAGATTTTTGGCGCCACCAAGTGGAATTTTTATTCACCTTGAATGCTAAGGTGAAACTGATACTAAGGGTGTTTTCACACCCACAGTTCGGTCCGAATCAGTTGATGAGTTTGTAAACCTGTAGCATTTTCCCCTCAGTTTGGTTTACTTTCACACAGAGAAAAATCCAAGCAATACAACAATGTGCCCACTACAAACCATATGAGAACATACATTCTGCTTATTGGTCAGATGTGTCCATGGACGTCATTACGTCCGATCATTTAAGCATATTTTATGCCTAGCCCTGAGTATCTTAGCCCCAATGCTAATCTTCCATCAAAAACTAGACTTAGCCCCTGATATTTTCAACAGATAGAAACTTCCCTGGATCTGTCTGCGGCAAGAGCAAGGAAATAAATAGCGGAAGAAGGTCCTGCGTCCTGGGTTATGCCAGCTCCACATCTCTCAATTTCATATATTGTTGCCTCAACAGCACTGTTCAGTTGACTGGTCAAGCCTTCTCTTCTTCAGCAGTTGACTGAACATTTTGAAAACTTCAGAGTTTTTATGAGTTGTTTTTCGGAGCTGACAGATATAGTCAACTGCCCAGATTTCAAGAAGACGACATACCTTACTGCTAGACCAATTAAGACGTATGTCCTGCTACTGGTTTGCGTGCTCTGCCACATCCCAGAATGCAAAGCGCTCCGGCCAACGGGAGCCATTTAGCCCAAACTCGCAGAGGACACCTGGAAGTTGGGTCGGTTTGCGGTTCCATCACGTTTTCACCGCAAACAAACCACTCCAGAGTTCGTTTAGGACCAGACACAGACCACCTCCTCTCAAGGGTCTTAGTCCTGTTGTTTTGGTCCACCCCCAAGTGCAATTACTATGTTCACACCTGCCCAAATGAATCGCACAAAGGGGGAATTTGTATTACAGTCCATTTTAACCAGATTAAAAAGTGCTGGTGTGAAAACACCCTAAGATTACCACACCCACCATTTTAGTTAGTATTACAATCGGGAACTACTTTGTATTGGGTAAAGTTAACAAACAAACAGTCATCTCTGCAAGCAATTTAACAAACACTAATATACAGGCCACATCTTAAAATATGAATCAGCTTTATTAAAAAGTAACCATGAACAAAGCATGTAAATGTTTATATTTGTGTGTCTTATACAAGATCCTTTATCCAATTAATGAAAAACCTCCTGTAGAGAAAGAGAACACTGAATTAATTGTAAACTCATTCTATTTATATATGTTTAAATGTGTTCAATCAGAAATGAGTTCTTCTGAAACGAACTGTTTATATATATAACACTAAAATATTTCCTGTTTCTCCTGGGGTACATTTCAAGAGCCACCAGCATTTTTTCTGTCTTTTGGGATGTTTTTATTTTGCTGTTGTTCTTTTTATGATCTCTATGAATCATTATCTGTGGCAAAAAGACGTACCATGAATTAAAACCAAGGATCTTTATAGTACAGGAGTGGCCAATCTTATCCACAAAGGGCCGGTGTGTGTGCAGGTTTTTTGGATAACCTTTAGGTCAGCTGTTCAAACCCAGGCATGAGGACTCTTCAGCCAATCATTCTTCTAAACCTGCATATCCAATGGCCCTTTCTAGAAAAGACTGGCCAGCCCTGGTTATAGTAGAAAGATCCTCGAGGTCAAATTTTGCTTGTTGGCAAAGTAACAGGAACAATTGAATTGTTGTTATTCAAAACAGAATGGGTGTGTGAGCCTTTGCTGTATTTCAGTGTCATGTTCTTTTTTTAATTCCATTTAACTGAAATGTATGCCACAGGTGAATAGTCTAGAAAGTAAAATTCCAGACCAAGATTTCATTTCAACCAAATAGTTGAGTACTCTGTGACTGTTATTCTTTATACTCAATTGGTTGGTTGAAATGAAATCTTGGTCTGAAATTTTTCTTTCAGGACCTGAACTATCCACCTCCGATGTGCGCCCTTTCGATATTATCAACAGGGCCGAATCTAGGGGAGTACTGTGTTGGCATATGCCCCCCAAACCCCCCCCCCCCATGAACAGTCATGTCAGATCATGCAGCCTCAACAGTTATCAGAAGCTAGAATCAAATACTAGCAGGTCAATAGAGTTGTAGGAGAATAAACCATGAATATGATTAACAGACAAATTGCTTGAGATGCTATTCATGTTTGAGTTTATTAGTGATTATGTCAGAACAGGATTACTGAAATCACCATGAATTAAAAAATATTAGAACAATTAATCTGATTCGATTATTCCCTTCTCTCCCTCTAAATATATCAGCAAACATCAGCATATGGTTGCTCTTGACTACCATACAGGTTTAAGAACATATTAATAACAATTATTATTGTTATTATTATAATTGAAAACAATAAACAGCAGCAGCATACTCTTTAACCAAGGTTACCCTGGCCTTTAATAATACTAATTTTTACTTTAAAAAAACATCGATGTAAATACATACACGACAGTGTGCTATATGAATATTGTAAATAAATGCATTTATTGACTACTGATTACCAAAAATTGATGTTCTATCTCTCTGTATTTAATACATTTGAATGGCCCGCCAAGCACTTCCTGGAACTATTTGAAGGCCACATGAATCATGTGATGATCAAGCATTTTGAACTTCCATTGATGCAACTCTCTCTACACAGCGCTGCCCCTCCAGGATAATACATACCTCTGATTGGCTGATGATTTGTAACCCAAAAAATACAAAGTAAAGAGCGGTTTTCTTCTCTGCCAATTATTCTACTAACATTTGATTGGTCATTTGTTTTCTACTTTCCCAGCCATTTTCCAGTTGCCCTGATTGTTGGGTCAACTAGCCACCAAGCTGAATAGTTACTAGCATAATTTTTGCCCTTGTATTGGATTTTTGGGGGGTTTTGGACCTTTCGGGCCCAACTACCTGGTTTGCCCTTCCTATTGGCATGTTTATGTTAGGCTTTTGCAATTTGATGAAAGTATCACAATCAACGATAACCAGGGTTAGGGAAGTTACTTCAAAAATGTTACTGTTGAAAAATGTAATCAGTAATGTAATCTAAGTATCTCAAAATGAAAGTTATGTAACTATAATTACTTTTAGTTACCTTTGGATTGCATCAATACCAACTAAAGACAAGAGTCATAAAGAAATGTCAAGAAGATATACCACAAAGTACGAATTACCATATAAACCCATGAAATACATGCTCATTTGTGCTGTTACAACAATCGATTGCTGCACGTATCACTTTTAAAAGTACCAGTGATGTGCATCACTGTATGTGTGTGTGTGTGTGTGGGTGTGTGTGTGTATATATATATATATATACACAGAGAGAGAGAGAGAAGCCTACATTATTATGGAATGCCGTTGAGATAAAAATTCTCCACATGGCTTTTTCCCCTTCTAGACACAATAAATAACATTAGTCGTACAATGGAATGCAGTTTGGCCTAACAATAATAACAATGAGGGAATTATCCTATCATATATGAGGCTTTAAGAACAGACATTATCGTACGTGTTGTCCATGTGATGTTAGGGTAATTATAGGCATGAAGGACCAAAAAATTCTTTATTAGCTTTGTATGACCAGTAATTCTACATTCTCTAAGTTGAGCTACTGTTATTCCTCTGGCAAGGTACTCCTATACCAGCTAGGTCCAGATTCTGTCTGACAAATGTACTACAGAATGAAAGAACTGATTCTTTGAATGGATATGAACATCCATAGCTTTTCAAACCAGAGCTTCTTTCTGTAAAATATTTGAAACACCTCTAGCCATATACACATTATTTTCTATTTGGCAAGGAGACTGAACCTAAATTAAAGTGCAACAAATCAGCTCAAGGACTACATTATAGAAAAAACATTCCCTAAAGCCAAAATAACCTGTCACAGCTATGGATGCATTTCAGAAAGCGCCTACTGATTATGTGAACCTTTGATACGCAGCATATGCTGAGAAGTGATTGATAGTGTGCTAGGTGGTAGATTGTGTGTATTTCTTGAGTCAGCTACTGCACAGCAAAGGTCAATACGTTCCCTCCTCCCTGAGACTAATACAGATACATCCCTGTGCAACATTACAGAGGCCCACAAACAACAGCCTCACTGAAAAATCTGATAACTACAGGAAACTTGCTAGAGATGGACAGGGAGCCATAACCTGAAAGCTTCTGGCTTTGCAGGACAGGCCAAATTGTTCTAGCTCAGAGTGGGGACTGTAACCTTGTGTGATCCAGGAAAATATCTAACTGTAATTTCTGTCACATAGAACACTGGCAAAACTGTAATAATATTAAAACTTAAAGCTACAATTGTTGTAATTATGGCTTTATGTTAGACATTTGTGAACTGCAGATTAACCTTTCCTATATATGTGTCCAACATCCCATTAACTTCAGCTTGCTGTTACATTTTATGAGTGCCGGCCAGTGGAAGGAATATTGCAATTAATGCCCCTCCATTACCCCAGCATGCTTAAATAAAGCTTCATATTTTGGAGCTAGAGACCCATGCAGGAGACAGGTTGGTTCAGGAAATAAAGCAGGCACTTTGCAATAACATCAATGTTGCACTGATTCTATACAGTGAATTCTGAATGTGTTTATTCCACTGTACCGATTAATATTTCATATGTGATATTTAACATTACATTTCCATTAATCTGTCTAAAACAAAGTGGTATTAATTGCATTTTTCACAGGGTGCAGCATAATGGCTTTCGTGAAAGCTAATGTATAATTGCCATGCCTAAGGATAAACAGGTGTGGCAACAGAGGGGATTTCAGAATATTTTTGACGTGCATGTTAATAGTACACCAGGAGATTTCTTGAAAGTCTGCCAAATATTGTACTGGTTTGTCTAGCTGGTTATTGTAGTTACCCAGACTGCAATGTTTTTTTTTTCTCCCGTTACCCAAGCAGGTAACACTTTACTTGATGGGCCACAAACACTTAGTACCAACTAGTGAAGTACAAATCATGAGCAAATATAGTAGCCACATATTCTCGAGATAAAAGATGCATCACGATTCATTAATCATGAACGAACATGAGATCAATATTTGTGTTATTATGTGTTCCTTCAGTTGTTCCTTCAGTAGTTCACAAAGGTTTACAGAATTAACAGATATAGTATCAAATATAGTAACTGCTTGACATAAAAGATTTGTCACGATTCATCAATGATGAACAGACATGATATCAGTATGTAACTTACACATAGTTTATGGTCAATTAATATATAAGTAGTAGCTTAACACTACATTATTTGTGCCCCTTCAAGTAAAGTGTTAACCATAAGCACTCTCACTAAGAGTGAAGCAACCAAAGTCATGTTATAAGAAAACAATCACTGCAATCATTAGCATTACCTGGATATCAATAACAAGGATACACTATTGTATAATCATTCTGAAATCCTTGGAGGCTGGTGATTTTCGATTACAATCTTGAAAGGCCAAGAACACATACTCCCTAGCTCTCATTCCACCATTAATAGCTCAAAATAGAGTGACATGAAATCAGCCAAGCCAGTTTCTTCAGATGCGTGGTTTAGTGTCTGCTGGTAAGAAAAAGACCCAGGGTTCAGCTCTTAAGAAAATGTAATTGAATGTGGCTTGGTGTAGATGACAGACATAATGAGATGGGTTTCTTTAGACAGGTTTCTGTACACAGAATAGTTGGAATGACAGATGAAAGGCTCACGATTAGTTGTTGCTTTGATTTTCCTCAAAACAGAGTAATGTCCTGTTCAAAGGATTGTGTAGAGTAGACCAGTTGGAGCTGGTTAAGCAGACCAGACTGGATTTTCCACTACTCTGTGTGGAAAGAGAATGTAAAGAGGGGACAGATTATTGCTTAAACACATCCATTCCCATCCAGAAGAAGCTGCTGTTTTGTTTTGTTGAAATTTAGTTAATTCATATTTTTATAGATACATTTTATAGAAATTGTCTTAGTTTTGTTACACCACTTAAATCATGCTTAGCTATCTGTTGCAATATTCCTCCCAAAAGGTACTCTTAAATAGTAATGGCTGTTCCTGAAAGTATCTTAGAACCTTTAAATGATTTTCACTGCATTTGTCGCTAATGACAAGCAGTCTAATCCTAATGACAAAATCAGCCTTTAAGGAAAAAAACCATCATACTAAAACAATTATATTTCAGTTTATATTAATGAAGCATCACCATGTTGTTAACCAACTACATAAATCGATAGGCAGATTTTTAAAATCTAGAAAATCTTTTAAAGGCCATACTATTATCATTGCATTATTACATTATCTTCATTGTTTTATAAAATCCTATCAAATGGAGAGTTCATAAACAGTATGCCTTGAATTGCCTTGAAACAAAATGATCATCTAACTACTATCATAAATGAACCAAGTCTCCAAGGTCCAGAATGGTTTGTTTCACTTATTACTTATAAATCCACATTAGACACACACAGGCTCTCCTTGTTAATGACAAAGATTTCAGTCATACAATCATTAAAATTATCATAATTTTAACCCTCAAGAACCGTAGTCATCCCCAATGTAGGGAGTCCCGATCAGTGCTTTCGGGACAGGTACAGGTACTGTAGGCTTTCAACCCAAAACCAGTCTCTCCAGTGACGGGGTTATCTACCATTAGGTGTCATCGGCCAGCATGTCATCAGTATGTGACTCATCCTTTTCCATATAGGATTGCTCCTCCAGTTTTCCTTCCGATTCATTGCCATTCTCCTCTCTAGGATAGCCTTTCTCAACAGAAGAACACATCTCCTTGGCACTCATATTCACAGCTACCTCCTGCTCCTCCTTCCGCTTTTCCTCCCTATCCAGCATCCTGTAGTTGTAGAAGTTCATGATAAAAAGGAATATTCCCGAGGCCAGCACCACAACCCCACATGCGTAGTACATGTATTTGTAGTCCTTGAAGACATCCACTAGGGCTCCTGAATGACAGCAGGAAAACAATGATGAAACAAATTAAAATTTCATTAATAATGTTTTCTGCCACAATGACGCTGGTTTGGGAATCTGTGTTGATAATGCATCCCATCAGGAGGTCTACTAGTGAGTGATGCAGGCAATTGATACTAGATTATTATAATTATATATACAGTACTGTGCAAAAGTCTTACGCAGCCAAAGTAACTGGTGTTTAAATGATCTTCATGCTGGTGTAAAAGTTTGCTATTGCTCACACTTTATGGCTGTCAAAGTGTGTTAGCTTAGCCATTTCAAAACCTCTGCTAAAATTACCCCAGTATTTGCAGCCACCATTCAATACACCTATGTATTTTTTAACTTGACCACTAGCACACCTCGTATAATAATCAATTAAAAAGTGAGTTTTAAAAACAAATTTAATTAATTAATTAATTGAGCTGGTGACGAAATTTAAAAAAATCATGGAATGCCTCTCCTCAGGGGTGCCCCTGAGTTATTACATTATCTTGTCCATCCTTTATAGACTTGAACCCCTCTTATAATTGCTCACAGACGTGAACCACCAAATGGCATTTAATTTATTAGTAAAAAATATTGTCCCTCTCAGAAAGTTTCCTCTAGGTATATGTGTATAACACTGTTACAATTTCATTGCTCCAAAGAAAAGGAAAGTCATGATAACAACTTTGGTTGCAAAGGCGCATGGAAAAACCAGTTAGGTTGATCCCTTGGAGCAGCATGCCATGTTGAGCATTTCTAGGAAATGTCCAGTGCACCTTTTGTATTCTGCAGTCCTTCAAAGACTATTTTTTTATCATTAAACTACTGCTCAGACTTGTCTTCAGTAACATTTATGCATTTTTTGCCCATTATAACCTACCTGATATCGGAGGTCCTATAAGTACAGGACCACATTCAATAATGGTGACCAGGCCAACTGCGCTGGAGAAACGATGAGCACCAACAAGGTCCATCAACACCTCGAAGAGCAAGGCGCACACCATGCCAAAAGCCACCCCAAAAAAGATGGCATAAATGAGCAGTCCCACAAATCCTGTGGCCTGGGGGCACAGGATATGGCAGATGCCACTGTAGACTACAGAGAAGCTAAAGAAATACTGAATCCGAGGCCTGATAAGCTTGGTGTTGGCAACGAGGCCGGTGCCAGGCCGTGCCACCATATCAATAATGGCAAATACAGATAGCAGTAATGCAGCTGAGTACTCATCAACACCAAGGTGTTTGGCATAGGGAGCAAGGAAGACAACAGGGGCAAAGAAGCCAAAGAACATGACCACATTGCCGACAAGGTAGATGATGAAGCCTCTGTGCTTGAAGAGTGAGAGATCGATGAAGGCGTTAATTCTGCCACAGCACCCAGACTTCCTTTGCTGCTCCTCTCCACTCAATAGACCAGCCACAGGAATGCTGATGCCATCTTCTGTATCCGATTTGTCACAATCCTCTGCACATTTAACTTGGGGCTTTACCTGAATGGGCCTCATCAGGGCTCCTGCTACACAACAATTAAGAATTATAGCTCCCAGGATTAAGAACGCTCCTCTCCATCCAAAGCTGTCAAACAGAAATTGATTCAGGGGCGCCAAGGTAGAGAGGAAGACAGGACTTCCTGCCATGGCAAGGCCATTTGCTATAGGCCTCCGGACTAGGAAGTATTTCCCAATGATTGTCAGGGCTGGTTGAAGATTGAAAGCAAGGCCAAATCCTAAAATGTAAAATAAGCAGCGGTTAATGTGATGCATCATCCAAATACATGTAAGAGGCATATTTCCCCCCTGCATTGCATTTACATGTAAAACATTTTTATGAAAAGTTAAATTCAAAAATTTTAATGTTAATCCTTACCAGAAATAAAGAGTAGCCTGTCCTATAAATTTAGGCAGAGGTGGCAAGGAAAGGGTAAACAAAGGATCGAACTGGGTTCAAACCAAGGCACAGGTCAAAGTGCCATTTTCTGCTAAGTGCTGGACAAATTTACCTTACTCACTGCTAAATGTTGGACCTGCCTTTGAGCTCATATTTTACTCAAGGTTATTTTTTCCATTACAATCAATTTTTCTTCCATCTGGAATAATATATATAAGATACATAAACACTTTCTAAAGTGAATCATGATTAGTGACATTCAGAATCACCCAGAGTGCATGTGCTCAATTATTGACATCACAGCCCGTCCAGGGTCATATCTGAAGGGACATAAGGCCATGCAAACAAGGGTTTACCATTTACTCAGCATACAAGTGACCAGCACAGAGGTTAAAACAGCAGACTTGTATCTGAAGTTATTCTTTTAATGTATTCTCCCAGAAACTTGACCCCACTGCTCTAGCAACAAGGCGGAGAGGACATCAACCCCACTAGGCTGGTGGAAAAATAAGTACAGTAGGCAGGAAATATGCCTGCTTAAATTTTACTACATGCTAACTACAGTCCAACTGTTGCAACCATACCAAAACCAACATGAACTTCTTTCCAAGAATGATATAGCACTCATGGAAATTAAAACAGAAGTCAGAAAACAATAAATTAAACCAATCAGTGATTAAATCATAAATTAAATTGCTCATTAGTACCTAAATAAGTTAAATGGGCCATTTTTTGGAAGATCAATATAGATTTACTTGTATTTTGCCCAATATTAGTGGAACAAATTTCTCATGAAAGTTATCCCGCCCAAGGTGGTCCCTGCCTTGTGCCTTATGGTGTGTAGGATAGGTTTCAGGCCTCCCCTGTGACCCTCTACTGAACAGGTGGATGGAAGATGGATGGATGGATGGATGGATGGATGGATCTCTCACAAAAATTCTATTCTGAGAACAACTACTGAAAACCACACTACAAATTACATCATTAATAAAGTAAATAATAAATACCTCCAATGACTCCAATGCACAAATACAAATGCATAATGGTACTGCCAAAAGAAGCGGCTACCATAGCGATCCCACACATTATCCCACCAGCTATGACCACAGGTCTGCTGCCATAGTGATTGACCAGTATGCTGCTTACTGGTCCTGAAACAAGAAACAGATTGTTGGCATTAGTCAATACAATGAACGAATATACAAACCATTTATGGTGGATTTACACAATGAATCTTTGCAGTGACAAATATTCTGAGTCCAGGGTCATAAGTGGACAAGAAACTGTCATCACTACTATTATCAAACAGGTTAAATGGTATAAGGAAAGGTGATATGAAAACTCCCTGTTATCACCTGGACAACAAACCAGTTTGCAGTCTTCACAATGGCTTTAACATACATAAAACAAAACAACAAAAAGAGTGTCATTTTTATCCTGGTTAAAATTAATTGTTAAATTTTTTAAATGTTGTTTCAACTCAGTTCTGAATTCTGAATAGATACTGGTATTAAAAAAACAAATAATACAAAAAACTAGGCAAAATTTCAATCCATAATTCTTTTCTGAAACAATAAGTGAAATTATTTGAAATTAGTTCTTCACAAGTTTTAGGATGCATTAAAACAAAAGTAAAGTGTTAATTCCCAAAACTCACCTCCTGCATACATCGTTGCTAGCATTATGGAGGACACCCAAGCAATCTCACTGTAGGATATGGAAAAGTACTCCTGGATCTCCTTAAAGTAGATGGTGAGGGCCTTGGGAAAGGCGTAGGAGAAGCCTATAGAGATGAAAGATCCAAACACCACGGCCCAGCCCCACCCACCATCTGGTGGGGGGTACCCAAGGTCCACTGCAGTCGCTGGAGGCATGCTGACTCAATGGCTGTGTAGAAAATAACATGCCCATAAAAAGTTCCCATAAAGAGGCAAATTAACCATCTCCTAACAATGCTTTTTAATAATGCGACACTATCAAGATACGTGGTTGTCTGGCTTCAGACATACTTCATTTTACTGCAGCTCATGATCAGGTATTTTTTCACAAGCCTTTATATTGTTAAAATGATTAAACATTAAACAACGATTTTATTAGGTTTAGTGTAGAAGTTAGTAAAAAAGTAGTGAACTCTATAGGTGACATAGGCCGCTGCCTGGGGCGCCACCTTTTGAGGGGGTGTGGACATGACAGCTAATTCCTACTTTGTCTCGGTTGGGGGGCGCTGGCAGTGACGCTCACCTAGGGTACCACACTGGCTAGGACCGGTTCTGCTTGAGGCTATTCCACGAATCACAGGTTATGCCCTGGCCAGTTTGCCCCATGCATACTCTACAAGGGGGATTTCTGGATACCAATGCGCTTAAGCCAAAAACACAAAGACAGGAGTAAATACATGCAAATTCCATGGACATAGAGGTCCAGGCTGTGAGTAAGTGCGAGAGGAGAGGAGCCATTTTCCTCATTGTCAAAATCCGGATTATCAGAATGATTCAAATTCGAGTACAAGTATAATCTTTCTATCAACCTATTCCAAAAGTAAAACTTTAGACATATTGAAACAGAATCACCTTCAAGCAATATCATCAATCTATATTTGGTCATATTTTAACTTTTAAACACATTTAGGAACAAGGTGAAACAGAAGATACTGGGAATGATCAAAAACCAGCCAAGTAGAGGGTGGAAGTGACTTTCTAATGTCAGAGATGACTGTTAACTTATCTAACAGTTTCTCATGAATTGTAGTATGACATCAAGAACGAAAGAATGGGAAACATTAAGTGCAGGTGTGAAATGCACTGCTAGGACAGTTCATATCAGGATCGTATCAAAAGTACCATAAATCAAGGAAGAAGTCCTTCATTAATTAGAAACAGAGAACCAGGCTGCAGTTTGCAAAAATGTGTATATTATTCACAGACACACACACATAAACTGAGAAATGAATGAAACAAAAAATTGTGCTGTGGGCTCTTAATTTTTCCAGAGCTGTAAATACAGAGAGAGAGAGAGAGAGAGAATTTTTGAACAGTAGATTATCTTTCACTTCCTGAAGTGGGAATAAATCGGATTGTACCTCATGTATTTGATTTTCTCCCAAAACTACGATTAGACTGTGTATAACGTTATAAACTGTGCAGGCCCATAGTCGGTTAAACATACGTATAACTGCAAGTACATACGATAGCGGGCATTGCGCTGTTTCCCGGACAACCCTAAACATCTAGTATTTGCTCTTGTAGAGAAGGTGGACCTACGTGTCTAAAGCGCAAAAAGTACGATAGTAAATTTATGGTGCCTATTGCTTAATAATAATAAATAAATAATAAACGATCCGTGATCCTGCACTGGATAAGCGGCTTGAAGGATTAATGGATGCTCATTCACTACTTGTAGAGGTGACCAATCTATTAATATGTGGCATTAAAAAAATACTTTCAAAATTACAGGCAGATATATCTTAACGTTATATTATTTTACTTTTTATAAAAAAGAAACCCCACCCTATGGAGCATGGCAGAATAGATGCTTACCTCTGTTTCAGCTCACTTTTTAACAGTGCACAATCCCAAACGCTGCTTCGAAATGGGCTCCAACGAGGATGGAATCCATCCAAGTTTGTCATGGGAATCACGTGGCGGCCGAGGAATCGATCGATCGGCTTTCGCATGCAACAGGACAGGCTACTGTTGAATTGGTTTGTACTGTACTATAATTTCATATATAGATACACGTATAGGTATGTTTATTATTAGTAGTAGTAGCAGCAGCAGCAGTAGTAGTAGTAGTAGTAATACTACTACTAGTAGTAGTAATAATAGTAGTAATAATAATCTCCCTATTATAGTAGTAATAATAATACTATTATTATTATAATAGTATTATTACTATTATAATAATAATAGTAATAATAATCTCCCTATGATAACGACTTTTGCGGTTTATGTATTGCAAATCCACAGTGTCAGTAACATATCGACCAGAGGCAAACAGCGGTGCCCTCCGCAGACTTTGCAAGGGGCAGGTGCTCGAACGCGGGGGGCGTGGTTTTCCTACATTTTTGCAAATTTGGTAGGGCGGAGGGGGTTTAAAGTTTGCGTGACCGGCGGTGATCGAAAAGGGGCAGTCATGACCGCAAAAGAAAGGCACACACTCTCTCACATAATATCAAACTTCTCACACATGGCACCAAACTCTCTTTCATGGGATATCAAGCCTCTCTCATTCACTATCAAACCTCTCACACATAGGCTACTGCCAAACTCTCATTCACTGAATATCAAACCTCTCTCACTCACTATCAAACCTCTCACACACATTGCCAAACTGTCTCTCACACAATATCCAATCCTCTTTTACTCACTACCAAAATCTTTCTTACATACTATCAAATTCTGTCTTGTGTACTACTAAATGCTTCTGCATATTTGTCAAATTCTTTGATAGAATGTGAGAGAGAGTTTGGTAGTATGTGAATGCAAGTTTGATAGTGTGTGAAAAAGAGTTTGATTGTGCATGAGAATGGGTTTGATAATGTGTGTGAGAGACTTTGACAGTGTGTGAGAGTTTGATAGTGAGTGAGAGAGAGTTTGATCTTTGTAATTCTATGATTGGCTGAAATTCTGTCTGCCAGTATTTCAGTTTCTCATTGGCTAATGCAAAGCACATGGAGGCACAGCTGAGGTTGTGAATGTCCTAATCTATATCTTCCAGTCTACAGGTAGTACTTTTTAAGAATGTTTTATCAATATGTTTTAGTTTTGTTATCTGGGTTAGTTCAGATGGAGGGAAACGAAGATGTGTATAGATTTTTTCAAAATGCCTTGCTGTCTTCAAATTTTCAAAGGCAGACAAATAGAATGATGTTGGCAAGACTGTACAGTGAACTTGAAGACCACACAAGGACTATTACATTTTTCCTTTCAATCATACCGCACTCAGAGGATCCGGGAAGAAGGGACTGTGAGAGGACACTGGAGAGTATATACTCGTCTTATTGTTCCATACTTGCTGGAAATAGACAGTTTTCAGAGACCCCTCTTTCCTCCCCATATGCCTCCAATAATTGACACTGGAAATGTCGGTCGGCCTCGGTACGATATATCATATAATCAAATTGTCCATTGTGTGTCTCTCGGAATGAATTGGCCATTGATTGCTTTATGTTTTGGAATCAGCTGACACACTTTACACAGACATAGGCAGCGCCTTGGAATCCCAAGTGGGATGGTCATTCAAAAGGCAGAGAGCCATTCGTAGACGTGTTTACAGTGTGCAGAGCCCTAATGAGTTATGGTAAGTTATTGATGCTGTTATCACTAACATTTATGTAGCCAAGTTGAATTCATACATGACCCATCTCTGTTATGACAGGCACATCAACAGCAATCATAAACTTGTCAGGTGGAGAATGGTTTTCCATGGTTGTGTGGATGGATTTAGCCGAACAATTATCTACCTGCGCTGCCTCAACAACAACAGAGCCTCAAGTGTTCTGGAACTCTTTCTTGTTGGTGTTAATGATTTTGGCTTACCATCTCGAGTTCACTGTGATCACGGGAGGGAAAACACAGCTGTCGCACGTTACATGCTGGAGAGAAAAGGTCCACACACAAACTCTGTCATTACTGGCCGCAGTGTACATAATCAAAGAATAGAGAGATTATGGGCAGAGCTTAATAGAGTGTCGTCATTTTATTTTAGTAGCCTATTCGGCATTATGGAAAATGAAAATGTGCTTAACTCAACCAATGAACTTCATCTGTTCTGCTTGCATTACATTTTCATGCCCAGAGTTCAAAGAGCGATTGATGAGTTTAGAGATCAGTGGAACCACCACGGCCTATCCAGAGATGGGGGACAGACCCCCTTGCAAATATGGCAAAAGGGTATTCTTAATGTTGTGGGGCTCTATCATATGGATTAAACACTCTGTAAACATCAAGTTTAAGATGTTAAGGTTATTTCAACAGGGCAAAACTGTTTAGCAGCTATTCACACTTAATGTATATAATACAGAGATACAATAGTTGAAAAAAACTTTCAAGTTTAAGAATTCTGTAAAAGAGTGCAAGTACAGCAGACATTGTGGAGAAAGACATATTATCAAAATAAAACACTTTATACAGTGCTGTGTATTGACAGCATTGCGCAATTTTGTTCCCGCAATTCAATTCTTCATACTAGTCAGTGTATTTCAAGTCCTTTGGGGGGGGGGGGGGATACTCACCCATCCATCCTGACTTATGTACAAAAGAACCAGTTACCATCCCATCCAGGGTGTGCCCCAGGCTTGTGCCCTCTCCATTTATATATTTATTGCAATATGGAGAATGAAGTCCAGATTTTTCGGAGTGAAACAGAGAATACTGAAAGTACAGCTAATTAACCCTGTATTAAACCAAAATTCCAAGCATGTATGTTACACATTCTCTTTTACTGTACGTTTTCAGAAAGACTGCTTGCACAGTACAAGTATAAACCTCTAGAATCCTCTAGTAATTAGACTACAAATCAATTAGTTTGACTTATACTTCAGTAAGAATGAGCAGTCACCTTGCATTCAGAACCAAGCCACCATTGTCATTTTCATTCAGCTTGGGACTATTCACACCACGTTATGTCATGCAAACATTAAAAAGAAAATATCAAAGTCAGTCAAAACCCTCATTTGTTTAAGCTTT
Organism: Mormyrops attenuatus; assembly: GCA_026777985.1. Classification (NCBI taxonomy): domain Eukaryota; kingdom Metazoa; phylum Chordata; class Actinopteri; order Osteoglossiformes; family Mormyridae; genus Mormyrops; species Mormyrops attenuatus. The sequence continues at coordinate 25,037,206 of JAODKC010000107.1, forward strand.
GCTTGTTTGTTTAAGCTTACTGTCAGAACAGTACTGAATAACACTGATCAACACAAGCCTAAGACAGTATTTGCACTTTTGAGTTCTTATACTATCAATCAGCACCAGCCCAACAACTGTATTAATATGTGGAGGGCCTTAGCCCCCGGTACAATTGGTTGGAAAACACGCAGGTAGAGGACAATAAACACTGTGGGTTTTAAAGGCCCCCATTGTATTAATAAGAATTCTTTAATACCCTTAAGGTTCTATGTCCTCTTGTCTATGGCATGTCAGGTAAGGTAAGGTATACTTTATTGTCCCCAAGGGGACAATAGGCACTTGGGCTCCAAACCATTGAATTCCATAACGTACACTGCATTCAACAGAATCACACCATACAATATACACAACATACCTTTCTACATTACAGATGCTCCTCTACTTACGAACGTTCAACTTACGAACTTTCAGACATACGAACGAAGAGGACTGTAAATCCAAACTGTGTTCACTGGGCTCCCGTTTCCTGTCCGCAACATCATTTTCTTTTTTTCTGCCCGCCAATTCCGCCTAGTATGATTTCTGGCCGCTACTCCCGCCGCGCAGCGGCGTAGCGTGCGTATGCCCTTAAAATGATGTTGAATAACGACTTACGAACATTTCAAGTTGCAAACGGTCGTTCGGAACGTATCTCGTTTGTAAGTAGAGAAGCGTCTGTATACATTCATCCATATACTGTCCTCCAGACTGTAATAAAAGCCATTAATAGATCCACTAATAATAAACAATAAATAATAATGTGTGTGTGTGGCTACGACACACTCAAAACTGAGGCCTAGGTCCCCGAGGCAGTGCAGAGTGTCATAAACCTTGGTCCAGTTATCAGCCTCCTGGTACTGGGAGAGCGAGTTTTTGCGGCTGGTCCTGAAAATACACTCTTCCATGGTCACTTGTGTGGTCTGAACAAACACATGAAGCCTGCCAGGGCAAGGGGAGCTTGGGACTGGTGTCTTGCTCGAAGGGTAGGTCCGTGTTGCGTATCCAGGTGTTTTGCTCAATGTAGTAGGTTTCCACTGTGAAGGTGCACTGGTGATTCCTGCAGGTGCCCTCTGTGTAACAAATGCTGCCTCTCCCTGACTCCTAGCCAAGCTCATGAGGTCAGGTAACCCCTGAAGTCTTTGTGAGGATCAAAGCAGAAAAAATATTCACCTGCAGCAAAACAAGACAGCCACTGTCACTATTTGTTCACTTTTACCAAAACACACAATCCATTATGTCATCTGGGATAGATTCGGTTAATAAGCCTTACATACCTGGATTTTTAAAATCCTGGATTTTTTGCTGTATGATTTCATTTAATCATGTTACAATTTATCAAAGTAATGTCTCATTTCTGGAGGAAATATGGGGTAAAAAGTCCCTCATAATTATTAATGTTATTTGAGACGTACGGCTCCAATCTGCAGGTGCACCTGGAGAATAAGAGGATGATTTTAAAAATGCTGACATTTTTATAAAATTCATTCAGTTATTTTAGAGATCCCCATCACAGGAGTCAAATTTTATATTCTAAGAATATAACTACAATTATATTATAACATTATAACTACAATCACATTATTATTCTGCATAATATTAAATACAAATTAACTGGCACTGAATTTAAGTTTACATCAGAATGAGTAAGATACTGTCAATATAGTTCTACACCCAAGACTAAGATGCTTGGATGTAAAATTAGTTATGATAATAATACATTTTATTTATAGGCGCCTTTCTAGACACTCAAGGGCACCGTACATTGAATGCAAAAGAACAATATAAATAATACTGTAAAACCATACTAATACAAAAAAAATATCTGTCCGACCACAATACAAAATACAAGAATATAAAACATCAAGCAACTGAATTCACAGTGAGAAAGCAAGTTTGAACAGTTGGGTTTTAAGTTTCGATTTGAAAAATGGAAGTGTGTCAGTGTTTCTGAGCTCATATGGTAATGAGTTCCAGAGACAAGGAGCTGAGCGATTGAAAGTGATACTCCCCAAGGTGGCAAGGCGGGCGCGGGGGATAGTGAAATGGATGGCGGGCGAGGATCTGAGGGTGCGAGAGGGAGTGGAAACTTGTAGGAGGTCAGACAGATATGGAGGGGCAAAGTTGTGGATGGTCTTAAATGTTAGCAGCAAGATCTTAAAATCAATGCGGAAATTAACTGGCAGCCAGTGAAGCTAACAATTTGCTATTTGTTCCCACAGTCTTGGAGCAGGCTAGCTTTTTTCACTGCATGTTGTACCTGTATAACTATGTGTGTAAAGAAGAAAAAGGATGAATGATTGCTGGAAAGCTACCACAATAAACAGATTCACCTTGAAGGACATAGATTTGGTTTCTGTATTCCACAGTGCTGTGAAACTCCATGGCAACAGACTGCTGTCCAGTAATTATCATTGGTGCCATAGCACTCCGGCGACTTGAGTGAGTTACACCCATCATCGTCATACACGCGGCCACCCAAGGCGCACAGCTTCCCGCAACAGTGGACCAGCCGACCTCCCTCAGGTCGTTAGGCGGCTTTGCACAGCTAGAAAATTTTCCCAGAGGCCGTGTCTAGGCAAGGCAATGTTTCTTTCTTCCCTGAGTGTTTCTGCGCCACATCGAAGACGATTACCATCTCGGACGCAGTCATGCCCAGACGCTGCAGGCAGTCACCATTGCCAAACAACATCGCCTTCTCTGCCCAGACTCGGGCCAGCACCTCTCCAAACAAGGGCGGAATTGAGAAAGGCCTCATCCAGAAGAGGTAGGGGAATACATTGAACAAACACATCGAGCAGATTGGATTCCCTCCATGCCCGGTCGCGCTCCAGCCACCAGATGATGTTCTTGTATACGTGTACAAGACAAATTTCCCCTTGGGGATAATGAAGCATACCTTAGCATACCTTATCTGACATGACATAGAGGCATAGAGCCTTCACATAATTACCATTAGGAAATGCCTCCATGGCAAAGGATGTAATGACTCGGTTCAGAGTCACTATCATCACCGCTGGGTGAAGCTATATCCACGAAAAATTAAAACAAAATAAGAAGATGGAAGGACAAATGGATGCAAGTGACTTACGTCTAACAAACGACATTAAACAAACACAGGGTGTGAAGGTCACTAGGGGGAGCCATCATTACTGCTGTGGGCTTCCCTAAATAAGAGGATAATATAAGAAAAAAGAATAGGGCAGGAGTGCCACTAGGGGGCATTGTCGATATCGTTTAAATTTAGTTATTTAGTTATCATCACTTCCTTGAAGTTCATGGGGGAACCTAAAACAAAAACAAAAAAAACAGGAACGCCACTAGGTGGCGCCGTCACCATCATCATAGGCTCCCACCAGATCTTTCAGGGTTTTCACGGGGGGGTTTCAGGGGGGAGGCTTGTGGTCGTAGTCAGGGATCTCTGTCATCTCTGCCTGGGGTATGGGTATCTCCAAAAGTAGAATGAATCCAGTGCATTTTTAACATCAGTGATGACAGGAATAAAGCCCACATATCCCGACGTTACCAAATACTAGAGCAAAATGTGGTCTCTGTAAAGTACAGGGGGCCGGGTATTCCAACAAAGCAGGTAGTCTGAGTTAAACATAAGTGAACAAAGATAAAGTCAGTTTAGTCCAAACTACCATAAATCCGACAAGTTATCTGGCAAAGCAAGAAATCCTGCTTCGTGAAACACTCTCCAGTTAATGTGAATACTGTTTGCTATATAATACAGTGAATACGGCCTGCAGCTGGACACGCCCTGTCACCTGGGGCAAAAACGCGATCAGGCTCAAAATAAATTCTGTCAGAACTGCTAGGTCATCCAGTTTCTACGCTGAGCAGAACTCAGTTACCCGTTATGTATGGAACATCTACCAGAAAACCTTTTATAGAGAAAGTGTGTTATTTTGTTTAGCAAACTAATGCAGCGTCTAACTATCGGAGAGTCCTGATATGCACTGCACAGCAAAGACTTGCATTACCACAGCTGTCAAAATCAGAAGGTCAGCCATTGTCCGGTACTGCGAAATGAGTCCAACCTGCACTTCCTCCATCTGGATTTTCGTTTGTGAACTGGAAGTATCGCCTAGGTATTCTCTGCAATGTACAAATAAGTAATTGATAATCGATTTGTTACTGGTTAATTATGGTGCTGCTGTGACCTATGCAACCGAATCACCTACAAGCTAGAAACATTTGGTGAACTGCAGTACTAACTAATGGAGATGGACATTGCATTCTCATAATATTACCAGACCTCTAATACAGAATCTGGGATTTTTCTATTGCATTGCCATTTGTTCTTTTATCACGCAGAGAAGAGGATGTTTGAAAATTGTAGAACATTATGAACAATTCTTCAATTTCCCACCAGGTGGCAGAATTTTAGTTATTCCACCACAGTGCTGTAAATGTGCTACGGAGACACCAAACGCTACACTGCATTCTCGCAGTGAACCTGCTATCACCCCACACATGTCAGGACAGCATTAACAAGCCCGACAATGACACTTTACATAATAACTATGTATGACTAAATCACCCTTGTTAATTAATTTTTATATTTTTATATCTATCTGTCTGCCTTTCTACCAATCAATCATCTAAGCAACTTAAAGACGTTTGTGGCCCCAGTACTTGTGCCCCTACTCTTTACTGTTGGCCTGGTAATCAGGGCAGGCAGCTGCTAGGGCCGGTTTTCGCTGCGGCCGCTGTAATTCGATTTAGAGCCTCATCAACAGCTCTGTTATCACTAAAAGCTTCATGAACCTTCTCTGGAATGTATATGGCAGGTTGGTTGACTTGTCTTGTTCTTGCTTCTCTCAGTTGACAGGCTGTGTTCCATCACACAGTAGTAGCATTTATGATGCTGTCACATTGCTGAAAAGAGAGGAAAAAAAAAAACAAAATAATTTTTTTTACGTGATTAAACTTGTTCAGAGATTATTTGGTACTGATACAATGCATTTACATAACGATGGAATAATTATTGTCACATTGGAACCTTGGAAGATTCATTGCCGCACCAGTAAAACAGGGCATAGAGGGAATACACCACAGGGGTGCATGACAGTCAGCTATTATAGTGTCAGCTGAAGACTCAGCTCAGCTCTGGGGCTTTCACAAGCACCCCCACAGCCAGGTAAATGAGAGAAAAGAACTGTTCTAACTGAACAGAGTAAAACTGAGTTTTTATTTTAGAAAGATCTGTTTCAGTCTGCAAGGAAAACTCATTGCAGCTGTTTTTATAGATGTTTTCGGTTATGGCATTTTATGTATATATGCCTCTAAAACCGCTTTGGACTCTACCATACTGCTACACGTTTCATAATTAAGCCTGGACATTCAACTCATCAATGTGATGAAACAGTCTCTGAAGCTGGACTCCACTATCCGTGTATGCACTCTCACTGGTATATTTATATATACAAAGCAATTACTGGTTCGTTACCATGGAATCATATAATAATTTCATTCTTATTAACTCATTATAACAACTGAATTTCATAAGTTAGCATTTTGCTATAACATACCTTCTTCCTGGAACTTATGGCAAAATCAATTTAAACTCCATTTATTTCACTTTCTGATTTTAAAGACTTGGAAATCTTGTAAGGTACCATTGTGAATGTATTAGATTGTTTGTGTCATACGCTTCATTTTTTCTTTAATCTGCCTTTATATACGATTATGTTTTATGTTGTATGTTGTGTTTTAACCTGATGCTGCCGCTTCTTGGCTAGGGCTCGCTTGGAAAAGGGACTTTGTCTCAGTGTAACACCCTGGTTAGAAAAAAGAAAAAAAAGAACTAACTGCTTGGGATATCCTAAACCAGCCCAAGGACCTTTGGTAAGGACCAAATAAACCTCGATCCCCCATCCCCCTAAAACACACACAGTGCCCCCAGAGTATTTATAGGGACGTGTCCTTACTGTCCATACCCAAATCTACACCCTTGAATCAGCCGCAGTCTGATAGCTACCAGGCCCCTTGCCAGGCTGAATCGATGAGGCACTGCATAAAAACTCCACAAACACCATGGATGGCCAAGTACTTACTGTAAGATGACTAAACATCTTCCTCAGTCTCTATGTCCCTCCTGTGCCTGACTGTGATGGAGCATGTAGGTAAGATGGACCAGAAATGTGAAGTCGCACCACACTCTTGGTAACACGCTGCCCCAACTCCGTCAGCAGGTAAAGCGTTCTGCGAGTTAATGCTCAGGTCTGTCCAGGTTTAGCCAGATGCCCAACAGGTCACAGGTGCCCTGGCCACACTCACACAACAGCTACTCTGGCATGGTCCTTTTGAGACACAACAAAGCACCAGCCAACTGAAGCTTGCTTGCACATATATGAATACAGTATGTTTAAATAATTATCAGGCAAGGGGTGTGCAGTCCATTGGGGGGTACAGAAGCCCTTTTATTTGATTTAATGTATTTTTACATGCTTATAATGTATATTTACTGCACAGTGCATAGTTCACAACAGTTTCCCCAATGCTCTTAACAATTTGGCTGTTGACCAAAATTTTTAATTAAGCAAACTCTACACTGAACACTCCCCCCCAAATAAAAAAGGCAATGTTTAACTCTGAGCTGCCGAACCACAATGACATTACACACTCAAATGAGTGCTGGGAAGAGGCATGGGTTTCTGGTTTTTAACAACAATAATGTTCTATTAATTGCTTAAACACATAACGATGCATAACACATAACGGTGCAATATCTACAATTTTCTATCAACACCTGCTAGTTACATCGAACTTCAACTGTGTAGTACTGTTCTTGTTGCATAATAGGACAGCGTCTTCCTTTTCTGGACCATGTCAGTCAACAGTAGTGCCATCGGAGGGCAGCAAAGTCCCCTGGGTGATAAATGAGTTTTGATATATAAACATGTTTGTAAGTTTGTAAGGCTGCTATATTGACCAGGTCTCTCTTGTAAAAGAGACTGAATCACAATGGGACTTCCTGGTAAAATAAAGATAGATAGATAGATAGATAGATAGATAGATAGATAGATAGATAGATAGATAGATAGATAGATAGATAGACAGGTTCAAATAAATTAGATCTATTAAAACTGAGCAACAATGAGCTTGTCACACAACCAGTTACATAAAATCTGGATCTTTGGCTGTACATCTTATTCTACTATTTCAACCACTATAACATAGCGATCATCTGCACCATATAGTCTATAAACTGTCTTCCAGGCAGGGTCCTGAATCGATTCCGTTAGTGAGTAAACAGAATAAGCAGATTAAATGAGTCGCGGTTTGACATGGTCAAGGACGCTCCCGGCACAGCTTACTGACACAAAGGTTTCCTTTCACAGTGTATTTCCCTGCTCCCTGGGCTATCATGCCTGAATGGGCTAAGTGGGTGGCTACGAACAGAGCGTTTCCTCCATGGTGGGTTTAAGGCCTCCAGCCAACCTCAAACACTGCCAAACCTAGGGAATCATTGGGAAAACACAATGGCCAGCCAGATATGGGGCAAGACAGGGACTGATCCTAACAAAACACAATGATTAACAAGGCAGATTCAGGTTTTCAGTAAAAAAAAATACCATAACAATTCCTGTTTATATACGCACCTTATAAAACTCCTTATCAGACTTTTGTGAACAAAGTGAACAGATCTGTTCTATAGGACTAGGTGATAATATCCCTTAATCACGCACCTGAGACATGCTGTCTGGACTTTGCCAAATGGTCATGTGAGTGGAACAAAAAAAATATATGATTTATTGCTTCAACTCAGGGTAATAAAAATTTTCTTCCTTTTTTTTTCCCCCACCACCACCCCCCTCTTCGGAGGACAACTTTATATTTAATTACAGCTTTATACATATTCTCAAAAGTATTTACATTCACATTTATATCAGACGTAGATGGGGGGGACTCATATATAACATACAGAAATACAAATACAGCATGAAACAAATGACAAGCATACACGAGGCAAGATAGTCACCATAATACTGCCATCTGCACAGCTATTGTCATTTCTGGCTGGTTTTTCTCCCAGTGTAAGTGGGCATGAACATAATTCATCAAGACCTTGGTAATAATGGGTGTTATGATGATTTAAGCAGGCTTAGAAATGAAAGGCTGCAGACTCTAAATAGTCATCCAGAAAAAAAATCTGTATTATTAGCCACAAAAGTTGTTATTAAAATGAGTTTGTAATACTTAATTATGCCTCCCTAGTGCCTCAACTGTGAAACGTTAAAATATTCACTTCCAACTATGGTACATAATACAGTTTGAAATGGTTTCTAAACGCAGAGAGAAACTGCCAACACAGCACCAATAGGCCTGTCGATCTTCTGCATCCTTCTTCTCTCACTTACAAACAAGATCCCTAGATACTTAACTCCTCCCCTTGAGGCATCCGAAATCTGGCTGTGCAATCCACCCTTTTCTGCTTGAAAACCATGACCTTAGTCATGATTTCAGTTAAGAAAAATATCTAGAAACAATGAATCAGGATAAAAACAATGTCTGTCCTTGTGTTTGTGTGTTTCTGTCTGTCTGTGAGTCAAATACTTTTCACTCCTTATGGCAAGGTAATTGGCCTTTGCAGCAGGATTAGCATTCATTTGTGCTCTGTGATGAGCCATTTTTTCCTTGCTTCAGAGTGGCACCTATTTGGGGGAAAGAGGCTGCATATTATTGTACTAATAATGAAATAGCTGAAATATAATAAACCTTTTTAACTATTTCCAGATGTAAATTTTAAGCTTTAAGTATCATTTCTTCTATCACTGAATTATTTGTGTTTTAAGTCTTTTAAAACTGTTGTTCATGTTCAACAGTCACTGTTCACCCACTTGATTCTGATACATTATGAATTACGTACATATACTACATATATAAGTGAATGGAATACAAAAATATCCATTGAAGATAAACATTTCTAAAACACCAAGGTCATGCAACTTTGCCATACAGTGCTTTGATAATTAAGTTGTGGACAAATCACCACTTTTTCCAAAAATATAACATTGAACACTTGAAAATAGGTCCACATAGCAAGTTAGTTTAGATTACACTGAATCAGCATTATATACTTTTGATATTTCACACAACTGGCCTCTAAAAAAGGTTCCTAATAGGAGTCAAATGGTGTGACCAGTTACACCATTTGACATTTCAATTTAATTTAAAATCATTTTATTGCCAATATAATGGACACCTATGTTAGCAGATCGCCTTAGTATAAATGTTTCAACCAATATTTTAAAATCAAATCCTCATTTTTACAATTATGATGAATTGTGAATGTTTTCCTGGGGACATACCATTTGACATGTAAACCTAAGCATAGCTGAGTATAGCCTAAAAATGTCAAATTATCTTATATTTTAAAAAGAGTTACTAACCTTGGTATGCAGTAGTTAAGGTCATCAGGAGTTTGTCTCTGTCACATGGATTTCTTGCACAATATGAACACAATTGCTCGTAGAATGGTGGTCACATCACCTTGACACCAAAGGAAGTTGACCTCACTAACATGTTTCCCTGAAATTAATTATAACATTCAGAACAATGGTGTCCTGTTACTTCATTTCCTATTGAATAGCTCATAAATGCGATGGTGGAAAAAGTTAGCTTCAATAACCACTAATCCGCTGATTCCAAAGTTTAATTTAATAACGCTAAACAAATAAACCACAAAAAAATTAGCAGAAGCTAAAGACAATTGCTAACTGCTAACTTTTATTATATGAATTTAGCTTTAGTTTGGTTTTGGGCTCTGAAACCCTTAACCTGTTTAGCATTTTCGTTCTGTAGGGATAGAGTATAATTACCTGGGAAAATTTAGGATCGTTGGATTCTGTAGTCTCTGGAATAAATATTCTTTCAGTGATATTACGTTTGTGAGATATAAGCATTTTTGTCGAAGGAGTCCTATTCTGAGACTGCTCATGCTGACATTCTGCCCTCAGTGAAACCACTTGGGCATTACAGATAGACTGTTCTAGACATCCTCATAACAAACTGGAACAAATATGTGTGATTTTAGGATTTACCAACATTGTTGACTGTTACACTTCATTTACTTTACCTGTGAAAAAATGTTAGCGGATTTACAGCTGAATGGTTTTCAAAGTCAGTGGAATCCTCAATCCACTAATGAAAAAGTTAGCTTTATTATTCAGCGGTTAGCAGATTAATAGAATGCTGCTCACCACTGCTCTAATGTGAGATTATGCCAGAGCAGTTTTACTGAGAATTTCACCTTTTTAAAGTAACTTTAATTATTTGGTACGAAGCTTTTTTGGTTACACCACAATGCCATTTTTGCCATCATCCCCTAAATATTATGTCAAAATTGATTAAAACCAGAAATTTTAGACTAGGTCTTCAAAAGATAAGAATGCAAGTAATTTAAGTTTATTTAATGCTTCTAAAATTTTAATGCTTTTAAATTTAACTAAACCATACGGACAAGTATACAAAATTAGCGTCACGTGATTGATCCATATATGAAATGTCTTGTGGGCCAGATCAAACTGTCATCCAGGCAGCTACAGCCCGGAGGCCAGACATTCCCCATCTCTGATCTATCCAATAGTATACAGTGGGAAAACGAGAGACTCTGTCATGGTGGCTCTCTCCCCGTGCCTCAACAGGATTTCAAAAATAAAAGATTGTTTATATATTTTAAAATTGTATGTTGTTCAACTGGTTTCACTTAAATTGGTTACTAAAAAAAAATTATGAAATGGAAATTCACTCCCCTGAATTCGAATTTAAAACCTAAATATAATAGAGTATACAAAGAATATTTTACTTTTCTCACACGCACGCACATGCACACACACAAAAATTTCTTCCTCCTTAATGCAGTTAACATACTTTAATGTTGCAATTTTTACACACGAACGGCACACACCCCCCCTGCCCCCCGTCCAAAATCCAATCAGGAATTCTTTCAGTCTTCTTACAATCCCCAATGAACCTCAATTCCTACTTTTTCCAGCACTTCTAACAAAAAGCTGCTGTCTTCCACACACTTAAACACATGAAGAAATAACTCCATGAGATCTTCATGCTCTATTTCGGAGATCAACAACTGGTCGTGTAGCTGTAATTCAGCGACTTCAGGTTACCTTTCCTCTTCCTCCAACCATGCAAGAGCTGTAATTAAACTTTCCCTAGGCTATGTATTCATTAATTCATACAGGCTTATGAAAGACTGGATGCTAGAACAAACAGCTTTGGAAACTCAGCTATAGAGCAGAACAGCATTAGGAACGGACAAGCAGAAATGATTTAGTTCATCATTATGTCGGATTCAACTTATTAAGAGCTCACATGTAATTGGTATCAGAGTATTCATGCACAACTAACTTAGATGCAGCAGAGAGTCACATAGCAAACACTGACCTCAGGTTAAATTATGTTACTTTCTGTTGTACTGCATTATAAATAACCAAATGAAAATTTCAAAACATACCTGAAGGTTCTGAAATTTCTTGATTTCGTCTGTCTCCTTCCGTAATTATCACTACGATTCCCGCCACTTGCCTCTTGTCTCTTACTACCATGTGACACCAGTTTGCACACTGCTACCACCTACTGTACAGAGTGATGTACAACTCGCTACTCACAGCGAGCCGCCCCCTTAGAGCCACGATGGATGAGGCTCTTTTCTCCCGCCAGACCCTCCTCAATCTAACTGAAATACAAGACCATTATTGTACATCCATTCTGGTCGAAAATTACAAGTAAAGTAATCTTTTTTGCCTATTGTTTATGTTGTTACAACCTTAAAGCAGGATTATACTTATCCTAAAAAAACACTCCAAGAGCCAGAGGTACATATTTCTTCATCCATCCAGCCAGCCACTAACTCCTTATGCTGGCCAGGGTCACAGAGGGGCTAGAGCTTATGCCTGAAGCATAAGAAACAAAGCTGGGGCAAAACCCTGGACAGGATGCCAGTCCACCACAGGGCAAAGATAAGCTAAAACTATGGGCAATGTGGAGATGTCAGTTTGCTTAACTGAACGTCTTTGAACTATGGCAGGAAACCCATGCAACATGCGGATAAATGAAAACTCCACTCACACAAAACAGAGGCCCGGAGGCATGATGGGTCTATGGTCCCCTCTAGTGGAAACTATCTCATATTGCAATACATTTCTTGAAAAGTTCATTTGCAACCTACTGTTGAAATTTTGATGAGTTACCCATTTATACATACATTACTGGAGCAATATTGACACCTTGTTCATGGATAATCTGGTGAATCCTGGGAATTATGGAAACCAGGGCTAGAAATTAAGACAAATTTAGACAAAGGCTGAGTAGAAAACAATCAACACTAGCCCACCGGCCAATAAAAATAAGGCATGTTGGATTACATTTTTCATTGAAAACCTCAATTGGCTAGTAGCAAAAATTCTTAAGTTCCAGCCCTGTTGGCAACTTTTGGAGAATCAGCATCAGACGTATGGATGGATGAATGGATGGATGGATGGATGGATGGAAATAAACTGGAGTTATTATTTCTTACATAATTACTCCCAAGTAAAAATTGAGACTGTACGCTTGATGGTTTACTATGGCAATAATTCATTTACAATCAGTCATTCCATAATTCAGAATAATATATGAAAACTGGAGATGAATAGCGTATTTATAGCTACGGGTCTGGGCAAATGTGTGGTTACTTTTATTATTACTGTATTATTATTATTATTATTGTTATTATTATTAGTAGTAGTAGTAGTAGTAGTAGTTGTTGTACTGTATTATTATTGGGGCTGGGAAATGGATCGCATTAACATGTTGTATTACTTTTGCATGCAATATTTTGTTACCCAAATGTGAGAATAATATGAGCATAGATTTTAACAGAGGCATATGATATTCTTTCCTGATTGTAATGAACATGGGACTCTACAGGTTGTAGCGTCGTACAGAAATCCAGAATTCATAGCTAAAATCAAAACATTCAGAGGCCCAGTCGCAAACCAGTCTCTGTTTGCACATTCCCAAGACCAATCAGTATATTGAAGTGTGTATCAAAACAGCAAGGGCTAAGGGGAAGTCAGTTAAGGTCCAGCAGGCTACCACCTACTAGGAGAATGAGGCTGGACCTGGCCACTCTCCAAGACCAAGCTGTTTTAAATGAGTTTCCGTGCAGTTCGTGAGAGGAACTTGCAGACTTGGGTGCGACTGCCGATCCTAATGTGATGTTTGAGAGCTAATATGATGTGGGAAAACTAATGTTATGTGGGAAAGCTAATGTGATGTTCGAGAGCTACTGTGACGTTTGAGAGCTAATGTGATGTGGGAAAGTTAATGTGATGTGGGAGACCCGCCATGATAGGACCCTGATTGTTGCTGAGGGTTGTGTTGGTCTTGCCAGTGTTTCCAGTAGGAGGTGCTTCATTTCGCAGGTCACCCTGGATATTATCGAGAGGAATCGCAGTGCATGACTTGATGGCAACTCTGGTCTGTACTGGGAACTGAGGGGGATGACTGCCAGGGCTCTGAGGATAGATAAGGAGCCGTTTGTAAGAGGAATCTGTGAGCAATGGACACACCATCTGTGGTCTAGTGACCCAGAGAATTTGAAGCATTATTCACATCCGAATCTGTTCCTTGGAGAGTTACCGATGACACTGCAGTTGTGACTTGCTGGGCTACTTTGACTAGCTGTTTAAGACTAAAGTAGAAACTGAAAAAAATGTCCCTACAATGTAATATATAGGTTACGTGCCCATATACACACAGCATGGGTATGTGGCCAGTGAAGACAACAGTGTTGACATACTTCAGGAGAGTGGCATCCATGTTCATTTACAATTATACCACTAAAAGTGGAAAGGATAGAATAAATGGACTAATAGCTATACAATTAAACTTGATGGACAAGGTTTAAGCAATGGACTATGGCGGACAATGCACACCAGACGATTTTCGGATTATGTATTACAAGACATCTTATTAATATTTGCCCATATGGAATTTTGTCCATTCACCCCCAATGACTGTAAGAGAGCAAGTGCACATGCAAACATTCAAATATTAATTAAAATTCATCCTTAAAGTAATCTGGAAAATCGAGGGGCGCACAAGGGTTGCTATCAACTCACAATGCCGAACCTATACCTCCCTACAGCGGAGATCTCCTCTTTTAGTAGATATTAACAAGCTTTAGCACACATTAGCAAAAGGACTGGAAATGCAAAAAGGATCAGTGTGCATCTCTGTGTGCCTTAGGACATCAAAAGTTTGTGATTAAAAACTGCCTGGCTTGCTGGAAGACTGAATATCGAATATACAGCTAACTTCAAATCGTACAGTTAGTCTTGACAGTTAAAGTTGGCAGTTAGTCTGGAAAAATTGAGTCTGAGCCACATTCAGACCGGATCTAAATTGAACTTTTGACTGTGGTGCAAACACAGGTCAGATTTATTCATATTCAGTGTAATGCTGCCCCAGATATGGTCCTTATCTGTTTCAAATCCAGAAAGCATATTTGGACAGTATTGGTTCTTTGTGCAAAAAGACACCAGGCAAGACCCAGCTTACGCATCTGCAGCGATTTCTGATCAACATTTGGCCCGCATCCAGTTCAGACTCATCTTGCTATGTGGGACACCATTCATACCTACAGGCAATTTTGGGAACTCCAATTAACCTCAGCATGTTTTTGGATTGTGGCGGGAAACTGGAATACCCAGAGGAAACCCCATGATGACACAGGGAGAACATGCAAACTCAACACATATGGAGCCAGGTCAGGTTCTGTCGAATGCTGGGCCCAGAGGCGGGAGGCAACAGTGCTAACCACTGCACCACCATGCCACCCCTACCAATAAATTACATGAGAAAAATCATATTTATTATTGGATTATAGTGTAAGTCTTGGCAACTTTGTAGATTAGCTACTCGTGTTTGTTAAAAAACGTGAGTTGGGCAGCATGTGGCTCAGTGGGCTAAGACTCTGTACCTGTGATGAGAAGATTTTTTTTTTATTAGAAGATCAATCAAGCAGTACTTGCACACTAAGTCATTTTTATGCTTGCTTTGTATGGATCAGTATGCACATCTTTACTGTGATGAATGAGGACATGAATTCTTTATTTTTATCCATTCATAATATGGTGTACATTGGTATGTACTTTTGTATGAATAACGTTAATATTTAATGCCAGATTTTTTGATATTTTGTCACTCATATAAATCGACCTGAGCAAAAGTTTGGGCACCCCATCAATTATGAGCATCAATTATTTTATTTTTCAGAGTGGTAGGCAGCTGCTTAGCGTAGCGCATGGCTGCTGATTGTCGGGACAAGGTATGAGGAGTCTTTATATTTATATAGCTTTGCAATTTGCATCACCTGGGTTTTCCCAATGATGACTGAACAAGCCATAGTCCTAATGAGCTAATGAAGGTCTAGGACCTTGAAAAACATTATCTAAGACCTCAGATATCTTGGGGTGCCCAAACTTTCAGTCTCCCTTTAATTAAACACAGGCTGAAATTAAAACTGTGCTCATCTATTTTTATCTTTAATGACATTCCTTTTGTTAGTGTTCAGCATTATTTTCCAAAATTCCAGGTTTTAGGCCTTTTAGTGATTAGGCAGGACTGACTGGTGCCTCTAATGTATATACACAACAATTAGTATTATGTCACTTAGAATGTCTCTGTGCACTGACTTGCCTATTGTCATGTTTGGGCTTAACTCTCAAGGTGGGCTTTTGTTCCATATTGCTCTGGGAAACAAAAATCTCTTTGAAGACAAATTAAGAAGAAATCATTTTCCTTTTAAAGTGATCTTTAGAAGCGTGTTGTCACGCTAAGGCGTCCGGCGAGCAGGGAAGAAGCGAGCACTCCAAGGTTTACGGGGCAAACGGGGTTTATTCCAGGGGGAATCAAGCAGACAGGGACCACCAGGCACGCACATCGATAACACTACAATGACAGATCTGGGGAAGACTGACTAGAACGCGGACTAAATACACAGGGTAACGAGCAGGAAACGGAAAACAGCAGGTAAACGGGAGGATTCCACACGAGGTTAATGAGGAGGCGTGGTCCACAGGAGGGTGATCGGGGCTGGGCGTGACACGTGTTTAAGCCTGCATTTCAAGTTTTCTGTGTGTAGGGTGTTTAAAACAAAGAAAACTGGATTTATGTTATGCAGTGTTTACATACAGGGAAATCTCATCAATCCCATGAAAACCTCTTGGAAAACATTAAATTCACATTAGTCATGAAAATATAACCTGGGCTGTACTTGGTTCAGTCCAGAACAAGGCAATAGTTTCCAGCAGAGTAGTTGACTGACTGGAATCACGGGGCGCAAGAGGCTGGGAAGTCATTTGTCTATGAAATATACACCAAAATAAGAAAAGGAAGGGACTCTACTGAAAGGGTGTGTTAGTTAAGGGTATTGGCATAAAAATAGATATAAATTTAAAAAAAATGTGAATATGGAAAGGAGACAGCAAAAAACAAATAACAAAACTAAAATGTGAATGAATCAGAATATTTTCTCAGACACAATACATATGTCTGATTCTTATTAAATTCTCTTTTCCAGACTGAGTTAAGTGCAACATCTCCAGAGTTAATTTGCTACAGGGGAAAAGCAAGGAATAACCCAGGATGGGGCGCCAACCTATACACAGGGCACACACACACACACACAGGCCACTTCATTAGATTCAACACAGCGCTTGAAACATTTCTCAGAGACTTTGGTCCATGCTGACATGATTTGTCAGCTGAAACTTCATGATGTGAATCTCCTGTTCCATCACATCCCATAGGTGTTCTTTTGGATTGAGATCTGATGACTGTGGAGGCCATTTGAGTACAGTGAGCTCATGTTCAAGAAACCAGTGTGGGATGATATGAGCTTTGTGGCATTCTGCATTATCCTGCTGGAAGTAGCCATTAGGAACTGGGTATACTGTGGTCATAAAGGGATGGACATGTGGTCCCCACAATATAATATACTGTAAACATAATCCACACACAGACACATTCACACACTATTCATACCTTCAGACAATATGGCAGTTCAATTCATATTTTATACATTTGCAAGTAACTTTTCCCCTTTGACTGGATAAGTTTTGGCTCCTACTAAGGCTAGTGCATTTAAGAACTAGCTTTGGGGGAGTGGAGGAAGAAAAGAAAATGAAAATAGTTTGAGAATGTATAGCACAGTTTTTTATTAATAAGTAACTTATTAGTAGAAAGAGAAACTGTTAACTGCACACGTTAGAGGAGTCAGCAGATTGGATCCATTTTCCCTCCATGACTCTGTCTCCGTGAATTGTTTCAGGAAATCATGGATGAGGGGGGGTCTTTTATTGAAGGAAGCAGATACAAATCATTACCTAGCTTTTGTGCATTCATTTTCAGAAGAGTCTGTGAGCTGCATTTTGACAAGCTTTGCATTAAGAGAGTAATGCTTGTCTATTGGCTATCTCTGTGTAGTCTAAAGCAGGGCATTTTTCTGAATTTTTATTTAGAGAAGATGTGTACAGAAGAAGAAAATCCAAAATAAACAAATGTTGATTAAAGTCATATATTCACAATATGGCTTCATGTTTTTTTATTATTGCCAAGACCAAGAAATGTAATAGTTTAAGTGGGTGTATAGGGGGTGGTGCATTAATGGCTTGGTGCCCACATTTTGTGCTGCCCCCCCATACCTCCGCCAACCCCCCCCACCCTTCACAAGGCTGCCATGAGTCCTTTACACCATGTTCCCTCTCTCTGCTCCCTGAATGACAATGAGACATAAGGGGTCTGTTTCCAAAGTACTGCAATGTTTTTGGGAAATGCCACTGAAGTAGTTAATGATAGGACAGTTTCTATGCAACTAAGTTGGCTCATATCTGCATACGGGTCGGACAAGACTTGACATGGTAATTGGTGTGAATCCTCATACGAGGCAAGAAAATGTTTTCCTTAGGGCGAGGCAATATTCAGCATGGTATATGCATGCCACCACAGGGCACTGTCACAGCTTCCCTCATTCTAACAGCAGTTTGGAGTCACCGCAAGTGCATGTCTTTGCCCTGTAGTAAGAAATTGGAGCAACCTGAGATGCCCCATAACACACAGCAGAATAAATGCGAACTGCTGAGTGACTGTAACATCCTCCAAAAGGCAGCCATGTACATCCATGCCCTGCTTCTAACTGGACCGTGATTAAGACAACAGCTCTTCCTGTTGGACTACCTAACACTAATTTTCTTCAGTTTAGTAGCACAGCAGTTAAATTTTTCTTGTTGAGGTTTTAGCATCTCACAGCAAGTTTTAACACTGGCACAGTATTAGTAATTCTAATGATCAAAGAATTATTTTTATTTCCATGCCCCAAATCTGATCACAGCATATTTATTTCCTCAGCAGGATCTATTCCTAACAGCCAGCTTTCAGATACACGCACAGCATGTATAATGCAATGTTTCTGCTTCCGACCTTTGTAAGTGAGGTCAGCAGTGCTCCTTCCTGCCAGACAAAGCTCATTCATGAAAACAAATGCACTGTTTACATCTCTCAATTTCCTGTGCAAGGCACAGGTAGAATGATGGAGTGCTCTTCAAAGGTTTTTCCTGACAAAATTCTCATTATTAGTCTGATGAAAATCATACATTTCAATAAGTTATTATAATTACAACAAAGGATGCTAGTCTCCTGGATTCAATGTACATGTGTATCTCAGGAAAATGCAGAGATTAAAAACCTACAATAACCATCAATTCTGACAGTTTTTAATCTAATTGGAAAATGTGAAAAGCACAGGAGGGACACTTCTGTTCGGCTTCACAAATACGTTGGAACATATTATGGGCCCTTTTAAGCTTTCCAGACTTTCTGGGCTTTGCGCTTGTAATACATTTTGTAATATGTTTACAGGATGTTCTGCAACTGATCCACAATGTAGCTGATGCACAATGCCCGACTCGTTTTCCACCTCCCCAAGTTCTCCCACACCACACCATCACTACGGTCCCTCCACTGGCTTCCTGTAGCTGCCCGCATCAGATTCAAAACACTGACGCTTGCCTACAAAGCCAAAAATGGAGCAGCTCCCTCCTCACTTAAAGAACTTATCTCGCCCTGCAATGCATTACACTCCGATCCTCCAGCACCGCTCGACTGGCCCCACCATCTCTCAAGGCGCAAGGAAGACATGCATGGAGGGTCATCTCTGTTTTGGTGCCTATGTGGTGGAATGAACTTCCACTAGATGTCCGAACAGCCAAGTCGGACAAAAAAACCTACCTCTTTCGGAAGTACTTGGATTAGCACTTCCAGGATAAATACTCTTATTATTAAATAAAAATAAAGTTTTTAGAGTGATAGTATTCTTAGCTGGGTTCTACTGAACCAGAATCAAAATGTATTCACTGATGAGACTTCTAAGCACCTATGTAAGTCGCTCTGGCTAAGGGCATCTGCCAAATGCTGTAAATTTTAATGTAAAGGAAAGTATTAGACAGAAAATGTATATCTGGCAGAAATATACTGCAATCATGCTTTTTGGAAGTAGAAGTAAAATGGAATTGAAGTTATATAAATTTATATAGATAGTGTGGGTGCCCCTTTTCACAATGCAGCTTAATATTTCAATATGAATTACACATTAACATGTTAAGATACTGTAATGTTATTGAGAAGGAAAGGATGCACCTACTGTATAAAGTAAACAATTTAGCTGCCATCTTTTGACAGTTGGGGGCAGTGTGTGGCTGAGAGGGCTGTGCCTCTGATTGCAAGGTTGCAGCTTAGAGTCTCAGCAGAATATTCATGTCTGTCAGCCCTTGAGCAAGATCCTTAACCCCCAACTCCATGGGCGCTGCTACAGGTGGCTGTCCTTCACTGTCAAGATTGCTCTCGCCTACATAAGTGTCTGTGTGTCATGGAGCGCAACATGGGGTAAGCGAAAAGCAAATTTCCCCACATGGATCAATAAAGTGTCATTATACATATAAAAGATGAGCAGCTCCCCCCAAAACTCTGTGCTGGCTATGATGTCTGCAGGCCCCAACTAAAGAAACATTCCAAAATCTTTTCCTACACTGAAAGTGAAACTAGTCCCTCACTTGTCACCAAATGCTGGCCTACTGGAAAGGAAACTAAACTAGCGTTCCTGAGGTAGCAAAAGTTACCTGAAAATATCTTGCTGTACCTGCTTCCTCTGCATTTTTTGGGAGAATATTGAACGTAGCTGGCTAAAATGTTGTATTTCACACGATAAAACCTTTGAAGATCTGTTGCTGATTAACTGTAACATTATTGGACAATGAATCATGTGTGTCGGAATAAAGCATAATTGCATTTGCCTTGATGCTTTGCTTTTTGTATAATGCTGAGCAGGGACAACCAACCTGTCTGTATGTGAACAAATGAGTCTGTGGTAAGAGGAAATCTATGTAGGGTAAAACTTGCATTTTGATCACAATGTGCATCAAAATTTGCCATGGTGTTGACCCCTGGTTCTGTTGTTCTACACTTAAGCAAATACTACTGTATATGAAATAACCACAGTACTTCTTTTGCCAAGTATACTTTCATTTACTTATACACAAAAAAGACTAATACATATCACTCAGGATGGGATTCCAGTGGGGTACACAATTCTACTCTACAGGTAATTTAGAGAAGAATGAATTAATTAATTGAGTTAAATGAGTGTCTATGGACTGCAGGAGGAAACAAGAGAACCCAGAGGAAGTCCATACAAAATGCAATACAAGGACAACATGCAATACAAGGAGAACCCATGTAATACAAAGAGAACCCATGTAATACAAGGGGAACATGCAAGTTCCATATACACAGAGTGTACTGTAGGTGGGATTTAAATTCCCAACCCTGGAGGTATGAACTAAATAAAAACAACCAAGACTGTAAGAACCCTGTGAGACACATGATTAATTATACACAATGTGCGGTCAAACCAAGTAACATCGAGTCACTTTGAAATGTAAGGTCAACAGCGTATGAACACTGGACACATTCACTCAGCGATATGCCTGGGCTTAGAAGCACTGAAAGCAAAGTAGTATTTTTAAGTTTTTATATACCACCTCAGAATGTATTCTGCATTCTCTCTCCTCTTTGCATAATTACACAACATAATTCTGGTTCTGTGAGGGGGTGTAAATTGATTATCTCCTGAAATCCTTGAATGATGGTCACTTGTGTAGTCTGAGAAAAAAGTTAAAAGGAGTATAAAAGGAGTACAGCATTACAGTACAAATAGAGCTGGAGATGGAGAATACTCCAGATCAAATGTTTTGATTGGCTGAGAGAACAATTTTCCTTTATTTAATAGTATATAAAAATATATATATTTTGACATGGAATGTTGGATCAGCGCAACCTTATTTTACAATGACGTGCTTGAAAAGCCATGCTTCTTGTAATCACTAAATGTACTAGTCCTTGGAATTAATCCCTTAGCATAGTCAGTATATAATACAATAAAATACGTTTGCAATCTGAAATTAGTTTTCATCACTTTTATGTTCAATTAAGCAGCTTATCCACCATTTTATTCTCCAGGCAATTCTCTGCAGATTGTTTTGAAACAATAGCAGTACTGTGTGGCTGTCAGTAAACTCCTGGGGGAGTCTCCAGTCTCCATAAACACAAGCGATGGTGCCCCTTGCAGTTGTGACCTTATGTTCTAGAAGGCGTCCATGGCAGTCAGAAAAAAAATCCCCCAAAGACGGACATGGTAAATGCCGCAGTGATACGGCTGTGGAACCTCTATAGAACTTCTATGTTGGGGGAATTACATAATACGAAGAGAATTACATAATACTTGGTTTATGCTCCCCCCCTCCCCCCACCCATAGTCAGCAGCGGAATTAGTTTTCAGCTTTGCCTCCCCCTATCCTCAAATCCTCATAATACACACTATGCTCTTCAGTCTATCAGAACCATTCACTGGGCCACCATGCTCAAAATCGTCTGATAAATAGGCCGACTTTGTGCTTGAATGCCCCTGCCCAGCAATAGGAGTTGCATACATTTGATTACCAGAGCATTTGATGAAAGACTATAAGGCATTACAGAGCTGAAAAGCATAGACTTCAGATGTGTGAAAGTTGTTTACACATTGCTTGCTTTCTCAGTAAATGATTAAGAGCTTAAATAAACAGCTCCTGAATTTCCAGGTCTTTTTGCAATCAAGAGAAGTATACTGATCTCCAATTTGTATCTTCAGTGAAGCCTCAATTTGAACTTCTGCAGATCAGAATTGTATGGTGTTAAAACATCAGCATGTAAAACTAGAGCGTATTTTGGTATATTTTTCAAGTATATACTGTTCACTGATACTCAATCTCTAGATAGTAAGTGCAGAAAAACAGAAAAAATACTCTTCCATGGAGACTCACTGTTTCATTTTTTTCTACTTCAAGAATTAGCAAAACAATGAACCTAAATATTATAGTGAAATTCCTTAGTGGGTGCTATTTTCCTTGTGATATTTTATCACCTGCTGCTGTTACCTATCACCTTTCAGTATAGATGCATGGGAAACTTGAAATTTAATCAATGATTGACAGAGCAAAACTGGTAATGTGTACTATAATTACTGAGGAAGCGGTGTGGTTTAAAGGAGTCATTTTCACAGCATTTCTATCTGCAGTTTCATATTTGCAAGTTAGAACTCATTTCTTTTAATAAGAATGGAAGCTTTGACAATAATATATGCCAATTGCTACATTGTATGTGTGTGTATGTGTGTGTGTGTGTGTGAGAGAGAGAGTGTATATATATAACATCCTTTTTCATATTACAGAAAGATAACAGATGAACAACAACGACAACAATAATAATTATTATCATTACTATTATTATTATATAAAATATAAAATAATAATAATCCTCATTGTTATATATCACATACAACAACAACAACAATAATAATAACAATAATAATAATAATAAGTTATTATTATTATGACGGGGGCCCTAACCATGACAAGTGGTTGCAAAAGGGATGGATTATTACTTGTATTATTATTGTCATTGTTGTAAAAAAATGAATCGATTTACTTTCGCTTCTTATAATTTTATTATGTATAAGCGAAAATTTAGCATTCGCTAAATATTCTCTGCTCCTCTTTTGAGACAGAATTTATCCGAGGACGTGTACCTACTACACTGTTCGCTTGAGGTTGGAGCGTTAGGACCCAGTGATAGGTGAAGCCCTGGATTTGCTTCAGGGCCCCAGGGAGAGTAGTAGGACGCATGCGTTCCCTTCACTATCAGTTAATCCCAATTTCAGGAACCAGCGGAGCACAATGAACTCTAACGCAACAGACAACGTTGTACCTGCTTAAAGGAGCCACGATTGTTGGAGAGCCTTGACCCAGCTGAGTGCACAGGTGAAATCTGCAACTATTCTATACAAGAAAAACCTGGAAGTCTTCGTCAGCGGTAGAAAAAAAGAATACTTTGGAAGTACATAAAAAGTCAACGTTAACGACAGAAAACCAAAGAGGCGCAAACTGGATTAAGATCACTTTGATGAAACAACAAGCATGTTAAATTTGAGGAACAAAAAATCCAAACCTGTGGTTTTGATCTCGAAGTCAGTACGATTTTTAAAGCGGACCGTCAGAGTATGACTGCTCTCTTTCTGATTAATACAGAAGTGACCGTAAGTGAGAAATAACGTTTTATGCCAGCGCTGTTTTTCCGTTTTCCCGCTGGGCCATTTGCTTTTGTGCAAAGACTTTTTTGACCATGTCCAAAGAAATACAGAGGAAAAACCATTGGACTTGCAGACTTAGGGAGTGCTCGCTAGCCAGAGACCTTCGCGGAAAGTATAACGTGGAGCTGAACGGCGGAGCTGAGAACGGCCAGTTTCCATACATTGGGGAAGTTGATGAAGACAATGTGCTTTACGAGCATGGTCGGCTGACCGAGGGAGATGTAATACTGGAAGTTGAGGGTCTCCTGGTGCCTGGATTGCCCCTATATGACGTTCTGGCAATGATGGAAAATTGCAAGCACCATGTCCAGTTCAGAACTGTCAAACAAGGTAGGGGATGTGGCTCTATTCCCTATGCTTAACTTTCTGTTTCTTTTTTGTATGTCCGAAAGGGGTCTTGAGCACTTGAAAAGTCAGATCTCCCCAATTAGTGTTTGTGGTTTGTGACACTCAGAGTGTCGTATCTGGTGCATGAACGAATAATGTGTTTTGTGGTTAAACCAAGTGTACTTTCATTGAGGTTTCTGTTGATACGACTGGTGTACGTCTGATTCAGTAAATGCAGGCATTAGACTTTTTAAATTGTCTTTATAATCGACTCCCTTTTAATAATCTATTTCTAAATGACAATGTACAGTTTGCTAAACCGGCTCCCCCTCAGAAGATGGCGCCCTAGGCCGTCGCCTATATCGTCTAATAGGTTGACTTCTAGCAGGTTTGAGTAAGACTTGCTTATATTTAACTGCATGAAAATATGTATTTTTTTTCCTGTAAAATAGCGGGTAGGTCAGTGGCAGTAATTGAAAGTCCACGAAAGCCATCCAACGGAAGCATTTGAACCCTCAGGAAGGAATACAGGTGACGTGAGGAATGTGACTGTCAACCATCATCTGTCATTCATAAAAAACAGCTTGACATAAAACAGACTTGACAGTCCTCGTTATTGTTGTGCCTTATCGGTCTGTTATTGCACATTTTGACGGTATATGACGAAAGTATAACTGCAGATTCAGGGTTAGTGTAATTTCGGAGCGGAGATTGTTCCAGCGTGTTTCATTAATGTTTCGTAATATGTCCATTTAGATGGAAGTTTGAATTTCTGAGACATTTCAGCTTCCTTTCTCTTGAATAACACTAAGGCTTGTAACAACCACGTGCAACGCGAACTGAGTTTAAGCGAACTTGAAACCTGCATAAAAAGATGCGTTTATTTATGGCAATTGTGATTGTTTTCTGTATGAGTTGACTGTGTTTTCCCCACATCGCGTATGGTTCATTCACTTTGAGCCAGCAGAAAGTCTCTCTATGGTGTGTATTGTTGATGAGTTTCGTATTATTCAGTAGGCTATGTAATAACATGCAGTTAGTTTTCTCTTACTATTAGAGTTTTAACGCTCAGAGCACCGATATTCGCCACTGCACAATACATAGTGTAGCTTTCGTTTCACATGCAGCACAGCACGAAGGTAACACTATTTGACGTGGCGCAAATACTTAGTAATAACTCAGTTACTACTGAAGTGCAAATCATGAACAAATATAGTGACTGCTTCAGATAAACGATGCATCTCGATTCATTAATGATGAACAAACATGAGATCAGTATTTAACTTCTGTTATTACTTGTTCCGTCAGTAGTTTAGAAAGGTTTACAGGATTAACAGATATAGTAAATATACAGTGCCCTTCAAAATTAATTGCACCCCTTATAAAGATTGGTAAAAAGGGTTAGAAAAAATCCACCCTTTGGTGAAGTAGCTTCGTCTCACACTGAAAAGTGAGAAAAATCCAGCCTTTCATTGAAATGAATTTGATCAAAGAAAAAAGTCCGTCATCAAGAAATAATTATTTTTGACAAAACCACGTGCCACAATTATTGGCACCCCTGGAAATTATAGTAAACACTATGTAACTGAAGCATGTTTCCCATGTAAATTGTACATCTTTGAGTTGATTGGAGTGTGTAGGAATGTTCAAGCCGTAATCCATGACTTCCTGATTAACTATGGTACAAATATGAGGTGACACAGGGGCCAAATTCCCTCAGTCATCCATCAACCTGGGAAAGATAAGAGAACACTCAAACCAAATGAGGGAGAAGTGTGTTTACCTTCATAATTCAGGGAATGGGTATAAAATAGCTACTCACCTGAATACGCCCATTTCTACTGTTAGGGCAATAATAAAAAAGTGGACATCAACTGGAACTGTTCCAACTCTGCCTGTAAGAGGACCCAAGTTTATTTTGGCCCCATGTACAGTGAGGAGGATCATAAGAGAGGCAAAAAAATTCCCAAGGATTACTGTTGGTGAATTACAACACCAAGTAAAATCTTGGGGTTATCATGTCTGAAAAAACTATCAAACGCAAATAGATTATTTGGAAGGTATGTTAGAAAAAGCTTTTTTTTTTTGTCAGTTAACCACAAACGTAAGCACCAGGAGTTTGCGAAACACTACTACAACTTTAACTGGAACCAAATTCAATGGTCTGATGAAACAAAAATGGAGCTTTTTGGCAGTAAACATAAGGTGGGTTTGACATAAAGAGAATGAAAAGAACCTTATCCCAACTGTGAAATATGGTGGAGGTTCTGTGATGTTTTGGGGCTGTTTTCCCTCCAAAGGTCCTGGAAACCTTGTTAGGGTACATGGCATAATGGACTCCATGAAATACCAGGACATTTTCAATCAAAATTTGGCTGCCCCTGCCAGGAAACTAAAACTGGGCCGTCACTGGATCTTTCAGTAGGGCAATGATCCTAAGCACGTGTCCAAATCAAAACAAAAATGGTTAGCTGACCGCAGAATCAAGCTTCTACCATGGTCATCTCAGTCCCCTGACCTGAACCCCACCGAAAACTTGTGGGCTGAGCTGAAGAGGCGAGTGCTCAAGAGGAATGGACTCAGATGCCCTGCTCTGTATTCTCCAACCCTGTGAAATGTTACAGGAGAAGAATCAGTGCTGTTATACTGGCAAAAGGAGGCTGTACAAAGTATTAAAAATTGCTAGGGTGTCAATAATTGTGGTTTTGTTGAAAATAATTATTTCTTGATGAAGGATTTGTTTTTCTTTGATTAAATTTATTTCAGTGTACTGGTGGATTTTTCTCATTTTTTCAGCGTGGGATGAAGCTACTTTTTTTTCTAACCCTCTTTACAAATCTTTACAAAGGTTGCCAGTAATTGTAGAGGCCACTGTAGTAACGGCTTGAGATCAAACATATCATGATTCATCGATGATGAATGAACATGCAATCAGTATATAACTAAGACTTAGTTTGTGGTTAATTAAATCATAAGTATTTGCATATTAATATATTATGCTAATTCTATTATTACACCCAACACGATACCTGCATACACTAAAGCACTGGTAATTTTTAATGACACAAAACCTGAATTCAAAGAGAGTTCTGATTTCATTAATTTTTTAAACGATCATTTAATACCCACCCTTTTTATTGTCTGATTAGGTCATCATATGACTACATAGTTTCTGTTTAATAATACCTGTAGTGTAGATCTAATCTGTCATTTCTCTCAACTTGTAAAATATGTTTAACTCTACACTCCTCTGTTAAGCTGAGAGTGCTTTGTGGGCATAATTAACAAAAAATGCTAAATAAGGTGTTTTATTTGGCTTAGGTCATTTCTATCAGTTCAGGTCGGGTGCTTTATCCCAAAGGCCTGGGAAACACACGTACCAATAGGACTGAATACACATTAGAAAAATGGAACACAAACTTCTGCCTATAAAAAACCCATGTTAAACATAAGAAGGTACTTAAAAGGGGACCGTACTTATGTTAAATTTTAGTTTAATTAAAAAAATTGAAACAGCATTTTTAAATGCAGCATTCGCATTCATGTTGATACAAGGTGTATGCTTTTAACATTTCTTTAAATCATTAGAATGTTTTATTTTTGTTGCTTTTCAGAAGAAGTTTATTATGAGTTACAGTTCTTTCTGACTCCTTTTCTTTTTAAGTTAAATCTTGAAGAATACGGTGTAAATCGAGTAGAACCAATGCTAACTACAGTATTTAACTGCTGCAAATATCATTGATGAAACTAATGTGAACTTGTTAAACCCATGAAGGAGGATGAGATAATACAGAGTGTAGGACACCTGAAGCAGTGGTTCTCAACCTTTTTGCACTGCGACTCAATTTTTACCACGTCAACTCAGTCACGAGCCTATAGGTTTAAATTAACGCTATGAGCAAGCACGCCGTGCGCTCTGAAATTTACACCAATCAATGCCTATCGCACAAATCTGATTGGATGTGCCAGTGAACTTTAAATTGAGCATCTCTGCGCTTGGGCTTCTTGGATTGGTTGAGTGTTCACTAGTTTTGCGCTAAGTATTTGCTGACCCAAGACCGATTTATATAGGTTAATTCTAGGACTCGGGCTAGGAAATCTGATCGTGGATCAGCACAGGAGCTTGCTGGTTTTAAAATGCTTACATTTCCAACTCTGCTTCGCAATCCTTTCAGAACTTTCCATGACCCAAATTTGGGTTGCGACCCACATGTTGAGAATCTGACCTAAAGCTTTGTTAAAAGACGTGTGACTCCATGCATGCCTCTTCATCAGTTAGAAATCATGTACTGCTGAATGATTGTGATTTTCTTGATATTTTGTTTCTTCCCAAGGATTATGTTTTCCTTTTTATCCACTGTAAATAATGTTTACATGTTTCAGTGATGGAAATAATATGGTCTTCTTCAACGATTTTTTCCATTCTCTCTTTTTTTTCCTTCTCTGTCACTGAAGTTTGTAGACTAGTGTGCATTAAATGAAGGTCTCACGTTTCAGTTCCTAAATAATTAATTAGTAATTGAGCAACATAATTTAAAGCAGGGGTGGCCAGTCTTATCCAGAAAGGGCCGCTGTGTATGCTGGTTTTCGCTGCAACTCACTAATCAGATTACTAATTAGAGGAGTGATTGGCTGAAGAGTCCTCACACCTGAGTTTGTAAACAGCTGACCTAAAGTTATCCCAAAAACCTGCATACAGACCGGCCCTTTGCAGATAAGATTGGCCACCCCTGATTTAAACTAATATCTATTCTTTAGAAAACAACTTTGGGCTATTTGTGCTCTCTAACTGAAATGCTGTTCTTTTATTTTAAGGACATCCATGTTATGCAGCCATTATAAAGAACACTTACAATTTTTTTTTTCCCCGAAAGTCATCTTAGTCATCTCTTTGTTTTATGTTGTAAAGAAAAGATGTCTATTTCTTGCAGTAAAATTTTATGGTCGCAAATAATGTAGTAGTACACGCTTACTTAATGCATTAATTAACCTGTAGCTAATTGTTAGTTGTGCATTGATCCCATGTTCTTTAATCATTGATCAATCATGACGGTTCATGTGTTCAATTCAGGAACTATATTAAACTTAACTAATTAGTTTAAGTAATATAGTTCCTGCATGGAATACATGAATTGTCATAAATGATTAATGATGAACTAACACTTATGTAATACATTAATGAACCATTAATTAAGTATGTAGTATTACATTTTGTCCCCTCTAGTAAAGTGTTACCAATTTTATTTACTTGTTTTCTAATGACAGCAGCCGCTTTAAAGAAATCAAGCAACAATGCAGTTCCTTATGGTAATAATACACGAAAAACATATGTTTGAAACATATGTCGATGGTTTCTAAAACGAAAAACATCCAGACATTGTGACAGGCAGTCAGTTTAAATTGCCTGACTAAATTAATTGTTTCTTTAGTGACATTCACGCAGAAAGTGATAGTGGAAAATGATACTATTTTGTCAGTTTAATGGTAAACTGCATATCACCTCATAATCCACCCATCTAACAACTGGGCAGGATCGCAGTGGGGCCAGCAGCCTGTCCCAGGTGGCACAGGGCACAAGGCTAGGCTGTACCCTGGGTGAAATTGCAGTTAATTGCAGGGCAGGTAACTTTAGTCACAAAATCATACGCTATGGGCACATTAAAGATGCCAGTTTTAGCTTCACTGTATGTCTTTGCACTACAGAAGGAAACCGGCACAAGGATGGGGGAATATGCGGCTCTATACACATAAAGCGGAGATGCAAACCCCCACCCATGGAGGTGTGACTAGTCCATTGCGGGGGGGGGGGGGGGGGCGTGGCAGGGAACTGGGGTGGGGCATGCCCAGGGGGGGGGGGTGGGTGGGCGGGGCCGAATTTAGAACCATTTTTTCCAAA
>JAODKC010000107.1:25067295-25085544 GCA_026777985.1 Mormyrops attenuatus
TTTGTTTGTGTCTTACTCCTCTTTTCTTTTTCTTTTATTATCTTTTCTTTTTTGTCTACCCTCCCCCCCCCCCCGCCCCCCCGCGCCCCCCCCCCCCCCCCCCCCCCCCCTCCCCCCCCCCCCCCCCCCCCCCGGCCGGCCCGCCCCGTTCCCGGGGGCGGGGGCGGGCCGGCGGGCCCAGTTCATGTACAGTAGATGGCTCAAGGCCATTGATGATGTCATGGTAGGCTAGGAAGAATTTAAGAAAATATTGTACCAAATCTTCCCTGCTATCTGTGTGATCATCCCATTCAGTTATCAGTCTGCATTCCAAAAACATTTATCACATTGTGGTAATGTTTACCTCTGAAAGACCCGATACAGGCTTCTTGTCAACTGATTTATCTGGTCTGTTTCATAGTCTTTAAAGCAATGGAACATTTTTCATCATTTAACCCTCTAGAGTCAGCGGACCCATCCACGGAACCAAACAGAGGCTGGAAGCAGTGCTGATCGCCCACCCATTTGCAAACAGAGCTATTCATATGATAACAATACCATAATCCCGCGGATGTTATTGGGTCAAAAAAACACATGAATACTCCCATAAACAAGAGCACATGTCTGTGTTTTGTTTACACTGATTGAGGAGCTTTATTTTGTGATCTGAGCGAGTTTTTACTGAGGACAGCTAAGCAGATGCATTTAACTTAGTAAATAGAATCAAGGTAAAGCAGATATTTCCTGCACTGGATTTGATCTTGAGTTTTGAACCTAGAGTTTTGTTTACACATAAACTACTCATGCTCTTAGATCCACTTTCAAAGCACCCGGAAGGGCCTGCTTTTTGAGTTATTTAAAATTTTAAGATCGGTAGGAAACATTTATCTTTTCTGAAAAAGCTTTCTGTGGAAAGGTAGAAATAATGCTTTATTCTTAAAGATATAAAAGTTTTACTTTAACCCATAGTAAAGTTAGCAGTAAACTCTAATAATCAGTTCTTTCCAAACAATAGATAGGAACCCAAATATGAAACAACAGCAACATATTCTCTCCAAATATGTGTCAATAGAAAGCCTTAAGAAATCATCAGTATATCAGTGTTGGAATAAGATATTCAGATATTCTTCTTTTTATGCTAAATAGAATCATTTCATCACATTTCTTGTGTGAGGTTTTTTTTAAATCTGTTTTGTTGATATTGTTACATTTTATAAATGGAGGAACTCAGGATGCATAAAATGAATAGAACTAATAACATTTTGCTGGTTGTAAGCGAGTTGGTGGTTGTAATCAGAAGGCTGCTTGTTCAGGAGGGACAGGCTGGGTCTTTTTAGCCTAATGAGTGGGAGTTACAAATGCTATTTTAAATAATACTAGATTTTTTGAAAACTTCATTCTTTTTGTAGGTTTTCAAATTTGGCAGCAAGCATCTAAATCTTTCAAATTACTTGTTTATTTCTAAACGTTAAACAATTCACGTCCTACGAGTTTAAATGTTTTTTTTTTTGCAGATTTAACATCTCCAACAGCTTTCCACCTAGCTTACAAATTTGGATTTTTTTCTCAAATTCATCAATAAAGGCAAATATTGCATTTTTGATAATGTGTGATGCTAATGCTTTTTTGTCTGGTTGACAGAAAATAAAATTGAAAGGTATCTGAAAATATACGATATCAATGGAAAATTTGAGTTTGTGGTGAGAATCTGTGAGCATTTCCTGGCCTCCCCCACATAAATACCTATACTTCTTCCAGATGTGAAATGATATTCACCCTGGAATACTTCTCCTCAGCAGATGTGTCAATGTAAACTAACATTTCCAGGAAGATCAAAGAAGTATGCCATTGTTCTGCTGTTGGCCATATCGAAGCTCACATGATCTCCGATCAGTCTTGAGGCCACAAGTGAAATTAATTTTTAAGAGGCAAAATAAATGTGAAAAATTTATTTCCCCAATTTTTTCATCATCAGTCATCAACGTCCTCATCAGATCCTTTGGAATTTCACATAGCTGATGGTATTTTATTGATTCTTCATATTGCATGACTCATTAGCGGTACTTGAGAATCCTGTTGCGATATTTGTCTTTGTGGCATTCTGATTGTTGATGTTTGCTTTGTTTTTTGTGCTGCATCTGTTTATCTTCACGAGTAATGTAGCAAGTTTTTAGATTTTTAGCAAAGTTGTTTTTATTATCTACATACAGCTCTGGTGAAATAATTTGTATTATGTTTCTCATGCTTTAACTTTCCGTTTGAGTTTTTATGACGGCGATTGATTTATTTGAAAAATTACTCCATTTTATTTAAAATAATTGCAGACAGTATACCCTTTACCTTAAAGCTGAAATTCGCCTGATTTTCTTCTTTTTCGGTGTAGAGTTTTCAGGAGTAGATTTTTCATTTACATGATTCCCAAAGAGAATTTAGGAGCAGTATCACAATGGCAGCCATGCTGTTGCTTTGGCACTGCAGAGTGCCTGAATGGGCCCTTACGCACTGACACGAATATGCTTTATAGAGCTTACTGAAGGTCCTGCAGAGTGCCTGAATGGGCCCTTACGCACTGACACGAATATGCTTTATAGAGCTTACTGAAGGTCCTGCAGAGTGTCATGCAATTTCTTTGCGTTCCTTCTTTGGAGATCTTTTGTTCCTCTTAGTGTCTTTGGACTTCAGGTTTGGGAAGGTGAAAGATCACTTGTGATTCTTATGTTCTTTCGTCCTGATTTTGCATTCACTCTCAGATAGCTAAACACTTGTGTATAAAGCATTATGAATTATATCATTCCAAAAGTGTTTTCATTGTGGTGTCAAAATTTAAAACACATATGTCTTATCCCATCTAATAGTTTTTTTCATTCTGGGAACATTTATTAAATATTACGATTATGGTACGTATGGAAACATTCAAAGTATTCAGTTTTCCTGAAGATCCAAAAATGTTATTTCACTATTACAACTACTACTAGCTGGGATTAGTCTATGGGGTCTTGTTTAATGTTCTCTTTATTTTATTTGGTAGAATTTTCTTTACTCTTTTCTAAGTATTAGAATGGCATGAAAGTACCTGTATTCCTCTCTCAGTCTATAAGGTTTTAAATACCTTATGATTTTTCCCTCATCCAGTGCTTACTCTCGTTAATGGTACATTCCTTCTCAGTGTGTCGCAATGCTCTGCTTACCATGTTTAAAGTAAATTTTGTACTGTTTATTTAAACATTTCTTGGTTTTGGTGCTGATCTTCTACTGCCGTGGTGACACTTAGGCTGCTGCAATTAGCTGCCCTAATAGGACTGGACATCCTTTGTTGTGTTTTTAGTGTTTTTTCACTGCACAAAGCTAATCAAATCAAGCTAATAATCTCTCTCATTCTCCAAGCAAAGTATATACAGCACTAGATTGAAACTAGGGCTGCACAATTATTCTAAAAAAACGCGATCTCAATTCATACATCTATGCGATCCCAATTCTAAATTCTTCTGCATTTTATAACATCAGCTGGATCAAAACAAGCGCTCCTACTTTTCCCCAGAGAGGCTTAGGCGTTCGATAATTTGGCATTCCCTTTACAGGGCACGTTTCCACTGCACCAGGTACCTTACTTTTGGTACTTGATTTTCCACTGGTGTAAAAACCAATACTGGCACTGAATGACATCACAGCGCAAGATGGGGTATTTTGTATTGAATTTGAAAAATGGCTGTAGTATATTATACGGCTGGCCAATGTATGACATTATTAAATATAAATATCAGGTTTTTCTATTTTAATTATTATTCCTTTTCAAGATTATCTAGTATATGTTTAAAAATCAGTTTAAAGTTTACCTTCACTGCTTTTTATTTTGTATTAGGTTTGTATTGCGCGTGGGCACTTATAAAACAGTAGCTTTTTAGGCATGACATACACGGGCAGAATGATTATGTGCGAGACAATAGAATGACTGTTTTCAGCTGATCTTTTGTTTACACAGACTGTCTCACACAATTTTATCTTTACTCAATCATAACCTACTGTGAAGAAGTAAATCTAAGTAGAGCAACAGCATAGTTCCCATTATCTGGTAATTACCGGACTTTGACCCGGAAAATCTGCTGAAATCTGACACATTCAAATCTCTCTGGTCATAATGTCTGGTGAAAATAATTCCCTCTAAACACAATTTGAATGATATTAAAATAGGTTAAAACTGATATTATCACATATCTTTCGATTTAAAAAAATTAATCTTCATTTTTTAATGACTTGTGTATGCTACAAACTTGCCTATATGTGGAACGAAACAACCGCTGTTTGTTTCATTCACTCTGATAAAGCGTGCGCACCATAACGTTAAACAGTAATGAGAGCAAGAGAGACTTGGCCAGAGAAGCCAGAGAGGTATTTGTCTAATGACAACAATGAGTCTTAGATACAGTCTGAAATCATGGACACCACTGATCTCAGCTGAAATTATTTGTGTTTATGGATTACAAAGGAGACTAGCATAATATGATTTATTTTTGCACTATTCCCTTGAGTCTATTAATGGAATTTATTTCATTTGAAATAGCCTACTTTTCAATAAAAAATATTATAAATCTACATGCCTTGATGATGTCATTATTTCTATGGCCTGCTTATCAATTGTTTTTAAGCTCAATAATAAGCATAGATAATATTTGACCGGCATTTCTCCCAATTGTCCGGGACATCGAAATATTCTCAGCATGGGTTAACATGGAATTTGTGAGGTGGGGGAAATCTAAGATCCGGTGTAGAGGTGCGTCTAGCAAAAATGACACCTCAAAATAACTCCCATATTGACTAAGGCTACCTCTCACACTGCTATGTTTTCATTTAAAAATCCATTGCCACAAACTTGTGTATAAATTCAAGTGCCTAGCTATGCAGTCAGGTTTACAAAAAATGGGTTTGTAAAAGAATGGGTCAGTCTGAAGTACTCAGTGAATTCAAGCATGGTACTGTCATAGGATGCCACCTTTGCAATAAGTAAGTTCATGAAATTTCATCTCTACTAGATATTCCACTGTCCACTTTAAGTGGTATTATTGCAACATGAAAACATTTAGGAACAGCAAAAACCACATGAAGTAACAGAGTGGGGTCGCAGACTGCTGAGGCGCATAGTGTGTAAAAGTCATCAACACTGAATTACTGACTCAATAATTGCAGAGTTTCAAACTTCCTCTGGCATTAACCCCAGCACAAAAACAGTGTGCCGGGAGCTTTGTGGAATGGGCTTACATGGCTGTGCAGCTGCATGCAGGCCTTACATCACTAAGTGCAATACAAAGCGTCAGATGGAGTGATGTAAAGGACATCGCTGTTGGACTCTGGAGCAGTGGAAACATGTTCTGTAGAGTGGAGAATCATCCTTCTCTCTCTGGGAGTCTGATGGAAGAGTCTGGGTTTGGCTCATGCCAGGAGAACATTACCTACCTGACTGCAGTGTGCCAAATGAAATGTTTGGTGGAGGAGAGATAATGGTATGGAGTTGTTTTTCAGGGGTTGGTCTAGACCCCTTAGTTCCAGTGAAGGGAACTCTTAATGCTTCAGCATACAGGACATCTTGTACAATTCTATGCTTCCAAATTTGTGGGAACAGTTTGGGGAGAACCCTTTTCTGTTCCAACAGTGGGAGCTAAGGTCACCCTAGGCTAGCTAGCCAAAGTGTCAGCTACTGTACTGGTCACTAGCTTGCCAGATTGCACATAAAACAGCTTGTGTATTTGTGATATTTGTTGTACTCTGTTAAATGTTGTATTTGACATTATCTACCACTTCAGAAAAAAATCTAATAATTTTATGCTCGCTTCCCTTCTGTAGCTAGCTAGTACCGCTGCCACAAGTTCATCTGCATACACGAACTCACTGAAGTGATGCTTTCTGACTTGAGTGAGTACTGTATCTCAATAGCATCAGCTAGAAGGAATGCCAGGCTGCAGCACACAAAAAATCAACTCACTTGACATTATTATGTATGAAACTGCCTCTCAGATTAATTTATTTATTAATTGAAGGTGCCAATATGTCATTCCAGATCGTTCCAGCCCACTTTAACCCCTGCAACTTGGACACGTTGATCGGCACTCTTATTGATTCTTGATCGGAACCGCTTAGCAACAGCATGGAACCTTTCCTGTTTTTGTCAAGCAGCCTTTTCTACCGTCACATGACGCAACCTTGAGGCACTTGGCTTGAAACAACAAATTATATAGACATCAGCAATGCAGAAATTCTTTAATTTGGAAATCAAAGTAGCCCAACAGCTGAATGTTTTCAAAGTCACCCTGTCGAGAGGAGGTAGCAACTGAGCATCTTTGAATACAATAATGAATATCTAATTAGACACTTGCAGAAACATAGTAAGAATTGCGAGGCGTACTCAGATGAAGAATGCACTGACATATACTGTATGTATAAATATTTAAATATGTATTAAAATATTGGTTAGGGACATGGAATTGGCAGATATAAATACTGAATGGATCGGATTGGGGAAAAGCTATATTGTAAGTAAAAGTGTTAAAACTAACTGAATGTATACAGAAAAAAATCAATCGCATCAAGTAATCTGATGGTGGGGGAGGGCGTGGAAAATGGCAATCATCATTATTTTAGTAGCTGTGATTTTATTTCTGATGGTGCTAACTTAGAATATTGATAAAGTTTAAATATCAGCCAAGACTGACACATCAAACTGGTGCTGATATCTTGATTTTTATTGAATATCGACTGATAAGACACATTAACTAATATAAGGTGCATCTCAAAGGTTAACATTACTTTTTACTTAGCTAGCTAGTTAGCTACCACATTGTCTTGACCATTGCTACCATAGCTAACAAAAAAGAAATACTTTCTGTGCTTCAAAAGAGAAGCGTTTCCCAAAAGCATCATGAACCCACTGAAGAGATTAACTTAATCATTACAGAGATCATTATGTGCTACAAAATGGGGGCGAGTTTCCCAAAAGTGTTACAGCACATCATCACCATAGCATAAACATCATCAGGTATTGCTTCCTTCATAAATATTAATGAACCTTACCCTGTCACCGTACCTTTCAGGAAATCGTTTGCCATGGCTGCTTCTTTGCTTGTCTACCCGCAGCACATGAACACAAGAATGTGCATTCTGGAAGTTTGAGTATCTTTAAGGAGGATTTTGCCCCCAAAATCAATTCTGATATTATGGATCGATGCAGTTGAATCACCACCTATATAATCAGTTCATCACAATGCAATGATGCATCTTTACACCTGTAGTAGAGCTGGGTGGTATATCATATTTTCTGTTTATTTTCTGTACATTTTTACATACAAAATATCTTAAGAATGTGTCGCTGTATTGATTTTTTTTTTATTTTAGCCAAGTGTATTATTCCTCCTCCTGCCACTGTCTGTAATGAAGTCCATGCCCCTGACACACTTTCATATTTCACCCCTCACCCACACTCATTGTTTACAATAGTGCAAATTGATGAGAGAATTGAGCAAGTTAATGGAGAATGGGAGAGCACAAATGAAGAAATAATCGGTAGCAACGGATCTATTATGTGGGGATGGTTTGGCTTCAAAAGATCAGGAGATTAGCAAAGCACAGTCATGTGTAAACTATGCCTGAAAAATATTTCAAACAAATTCTACCAGTGCAACCAATCTATTCCACCATCTCAAAATATGATACACCATTCAATATGAAGAATGTATCAAACTACTGCCCAGTCTTCCTATCCCGCTGCCAAAAACCAGTGTGGTATCCTAAAGCAAAGGAGATTAGCGGCTTCATTTTCACACAATGTATTTAACACAAGGGACTATCCATAAGTTCCTTTCCAGCAAAGCAGTATCGAAGTTATGCGTTGAATTGAGAATTTATTTTTGCATTTTATGTGATTTTGTTGCACTTTTTATGTTATCCAGTTGAAAAACATCAATGAGACTAAATAAAATCTTACAGGCAGTCCCCAGGTTACGAACGTGCCTTGCATGATTTTCCAAATTGCCCGTTGTGTGCATGTATGTGCCCTGTAATGGACTGAGATCCTATCCAGGGTGGACCTGGTGCCGTATGTTGCCTGGGATAGGCTCCATGCCCCCCCCTAATGCCAAGAGCAGGATTAGTGGGAGGAAGGTGGATAGATGGAGTTCAAGGTGCATGTTGTACAAATGCCTTTGGATAGTTGATTTTAAATGGCAAACTAAACTATCAGTATTTATGTAGATGTTACATATTTGTTTACATCCATCCTTTTTCTATGGAGCCTACACCCTGATGCAGGGGACACCTTGGACAGGATGCAAGTCCAGTGCAGAGCATTCATATCACACATACCAAATTGCCTAACTGCACGCTATTGGACCATTTGAGGAAACTCATCACACACAGAGCCAGTGGCTAAAATCGAAAGCTTAGCCCTGCAGGTGCTGCTACACACTGAGACACCACCAACCATTCAGGCATCCAGACTGAACTCAAGACCATTATCGGTACTCAAATGCGCTACTGCCAGACAACAATATGCACGTATTTTAATAATTAAACTTTTTATTATATCATTTTCCATATGGCTTTATGTCCAGATGAGAATAGCAGACAGCATTAAAATGCATTTAATGATATTTAACTACTTGTCATAGATATATTTTTGTAAATCTAGGGCCACAATTTAAAATTGTAAACACAGTGCATTCATAATGATACCATGAAGCTGGAAAAAAAGCCTTCCTCAATTAGAATTTGCATTAATATAGTGTTCTGGGTTGGCTTTATCACTGATCCTCGGATGCCTCTACTAAAGACGAAAGAGTATTTGCTAGCCTAAGGTGATGACCTGCTTTATAGCAGTGGCATTGTGAAGACATGGAGGCATTGCTGTAAACAAAACCTCATCTTGAGAGACTGCTGTTAACTCTGAATTGTACAATACCTGCACTGTACAGTGTGCGGACTGGCAATTCCCAGGTCTGTGATGAAGGAAAAAAATTTCTTGAAAAGTGCTGATGCATGTCTACGAACAGAGATGAGAATTGCTTAGTGTGGTATTTTAATGTTTTGAACACTAGTTTCAGTGTTTGAACATACAAGTACAGGAATGAATCTGATGCCTTTGAACTTTGGTACTCACAAAGATTTTGCAAACTACCCTGGAGAAGAAGGAAAACAAACAGTTTAATCATATCTTTGGGAAGCTGGAAGACCTGTATGAATGTATACAGACAGGAGACTGTGTGGTCTATATGGTTTCTAGAAGCCACAACTAATTGATAGACACATAATAGTTATTATTGTACATTAATGCTATAGTGAGGCACTATGACCTCTCAATTTGGTGTTACAGTGATATTTGTTTGCTGTTCTGATGTGTATTATAATTTTGAAAGTTTTATTTATTTATTTGGCTGAAGTTAAGTTAATCTTGCTTAAAATGTTTGCTGCTTTTAAATTGATTCCTCCATCATTGAG
This sequence comes from Mormyrops attenuatus, assembly GCA_026777985.1. Lineage (NCBI taxonomy): Eukaryota > Metazoa > Chordata > Actinopteri > Osteoglossiformes > Mormyridae > Mormyrops > Mormyrops attenuatus. The sequence continues at coordinate 25,076,752 of JAODKC010000107.1, forward strand.
GTCTACATATAAAGTAGACTATATCTTTTTAAATTAAATCTATCGTGCTCTGCTCAAAATTAGCAGTTTAGTGAAACGCATTATGTAGGAATCTCTGGAGAGCCCCCCCGTCTTGGCAAGAAGGCACCATGTGAATATAATCGTCCAGATTGGTTTTGAAAATACTGTCAAAGTTCCATATACCATAGTATAATGTCTGGACGGTGTGACGGTAGGAAAAATTACATACCACCTAAACCAAAGTATTAAAAAAATACACTAAAACTGAGTGGAATTCTCTACAGAATATCTAGTGTAATTCCATATTACACTAGTTTTGGGGAGCATTGAGATTTCTTGCAATAACAACAGATGGTCTACATGCTCTGGGGTATTGGAATGATTCTTTAGGCAGATAGCTGTGTTTTGGTCCTTCAGTTTATGGTGGAATCTGAGTAAGATGTGTGAATGTTATTGGTATTGCCACAATGTTTAAGTTTATCGTGGTAAATCTTGCAGGTGGCTGTCTGTTTGCTTTATAATATTAGTTTGGTTCTTTTTGCGGTTTCCATTTCAATGTCTGTCTGATTATAGGTTAAATTTAAAATAACTTTCTTGTACCATTTGTTCTACTTTTTCCTCTCTTTGTTTCCACGTATGGAATGTTATTGTTATCAGATGTCATATATATAATGATATTTTTATCGTGTGTGTGTGTGTGTGTGTGTGTGTCTGTGTCTGTGTGTGCGTGTGTGTGTATAAAATATATGGTATACCGTTGGTCTGGTCAGCTCCTCCACTTGTATTTCCAGTTATGCAGGGAAACATAACGTTTGCGTCTTTTAACAGACGTCTGCATGTGGAAATCGTTTGGAGTGTAACCTGACTTCATTTCCCGCTTCCATTTTATCTTTATTAGGTTGTGTGTCTGCACTGTTGTATATACAGAAGCGCCACCTGACAGCTGCTGACTGCACTGGCCTCCAGTACGATTTCAGTTCCCCTACCTTGTGAGCTGGGCTGTATATTTCAATAGAGAAATAAAACAGCACTAAACAGTGGGAAGATGTATGTCTGATCCTAAGGTCTCATGCTGCTGATGTCACAGACTGTTTTGATATTGGCACTATGTGCTGGCCATACCTGTTAAGCAGGTACTTCCTGACAGATGGCTTAGGGAAGACATCATGCTGTGAATACCACTATTGAACCCTGCGGACCACATTGTGCAGGTCAGGGTCCAGGTGCCCTGCCTTTCATGTGTTGCTTGTGTTCTGGGCTGCCTGTTACACATTACCCCTGGTGCACAAGCATCCAGACCACTGTAATGTGCAAAAAGGTAATGCAATCTAGGTGGTCCTGTAACCATGTAAAGCTGCAATAGTTTCATCTGCTTGAACTGACTTGACTAACAAATAAGGGTCTTATTACCTTTGCTACTCATAAATCTGTTTCTCTTCGCTTTTCTTTTTGCTGATCATACATCATTCAGATCTATTTTTTACTTTTCAAAGCATGAATCATAATCGAGTATGCAGTCATTTATCAAACTTCTTCATGCAAAATTCTTTTCATTATCCAACTTTTTTCTTTTAGCAAACTACTGATGTTAGTCACTGTCACCTGGACCTTAAGCCTTACTCTCTTTTTAATTCTTCCGCTTGAGGCCATTCAAGAGGTATGAATTTCTGTCCTTGTCATCCACTGAAGCCAATGGGGGCCTCTGGTTTATAGGAAGCTGATTATTTGATGTACATTGTTGATACCTTTATCATCAGACAAAGTATCAGGTACCTGGAAGAATGAAAATGTTATGATCATGTATGCTATAGTCCTGCAGTGATCCACAATAAAATTGGATTGCGTTTGTATCCATTTTTCCTTGTCATCAATGGGAGCCAACTGTTGTTATAACTCTAAAACATCATGAGACAGAGACATTTAGTAAAGTGTGCTATGAATATTTGACTGTGGGAGACAATGCACGCTCCTTGGATTTTCAGATGATGTATTTCCATATATAATTACAAACTGTACATTCAGTGTGCATTGGAATAAATAAATGGGCTAATAACTCTAAAACTAAATAAGATATGTCAAGTATATTGTGCTTTAAAGTTTAGCTGATCTATGTTGGGGGCAATTTTTGCCTCTCCATCATGGTTTTTGTCAAAGAAAGTATGAAAACACTTCACTTAAAGCGGTCATTATACTGCATTATCCAAACCTTCATAATGCATTACAGTGCATTCATAAAGTATTATACCTATGACTATAACTATTAAAATGCATAACACATTATAGTCATGTGTATAATGCATCGTGATGTCTCCTGTATAATGCATTATAAATATCTTCATAAACCAGTACAGAGCATTAATTCTTATACTGACCATTGTAATGCCTTATGAAGGTGTTTATAGTGTGTTATAGATGAGACCTTCATAGAGCATTCATAATGCATTATACACAGTTGCAGTGGGTGTGTGGTAGCCCCCCCACCATGCTCCCCCCTTGTGCAGATGTATTCTATTACCACCCACCCCCACCCCTCGTCTGTGGTCCATGGCTTCACTCATTGGCTCAAAGTTTCAGTCCCTGGACACATGATACAGTGAAAGGTGAATGACATAGGAAGCCTATTGTCTTTGCTAGAACAAGCTACTTAAACCTTTTTTTTAAAGTAATCAGAACGCTTCACATTGTATAGCCTAACGTGGTATTACCTTGTTCTCTTTTAATTAATATGCACCCTGTGCCATTTTCCTTGCCAAACAATCTCAAACAAGGGCAGGTTGGTGTATGCTGTATATAGAAATAAATTGATTATTATTTTTTTGTCTTAATTCAGAGCCATGGTTCTTCACTAGAATGCTGACAATTGCAGTGGTCTCATTTTCAAGGTTAACGGCTCTGATGTAGTGACATGGTTTTTCTTTCCCAATTAGCAGATCTGTAAAGTCTCTTGTCGTCCATTGTGTGAACTCATAGCATTGTCTACTGTGACTGATTTGTAACCGACAGATTGTGTCCTTCTGATGTCAACTTAGAATATGCCAGACAGAAATACATCTCTGATGTTTTGTAAAGGTGCGTAGGCCTAAATGCTGAACATAACACACTGAACTTTCATTATTTATTATTCTACTATTAGAACAGACTGGGTTAGGTTTCAGTTTGTGACGTGGGTGTGCTTGCTGTTGGCCGAGGCTTCGTCTTCTTTGACTAAACACCTGAGGTGCTTGTAGGTCAAGATCAAGGCAGAAGGAGTCAGCGTGCGTGCACGAGGAAGACTCTCTGCAACATGTGCATATTACTCAGGGTACCAGCTTTTACATACGTTCCCTTTCCACACCCGGGAACAAAAGTGATGTTGATGACAAATAGAGATTCAGGAGTTACAGGAATCCCGGTCAACACATTTGTAGCATGTCCTTAGGCTTTTATGAATGCACTTTTATCATTTTCACAATGTTAGAATTTATTGTTTTTCTATAATGATTTACTACCTGCACCTGAAGCTACTTTCTAACTCTCTTATACTTCAGAACATTTAATAATACAATCGATGTACCTTGCTGTGTAGTACAACTATGTCGTCCTGGAGTTTATTTCTATTTTATGAGTGTTGGTCCTCATTTTATCTGTTAGGGAGGATGGTGATGGGTCCTTCTCTTCCTTAGGTCAGACTTTTAAAGATATAGGACAATGAGGTTGCCCAACAGAATATGTGTATCAAGAAATAAAAAGAATATACCTCACTTTGATGTGCAAATCGCTTTGATTTCCACCTACACAAAGGTTTGGGGCTTCTTGAAAGATGTTCTTATGTGAAATTATTTACTGTTTTCATTTTTCTGTTTCTGGTCATGTCAGTTGAAGATGGTGTGTCTAGACATAGGCCATTCCATGGAGAAGCTTTTGATGATGTGGAAGAATCGCTGGATCTCCAGCACGAGGCTGGTGATTCTTTAAAGATGTTCACATCTGAAATGATTTAGTGTGCATGAATATTTTGTTTTCTGTTTCACGACAGTTGAATACAGTGTGTCTAGGCAATCCATGAAGATGTTTTTTATGATGTGGAAGCATCACTGGATCTCATTTTCTTCAAAAACTGCTCCTAATGAGCAAACAACAAAAACCAAGGATTCAAGACATTTGGTGAGTTACAGGAGGAATACAGTCCTTAGACTATTATTAAATGGGGTGATGAAAAGAAGCAGTTGAAGTGTTAGAACACCTTACATCTCATTTTAAGATGTCTTGACAGTGGAGATAAAGTGAGAATTTTCTGAGGCCCGGAAAAGGGAGATTTTTTTTTAGATCCAGCTGAGTCTGCCATGAGACTTTCAGACATTATATCTCATGAGAAAAATGAGCATAGTATGAAGATAATGCAGGTTTAGTTACAGAATAAACTCCTTATTGTTAGATTTTGCTTCACCACTAGAATTTTGATTGTTTTGACGAATGTTCTTGAAAATAAAACAAGTTCACTTTACAATCCTGTACAATCCATGTGTATTTCTCCTGAAAGGTGACCCTCTGTGCAAACCTAAGTCAATGAAGAAGTAAGGAAATTAACTAAGAACTTAGGAAAAAAACAATCCATCTTTGTAAAGGCGGTGCGTTACAGTCTTCCTTCATCTGCCCTCTCTCATCTACAGGGGCTGCTTTTGCATATGTTTTTAATTGCACCCTGGCATGTTTACAGAGGGCTGTCATTAGACTAGCTGGGGAAGAGAATAAAAAAAAACAGGCCTTGTTAGCTCAGCAAATTCTTGGTCCTTGTTAGACAGGTACGCTCCAGTGACTGACACTCCAGTCAGTGAGATCTTCCCAGCTAAAAATAAAAAGAGTCAGGCTGTATGGTGTGTTTTCATACAGATGAGAATGAGGTGGAGAGAAGAGACGCCATGGATGGGCCAGGTCATCGGGGGAATATCTTGAGACAAACTATATGCAGGTGTGGCAGCTGTTTCTGCAGCTTATACTTCATGTATATTTATGACTTGATTTCCTTATGACTCAATTCATTCTTTCAAATTTAAAGATATACTTGAATACATCTTTGTCAAAGTAAGCATAAGCACATTTCTTACTGTCATCTTTCTTAAAACCTTTTTGCTAAAGCTAGTTCAGAATTGTGACTTTTCTGTAGTAGGAAAATGTCCATGGGTATCAGTATGGGTGGGTGGTGTGACATTAACAGCCTAACAGTGGTCGAGTAGTTGGTGAGGTCAGTGTCATTCCACATGTATGAGATCACAGCTTAGAGATTAGCACAAAGTTTGCTGGGGGTTGAGGTGCCTTTCTACTGTCACTGACCTATCACAGGGTACCAAAGATCACGGAAAGACCCCTTTTGTTCATATAAGTGGATAATTCCAGAAAAGTACAACTCCCCCCCCCCCATCCTGTCGAACCTACCAATCCCATATAAATGTTCTGTGCAGTGTCCATTTAAAAACAGGAAAATAATAGGTGACATCATCACAGCTTTGATCTTTATGGCCTACAGCTGGGGACGGTTGAAATAGCTCTGTTCATCCGGCATTTGTTTTACTTGGGTTGCTTCCATCTCTGAAGCTGAGACCATGTTACAAATTGTATAGGAAGCATGCGTCCCTTTAAGGTCTTGTGCTGCCCACACACAAAAACACGGACATTAAGATGGACAGCTTCTCTCTCAGTTAAAATAAAAGTGACAGAGCACATGGAATGCCCAAATGAAGACTTCTTACTTTATTTCTACATCATTTGCCCTGTTTTTTTATATGTATCTGGAGGTCAAATGAGTTCAGTTCTTTAATTATGATTGGTTTCTTGCTATATACTGGACTTAGTGCCACACTTGGGAAATGTAATTAAAAAAAGAGTAAGTCATGGTTAATTAACTGGTGCTACTATTAAAATTGCATCAATGTTACTAAAAGAAATCTTAAAAACTTGTGTTTTCATTATTAAAAATGAACAATCCAGACAAATTAATTAAAGACCTCACCTGGGAGGTACATATGAGCATAAATAGTGGATGTTTGGGGTCAGGATTGACAGAGATAGAAAATGCTTGTTGTTTCCTGTGCACCCGGTAGTTTAGGTTCAAGTCAGTTTATTTCAAGTCAGTAAGTCAGTTCTGCTTAAGTTCAACAGTGGAAAATTACATGCTGTTCAAGTTACTGCGTATATGAGTGCAGACACAAATAAATGAGGCAGTGCTGTTTGTTGTACTGTGGGCTGTAGGTTTATGCTGGAATCTGTAGCTTTTTTTTTCCTCAATTTTTGCTTTGTAAAGGATGGATGATGATGTTATGTGGCTTTCCCACAGGAACACAGTCCCCGTAAATTTCCTGCCTAAAGACAGCATAACTTTGGAGCGTGTGGTTATAAAATTTGGCTCTGGAAAACCACAGCGTGCCTTAAACAACAGGTAGCCCTGATATTGAGAGAGGAAAGTCTGGTTTGGCTCCTCCCTGGTTGATCTGACCACCCGCGGTCCGCCATCACACCAGGGCTGAAACACGCACTCTGCATACACAATCACAGCCCTTCCTGGCTCACAGGGTATACAGTACTTTGCCCCAGGTTTGTTTAAAGGTCACATTTTTTCTTAGTGAAAAGGGAACAGAGTTTGGTCTGTTCTTTGTACCAAGTCTGTCCTTGAACTGAGGGTGGCCGCAGGAATGACAAAAGTGACCCATCTGCAACCCCAGTGTGGTAGATATTTTAAATCACCCTGTGTCTTCTTTTAACATTTATGCTATGCAGTTGTGTTTACACTTTGGGTGAAATGTGTTCTGTAATAACAGAGTTGAGCTTCTGACAAATCAGCGCTCTTCTCTTTTGTGTATTTTGATTACCCATCTACTTTTAGCCTCTTAAGAAAATTTTTTTAGTAACCTCTGGGACAGTAACACTTAGGCATGCCACACACCCACAAATGTTATCAGGACCTCTCGGCAGTGGGGGTGGAGTGCAATTCTACAGATTACCTTCCTAGGTTTATTCTTTATAATAATCATACGTTTAAACATTTAACTCAGGGGTGGCCAGTCAAGTGTGTATGCGGGTTTTGGGGACTTTTGTTCAAACCCAGGTGTGAGGACTCTTCAGTCGATCACTCCTCTAATTAGTAACCTAATTAGGGAGTTGCAGTGAAAACCCGCATACACAGTGGCCCATTCTGGGTTAGATTGGCCACCCCTGATTTAACCTTTAAACAACTAAAAAGAGTTAGAAAATGTACTTTATCTCAGCGAAGAGAGGACATATGTGGTGTATATGGAGGACATATAACAGATTGTTGCTATAAGCTCTCAAATTTGTGGATTATTTTTATTATTATTATTTGTTACGATGGGACATGAAACAAAAGGGTCCACAAGGGGTCTAAACACAGGCAGGAAGGCAAACAAGAACTAACAGCACCTAGAACTAGAAGAAGAGAAGCAAGAAACACACTGAGATAGCATACTCAGGAAACCAACCCAATGGCCAACCATGGAACAGGGCAAGGGCAGGCACTTAAATATACAGATAATGAGGGCTTGATGAGGGACAAGTGTGGGCCGTTACCAATTACACACGATGGACTAGTAGCTACAGGAGCAGGTGAGGGTAATTAACAAGTACTAAGGACTGAAACACTAGGAATACCTGACAAACAAGACATTGCTACAAAACTAGACACAGGCTCCAAATCCACGATGGTATTGGATACACAGTTAGTAGCTGCATGCTCGGGCCCTTCAGCCACGCAGCAGCCCAGGGAGCAGCAGAATACACTAGGAACTGAGAACGGCGCAGAACTAGGGGAACACAACTAGGACAACACAGAACAGGATGGCTAGTGACACCAGGGGGATGTTCCATGAAGCAGGATTAAGGGAAAGTCTGACTTATTTCGACAAGTCTGGCTCATTTAAGTGGGAGCTCCGTTCCATCAATGCTGAGCTACCAGATAACTTAGGCGAGCGAACAAGTCTGTTCCGGACCAGGTTAACTGCCTCACTTAGTTAAGCATTGTCTCAAAGAACGTCCAACATGTGGTAACATGTCCCAAAAGATCGTTCCGTTGGACGAAATTCCACGCTCTCACTAATCATGTCATGTAATAAATATAATAAAGCCTATAAAAATCACGTCTCAGCATTCCGATTCATTCTAGAATAATTAAAATAAAATTGTACCCATATTACAAAGGTCAAACATGAAATGCAATAACTGAAATTGAAAAAACAAATCCGTTAAAATATATTTTTATATTTTGTTTAGTTACAGTCTACTTTGAATGTTTATTAGTAAAAAGCAAAGACAAGATATGGTTATTTGTGCAGAACATTTTACATGGATGCGACTGGAAGTATTTTACGGAGATCAAATAATACAGAATAACATTATACAGTAAGGATGACACAGGAACTTAAGCCAGAAGGTTCTCCGCTGGCTATGGGGATCGAACCAGCAACTTTCGCGGTGTAAGGCGACAGCGTAAACCACTGTACCACTGTGCCACTGTACTGGGCACTTGTAACATTTACATAACTTACGCATTTAGTCTGTCTGCATTTTTTGCCAATCAAACTCCCAGGTGTTATTTATGGCCACAGTATTGCCTTTTTTAGCGATTACATCTTTGTATGAAAAATACAGCTCCATCAGCAGCGTTTGCTCTGCGGCGGAAAAAAACACCACTCTCGTTTTACACGCTTTCCGACTCGTGATCGATCTATCATTCATCCATTCATTTGGGCTTCTTAAATATCTCGGGTGTGCGCACTAAGTGAGACTATGCAAGTCTGTCTTGTATGA
>JAODKC010000107.1:25085853-25096176 GCA_026777985.1 Mormyrops attenuatus
GTCGCGGGGAGTCCGGAGCCTATCCCGGAAACTATGGGCACGAGGCGGGGAACAACCCAGGACAGGGGGCCAGCCCATCGCAGAGATTATTATCATTTTATTATTATTATTATTATTATTATCATCTTTGTTATATCTGTGTTGCCAAATAGAGATTGTAAGCACACAGCTGCATATGTGAAGATTTATAGTGTGCTGAATCATGGAAGCAGTGACCTTTGACATTTTTTATCACAACAGCATGTACAGTGCTGCTGCCTCACTGCAATATATCATTCGAGTGGGGCACAGAATCGTATCTGTTTATTCAGGCTGACCTTCCACCACGAAGACATCAGCTCTCAAGATACGGATAGCTCTGATAACAGATTGTAGACAATACACAGTAAAATATTCTTTGAAAACGTGTTATGTAGGCAAATTAATCTTGTAACATTGCATGAATGATAACTTTTAAACTAAAGATTTTTTGACTTGTGTGAACCTGGTAACATTTCTCAGTACTTTATTGTCAATCCCTTTTTTGGAGAATTTGCTACTTGTAGGGGAAGACTGGAATGTGCTATAGCAAAAGCTCATGGGTCACTGAAGATGACTCAGAGACTACAGGCTAATCCGCAATCACTGCGCTGCAGCCCAGGCTATTTAAAGGTAGCGGGAGCTGACAGGCCAGCACGCAGAACGGCCTCATGGGGTGGAATCCCACATAGAAGAGTTAGGGTCTTTGAGAAAGAGGATCTTAAAAAGGTGTGCGAAAATTTATAGTCTCACATCTGTCTGTCTGTCTGTCTGTCTGACAGACACCACTTGTCGTGTTTATGGTTCTGGGGGTCCGGAGCCTATCCTTGAGGCTACAGGTGCAAGGCAGGGAACAACCCAGGATGGGGTGCCAACCCATTGCAGGGTACACTCACACACTACTGACTTACACAAGCACACCTATAGACAATTTGGTAACTCCAATCAGCCTCAGCATGTTTTTGTGCTAAGGGGGGAAATGAAGCACGTAGAGGAAACCCTTTGACATGGGGAAAGCATCCAAACTCCACACACATGGGATCTTAGTGGAGACTTGAATGCAGGTTTCAGTGATGTGAGTCAACAATGCTAACTGTGTGCCACCATGCCCCACCCCATTCCCTTGCTTTAATAATATAAAATAACCAGCTTGACTAACTGGTTCACAGCACGAGTAGGAGACCAAGATGATGACTAATGTGGAGAATGTTGTCGTCAGACAGCCATGACTGATAGTACAATTCTCATTTGCTGTTCTTTGCTGAAAACTTGGTGTGGGATGTTTTTTTCTACATCAGTGCTAAAACCAGAACATAGTTTTTGGCAGAAATTGCTAATCTATCCCTAAGAATTGTGTCAAAGGGAGGAATGGTTGACTTATGTGGAGACGGGAGTGGAGTTGTGTTTGAGTGAAGCAGTGAGGAGGAATGAGACGAAAAGAGCTCTTTGGCATCAGTACAGCGAAAAACACGCAAGCAAATGAAACCGTCACTGGAATACAGAACTGGCTGTAAGCATCGGAGTCTTTGTGCTTTTCACGGGGGGGGAATTAGCAAAAATTGAATTCATTTTAGTGACTGGGAATAGCCACACTGAAGATTTGCATAAAAACCACTGATTAGTATTGCCACCTGCAATACTACTTATGCAGTGTGTGCATAATTGATGCAGAACAACAGCAACAGGTGTATGTGTTGGACACAGGCAGCTGGGCCTGTGACAGAACAGTTACCTGTTTTTTTAAGGCTGTGCAGTGACCTAAGACTTAGTTCTTAACCTGTGTTGTTTCAGTTTAGTATTTGGATATTAAAAATCTACACGCTAGTCTTGAAATTGGAAGCTGAAATTCCTTTTCATCTTTGGCTTTCTGACAGCGGCCAGCAGGTTTTTCACCAAAATATCTTGATATTTGGAGCTCCTCATTATCTCATCTATCTTGGCTTGAGCCCCTGTCACAGCTGAAGGGAAGCAGCCCTGAAGCATGATGCTCCCACTGCCATGCGTCACAGTAGGTATGGCGTTCTTTGGTCGATGCGCTGCGTTGTCCTTCTGCCCCACATAATTCCCAAAATCAAAGCCAAAAAGTTCAACAGTTATCTCATTTCCCCCATGGCTTGGGGTGATTGTGTTTTTGGCAAAATTTAGACAGACTTGAAAGTTTTTAGTGAGAAATGGTTTCTGTCTTGTTACCCTATAACCCAGACATGTGCCGAATACGAGAGGTTGTTGTGACAGACAGAAAGTACCAAGTACCATAATTTCCTGCACGTCTTTTAATGTTGAGTAGATGAGTCTTCTTGACCTGTCATCAACTTCCAATTATTCGCAATGTCCCTGTGGTCCTACATCTTCTCCATATATTGATGATAGTTTGCATAATGGTCCATGGTGCATCTAACACTGTGATATTCCTTCACACCCCTCTCCTTATTGTTTTGTCAGCTCCTTGCAATCCCAGGATGATGCAACCTTCTGTTTCAAGGAAATACTACAGCACCAGTTGTTTTTTATTTAATCAGAATCACTTTCTTGAGGACAGGCGAATGCTCCTTAGCTTTGTATGTGCTTTGGGATGTGACTGCTTCCCTCTGAACACTACTGCAGCCCTCATTATTAAAGGCTGTGCCCACTTATGCCATGAGGGTGTTGTAGGTCTTTTTAATTTCAGTTGTTTGTCCTACTAAGTATTTATTTAATATTCTTTTTAGAATTTTGTAGCTCCGAGATGACATTACAAGTGGAAATAATGTCTGATTACTCACTGTATATATGGACTAAATGCAAAAAAAAAGAAAAGTTAATCCTGCATCCAGGATGTCCTCTGTGTCCTGTGCTGCCAGGGATAGGCTCCAGGCTCTAAGTAACCCTTTGCTGGATAAGCAGTTACGAAACATGGATGTGTGTATGACAATTAACCCGTAGGTGCCTTGTGGATGAAGCTCCAGCTGTGAAACCCAACAATCATAAATAGTATAAAAGCTACTTTTGCACAGAGAAATAATATTAGGTATCTCTGCTACTGTTCTAGAAAGTTTATTGTGGAAAAATTAGGCATTTAATGGGCAGAGCAAGCCAGGCTTGTTCTTGGTCTCCTCCAACTTCGTGCTGAGTGAACTCCTGCAGTTTGATTACAGGGCTAAATGAAGGTGATTGACCCTGATTATCTGCTGAACTTCCAGCTACACGCGCTAAACACCACTGACTCCACTAACAGAACCCAGAGCCGCTACTCTACTGACTTATTTCTAACAGCAATCACATTTAATTGACTTCTTTTATGTTTTTACAGGGAATTACAACCACTGTTATGTATGTTCATGATGTTCTTCTTCATTTAATTTTTGCCACTGTTGCAATCTCATTATGTGTTTCGGTGCTTCTCTTTACCTCAGTCTGCCTCCGACATGGATCATTTTCGGCTTCAAGTCCCATCCTGCTAAATTTAAACAGAAAACCCCTTGTCTCACTGCTTCAGCAGCTTGGGACTGAATAAAGGGCCGCCTGCTCAGGCACTGCTACACAGAGTCAGGGCCGGGGGTCCTTCTGCAAAAGCAGGTTGGATAGAAGAGGCTGGTCATAGAGCTGATGGATGTGCGGAGTGAGTGAATGTTGAGGTAGGGTAGCCATTATGAGCTGTTGAGCAGTAGGAAACCCTGATGGATGTGCGGAGTGAGTGAATGTTGAGGTAGGGTAGCCATTATGAGCTGTTGAGCAGTAGGAAACCCTGATGGATGTGCGGAGTGAGTGAATGTTGAGGTAGGGTAGCCATTATGAGCTGTTGAGCAGTAGGAAACCCCAGCAAAGTTGGTGGAGGAGACCTAGGGTAGGAGCTAGTGTGGGCTGAGACCTGGATTTCAGTGCTTCTTCTCAGTTAAACACGAAGATTTACACAGCTATACTGGTAATGCAAACGGAAAGAATAATTGTCAGTGTGATGTTAATAATGTTAATTTGAGGAAGTATGTATTTATTGATTCTCAAGGTGCCGTGAGCTACAGAGTTGCCATGACGTTTAACAGTATTTACCTTAATGTTGGCAGAGCAATCTAAGGTCTCTTGGTGTGCTCAGCAGTCTTCTGTGTGACAGAATTGAGAGTCCTTTCGTACACAGGACTTACATGGAGTCAAACTTCAAACTTAGCCAGTAGGCTGAATTAGCGTCAGTCTGACAGCGGAACCCTTTGCCTCAGTGTATGGCCATGTTCACCTAGGACATCCTCTGGCTCTTTATTCCCAGATCCGTTTTAATATGCGGAGCTTTGGGGCCGTATGGAGTCCTATGACCTTCCAAAGTCCTTCTGCAAGGTATTTATTCAGGTATGCAGCTGTGTGAGTGCAAGTAGCTCTGCACTGTTTAAAGCATATTCTAAGTTGATACATAATCATGCCCCTTATACAGGGCAAAACAATGAATCATCTGACCAGCGCTACCACACAAGTTATATGTCATTTTGATGGCTTTCCACTATATATTGCACTGGTTTTGTTATTTCCGCACTGGTTAAATCCTTATACGCTTATTTCTATCTTCATGGCTAAAAATCAATACAAGTAATCTTCACAGCATATGTTATTCCAGTTGCCTTGGGTACTCAGAACAAATACTTACAGAAATTTGTTTGGATGGATGGGTCTTTTTATTGATCATTGGCAGCAGACGCAGAAGTCACGGTACAGTCCTTTCGAAGATGACATCATTTATTTAGAAAGTGTTTTTTTCCAATAATATCTTGCGTTCTTAAAAAAAAACCTAAAAAAACGTATAACCTAATTTCATGCCTTATTAATAAAAAAAACTGAAAAGGGGTTCTTTTCTTATTTGATTTTATATGGCAGAATAGTAATTTACTTACATAGTTCTGCGTGTGTTAATGCACAAATAGAACTGCCAGTAGGGGGCAGCACTCAAGCCTGAAATGTATCATACTGAGGCTGATAATGCTAGGTTGCCGTGGTGATGTGAGCCGTGATGCAGACTCAGCCCAGTGAAGAGGAACACAGAGGGCAGTGTTGAGCCAGCTTGGAATCTCAATCAGCAACAGGCACACCTCCCCCCATCGAGAGAGGCACGCATGGCCGGGGTCTCACGCCCCCCCACACCCCAGCTGCAGCTCTGGTGCTGCCTCTCTGCAGGCACAGGTCGGCTTCCTTAGCAGTTTCTGCTTGAAGGCAACTATGTGTTGCCGTGCAGTTTCAGAATGATTATGCTTCGCTGCTCTCAAATGTGAAAACACAGTAAATCAACCTTCCTGCCTGCCAGTCTGTTTTTTTTCCTTTCTTTTTGTCCGTGTATTGGACGCTGCTGTATACGAAGCACTGTGCTGCCTTGGTAATCCATTCATTCCCCTGACTCTAGCATGTGCTCTTTGAGCAGTTGTCCATGTGTGTGTAACTCATCAAAAAATGTCTCCCTCAGAAAGCCAGGGTGTGAAGATAACTTTCTACACATACAGTGAATTTATTACACTAATCAGTGGTAGAGTACCATCTTACCAATGGTAGAGCTTAGTTTTGGCCCATTTTCCTGAATTGACCCTGAATCATTTACATTACATTTACATTAACGGCATTTGGCAGATGCCCTTAGCCAGAGCAACTTACATAAGTGCTTAGAAGTCTCATCAGTGAATATATTCTGATTCTAGTTCAGTAGAACCCAGCTAAGAATACTATCACTTGAATACTAGCGCCGAGCAGTGCTGGTGGATTAGAGAGAACGTGGTGCAGTGCGAGAATTTCTTTTTGGTAGGAGGGAGCTGCTCCATTTTTGGCTTTGTAGGCAAGCGTCAGTGTTTTGAATCTGATGCGGGCAGCTACAGGAAGCCAGTGGAGGGACTGTAGCAATGGTGTGGTGTGGGAGAACTTGGGGAGGTGGAAAATGAGTCGAGCAGCTGCATTGTGGATCAGTTGCAGAGGACGAATGGCGCTCAGAGGCAGATCTGCTAGGAGTGATTTGCAGTAGTCTAGTCTCAAGATGATGAGAGATTGAACAAGTATCTGAGTGGCCTGTGTGGAAAGAAATGGACGAACCCTTCTGATGCTGAAGAGGAGAAATCGACATGAGCAGGAAAGATTAGCAAGATAAGGGATCTCTAAAGAATACATGACTGTTAAGGATGTAAAAAAATGTCAGTGTTGAAATCAGTACTGCCCATGTGCTCGGATCCTTGGAAACAAAGGGCATAAGGCAGGGGATGCCCCAAAAAGGATGCCAGTCCGTCGAAGGGCACAAGGCAGGGGATGCCCCAAAAAGGATGCCAGTCCGTCGAAGGGCACAAGGCAGGGGATGCCCCAAAAAGAATGCCAGTCCGTCGAAGGGCACAAGGCAGGGGATGCCCCAAAAAGGATGCCAGTGCATTAAAGGGCACAAGGCAGGGGATGCCCCAAAAAGGATGCCAGTGCATTAAAGGGCACAGATTATAGTCAAATACATCCTTATTTCTGTTGCCTGAGAAAGAAATCAGACAGAAACACAGCAAGAACATGCAGACTTCACACATACAGAATTGGGGGCATGAGTCACTCCCATGATTACACAGTGCCGGCTTAGAAACTCAATAAATTATGCTGTACTTACAATTTACTAGAGTTACACATTTGTAATAAGGAGTATATGCTTTATTAGGGCCTAGATATTTACAGCATTTTAATTATTCTAGAGCTCACTTGACAAAAAAACTAGCTCTCTAGGAAAAAAATGCAGGCAGTTAAGGCAACATAGGCAACATACCTAATAGACTTAATCTCCATCCATTGACTGACAGGTCGGTGATTTTGGTTCCTGATGTATAGAGTATTAGGGCTAGAAACTGGAAAGAGGGCTGCTCTTGATGTGCTCTGTTGCATCTATCACATAAAAGCGACATGTTCAGGGTTATTGGGCCTCAGCTCCTTCTCTCTGTAATGGCCTGTAAATTTCTGTCTTCATTTGTGTAGCACTCAGTGCCCACTTTTCCCCGCAGGCCAAAATAACCCTCATTACATTTGTGATGGGAAGCAGAAATACAAATGAGCCCCAGCTGATTATGAGACCTCATATTTTAGTAGCTTTTATCAATAATCCATCAAATTTGGGAATTCGCTGGTGTGGCTGTGACGTACACGCCCCTCCCTGTTCCCTGTTACTGCTATGAAAGCGTAAATTATAATTTCATTGCTCAGCCAATGCTGTTATGGGAAGCGAATTCTAGTTTTTTCTTGGATGTTTTACTAGAGAAATTTTTTCAAGGATGCAAAAGTTCTGATGAATCAGATGCCTTCTGGTGTCTTTCTCCTCCATCCCACCTTCCGCCCAAAAACCTCATCGGGACTCTTTTTTGACCTTGTCTGTGATCTTATGGCAAATCCTTACTAATTGCTCTCAGTGCTCACAGTTCACCACCACGAGGTTTATTACAGATGAAGAAGAAGCCACCAATCTATATGTAATGAAACTAGGTAGTTTAATTGTGGGTCTTGCTGTTGTACCCTTTCCATAAGTTTTTTCTTTTCTACCTGCATAATAAATTTGGTACAGTGTTAAAAAGAAAAACATGCCACTTTGGATAGCAGCATCTGAAAATCAACACCCAACAAATAAGTCACAGATCAATAAAAGAGAACTCAATCCCGCACTCTCACACTTTGCTAATAATGTGTTTAGTTTCACAGTTTGTGTTATTAACACCTGCCCTGTTACAATTCACCCCACCTCCATGGTGAGAGCATCTAATAGGCCGTTTTCCTGGGAGAAGGTCCAACATCACGTTACGGAAAATGTCTGACACAGTCTCTAATGCGTTTGTCTCCCCATTTGCCTTCCTCGGTAAAGGCGCCAGTCGCTCACAGATCTCTCCAATTTGCAAATGGGCCTTGGGGCACAATGTTTTTTTAGGTACATCGTGCTTGCATTTCACGACTGTGTCAACTTGATCACAAAATGCTACTTCAAGCACAAAGTCTAATAAGTCATATGTCTGCTTGTTTTGTAAAATTAAAAAAGTCTGTGTATATATGCATATAAAATGAAGAAATACGGGCAAAATCATCCTCTCCCATTACCCCGGAGAGTGCAGGGTCATGTAGCTATAACTGTTATGTAATTTTTAAAGCATTAAATAGTCCAGCCTCATTTGGATTAAACCCATCATCTCTCTGGATAAAACAGGCCATCCTGTGCATCATTCTGCTTCCATAGTTGACATTTTATATCTCTCCCCCTAAATTCATCATTGACTTGCATGCCTTCTGCATTATGGACAACATTTCATATGGATCTGAAAAAACTCTGAGTTGTTCTAAAATGGCAAGTTATATTGTCAAGAGTCTTAGAAGGAGTACAGTGACATTTTAATGTAAGCTCTGCAGCTGCTTGTACTATCCTTGAACTACTTCAGACAGACAGAGTTGGGTAATTCAGGTCCAGAGAGTAAAAGTCCAGACCTGGATTTTGTTTCAGCCAACCAGTTGAATATTCTGTGACTGAGACTCTTTATGCTCGACTGGTTGGTTGAAACAAAATCTTGGGCTGAACTTTTACTTTTTGGATCTGAATTACCCAACTCTACAGACAGCTGTCTTCATTTTGAAGGACAATACATGTAATACATGCTCCTGTTGCCTATGAAGAGAAAACAGTCACCTCTCCCTTCCTCCTGTCGCCATAGCCCAGTTGTGTAATCGTGGTTTTTAATGTTATGTAGGTTCTTCTGTGTTTAATTGGCCTAACTACATTTACCTGTCAAGCCTACTCCATACTCTGTGGTTGTAATTAAGAGTTCAACCACTGGGTACAAAACACTCAGCATATTAGTGAGCTTTTGCAGGTGTTGAAAACTCAGCAGAAATTGTTTATAGTCTTTGTGTGTAGTATTTATTCAATACTTTCCTCCTATGGGAACTTAAATAACTGAATAGATGCTAGCAGTAGATTTAATTGACTCCCTTTTCATTATGGCATATCAACACAAAATATTAAATCATGTAATCAAAAGTTTGGTACCTTAAATGCTCTTCCACCTAATGGCCCATATTTTTCAAACGGTCATGGCTATCTGACTGTTGCGTAATCAAATAAAGGAAAAAGGCTGAGAATGTAAAGTTTTGCTTTTACTTTGGTGGCACTATAGTGGTTCTTGGCACTGATAAATATTTAATGTCTTTTCTCATTCAGTGTTCTTTTATCAGCAGTGCTGTTTTTAATGGAAATGGATATTGGGTGACAGACAAAAATTTACAAATTACAATGACTGTGCCCTAGAATTTAGATTAAACATAATGGCTTATATAATAAGGTATAAAACTGTAAATTGTATAAATTATCTAGATAAGAACACCTGCCATATTTTTTGTGAATATTGTATCATTTTAATAGTATAACATTGTCCACCATATGCAAGGAGTATTGGGCCTGCTTTTGACCTGAGAGTAAATACCCTTTTTCAGTCTGTACATTTGTCCACCGGGGCCTTAACAATGGCTGTCAGCACTGACTGGTTGCTAGGTAACAGTTACCTGATTGCTTGCCTTTCACAAAATTGCGCAGAGCAGGTGCTGGTTACGAAAAAAAATGCAATGGTTCATAATAACGACAAACTGATTGCTTTCATTAAAGGAAACTGACTTCAGCTTCTCTTTGTAGTCCTTGTATAGACTGTATTGTTTGATTGTTTGCTTAATTATTAGGTGGAATTCATTTGTTATTGTTTTAGTCCTGCCAAAGCATACATTACTTGTCATATTTTATTAAATAACATTATAACATTAAGGCTGATTTGAGATCTCGCCTATGACAAGATAGCTGCTCAAGCGGAGGAAAATATGTATAACTTGACCAAAGCATGTGTATTAAACAAAGGTCTCGGATTGTCACTAGAGCACAGGGTGGTCCCATCAAACCCCTGACAACACATTGCTGTTGGGCTGTTTTAAAGACAACCTCTTTACACCAGTAAAGGACCCTCCAGAGACAGGGGCTAAATCCGTCTTTTTCATTTTACCGTCATAGTTCTTCTGCTCCAATGCACTTTTGAAGTATTTACCTTTGAAGTATTTTATCGTTTCGCTGATTATCCAGGACAAGGTCACAGAGAGTCCATCCCTGGAAAGACAGAGCATAATTCAGGAGACAATTCCGGATGAGATTCCAGTCTGCAGCCTGATACCGTCAAAATCAAGATAAATCTTACTCTTCAAACCACTATTTTTTTAATACATTTTAATAAATATTCAATTCAATTCAATTCATTTCAAATAACTTTATTTGTCCCCGAGGGGCAATTAAAGGCACACAGGGCAGTTGAAGAAGGACAGGACACAATGACATAA
>JAODKC010000107.1:25107209-25149977 GCA_026777985.1 Mormyrops attenuatus
CACACACACACACACACACACACACACACACACACACACACACACACACACACACACACACACACACACACACATGTTTGTATGCATATTTTTGGGGATCATCCATTCATTTCTATGGGCAAAACCATAATCCCAGCTATGACAACCTTAACCCCCACCTAGTCCTAACCTTAGTAATGATTAACCAAACAAAATATAAAGACTATAGGCTATTTTAGTTTTTTTTTATTGCAATCACAGATATTTATAAAATTGAGTTTCTCCTTCTGTGGACCTTCTGTGTCCCCACAAGGTCAAAATAACACGTATTTATCATATTGTGGGACATTTGATCCCCACAGTGTAATATATAAAGAACCCACCCACCCACAGATACACACACACACACACATATTATGCACTATGGTAATTTAGAGACATGTTTTTCGACTGTGAAAAGAAACTGAAGTATCAAGAGAGAACCTTCACAACACTGGGAGGACATGCAAACTTTCCACATGCAGAGGTGGGTGGGATTCATAAACTCAACCCTGGAGATGTGAGGCAGCAGCACTTCAGTGCTATGCACTGAGCCATTTTGTTGCAGTGTGAATAGAAGCCAAGTATTAATGTTGTAGTTTTATTTAAATGCAGACTTTTAAGTGCTGTCATATTCTGCTGGAAGGGTGCATAATATCACATTACCCTTATAACTTTGCACTATAAGTACATAACACTGTGACAGGAGAGATCTCAGATGATGTGATGCACTACATTTCATTCTCCTAAAACTGCCCATTGATGTGAATTGGGTCTGTCCTTTTCACCCCAGATAATCCTTGGTGATTCTTAAGCATCAAGGAATTTTGTGATTAATCAACAAGTTACCTACCAGCAGTCAATAAAGACGCTGGGATTTACTGAGAGTCACAGAATTCTTCCTGTGGGAGATGACCCGTTCCTGTCCATTTTTACACCCAGCGTTGTAACGTCATCATTAGCCATTTTCACCTGCTTTTGACCTCCTGCAAGCGTTGCTCAATGAAGATGCACCGGATGGTAGGGAGTCCTAGCTGGTGACTTGTAAGGGATTACATCGTCCACCCCCCTGCCCCCCCCCCGACCCCACAAAAACAGCACATTGATTCGCATGCTGGAGGCAGCGCAGCAGTCTGAAGCTCAATTTTATTCCCCCCAGATGGCCACTGACCTGTGTTTTTCAGGCTGCCCGCATGTGTTGCTTTACCATGTTCCTGCATGGTAAATAGCATTCCCTCGCCTTTGTACAGTGAACATGGTAGATGTACTTTAAAAAGAAAGTCCCTCCATGGTAATACAAACTGCTGAGGCTGTGGACATCAGGTAAAGAGCTTAGTCTTATTCCGTAATATCTGCATGTCAGAGAATCCCTGTAACATTATTATAATAGGGGAATTAGAAGGACTGCATGACACTGTGTTTTTGATTTGTTTTTTTGGGGGGGGGGGGTTATCTACATAGGGCAGGATTTCAGTACAAAGCCACAATGAAGGAAAGGTATTCTTAGATGGTCCTGTCATGCCGGGGAGGAGCAAAAATAATATGTGAACTCTTTAAGAATCAAATTGCCCAGAGCAAGGGAATACATGAATAAGCTGTAGTAAACCAAAGATTATTAGTTCATGGTAGTCTATAATGGCCCTTAGCTGTTCCCTATCTCAGTTGTTATACGTGTCACACCTGACACTCTGCAGTTCCGCATCGTTTACAGCTCGGTCCGCTCGACGCTCACACCTACTACATGGGTCAGTGACGTGGTGCTAATATTTTTGTGTCTGTATAGCTTAGATAAATTTATAGGTGTCATAATTTGAAGATAACTTATAAATTACTTGCATACTTTCTTTTTTAGGGACCTAGTCTTACATTTCTGATTTTAATCAATTTTGAGAAAATATTTGGGGCATGATGGCAAAAATGTCAATGAGGCATAACCTGTAAAAACTTGATACCAAATAATTCACCTTGCTTAAAAAAAGCGAAATTCTCAATGAAACTCTTTTGGCATAATCTCACATTTGAATTATTTAACAGAGGATAAAAGTAATAGAAAATCATTGTTTTGAATATTATAATTCATTTTGCGATTCACATTAGTTGGGTGAACTTCCTTTAATGGCAAGGTGGTGTAACCACCATTCAAGGAGCATTATTATGCAAGAAATTCAATTGATAGTAAATATTACAGAGACAAACCCCTGATGAGTTGATGTTGCATGCCAAGGTTAGTAACTGTCTTTAAAATATTGTTATTTTGACATTTTTTAGGGTATGGTCAGGTACTGTATGCTTATGTTTACAGATCAAATGGTATGACCCCAGGAAAACACTGACAATTCATCATAATTATGAAAATTAGTAATTATTTTTAAAATTATGTTTCAAACATTCTTAGATAATGCCTGTCAAATTTGATTTTAAATTGAAATGTCAAATCGTATAACTGGTTACACCATTTGAGTCCTATTACAAGCCTTTCTGTTAGAAGCCAATTTTGTGAAATCAGTAGTTTATGATGCTGGTTTAAGATATAATATGAACTATCTCGCTTCGTGGAACTATTTTCAAGTGTTCAATGCTATATTTTTGGAAAAAAGCGATTTGTCCACAACATTATTATCAAGGGTCTGTAAGGCTTGGATAATATGATAATGTTACATGACCTTGGTGATAAACAAATGTTTATCTTCAATACATATTTGTATTCCATTCATTTGCAATTGTAAGCAATATAAAATGTAATATATGTAGGTTAAGATGCCAGTCAAAAATTTCTTCTGTGGTACCCGCTCAATTTGATATGTCCTATGACAGGAGCTCACAGTAATTTTTTTTAGAAATTTTAATGCACATTTAAAGGTTGCTCAACATGTCTAAAATTAACAGATTTATCGCCATACGGATAGATTATTTAATTTTGTCATCAGTTTAACTGTTTCCAGTTGAGTATAATTACTAAATGTTAAAAACAAACTGAAGCAACAATACTTTGAACAAGTTTGATAGTTTGACTGCCTTAATGAAGTCTATGGACACTCAGTTCCAAACTATAATGCATCATCTCCAGCACCAACAAGCAGCGACTTCCTGACTTTTGGATATTTGGCCCTGTGGCTCAAGACAACCTACAGCAGATACGGTTTCTGCTTTTCATTTGTTGTAATGGAACGGTTGAAATCCTGCATCAGTTTCACTGCTCGCTCCGCTCTGTCATATACCACTGCTAGACTGCTGACGTATGCCTTATTGAAAGTCGTTGCGGTCCTGCCAGGTCTCTGTGAGGAAGTCGGCATTCAACCCAAGTATGTGAAAAAATGACATTGTCCTGCTTGTGACAAAGTCATCGAGTTCCTTGTCAGGAATGGCAACTGGTTCAATCTGGATTCGCTTGGATGGTATGTAGGTATGGAACAAACCTTGCATTAAACATCTCCTTAAAACAATTTAAACTATATAGCATGCAAGATTACAAATAAAATACAGTTCAGAATGCTTAAATTTTGGCCGCGCATTACAATCGACAGTTACATACCAGAATACACAGTACACTGCAATTTTATTTTAATAAAAGATTGAACTCAAGTATTTGTTTGCATTTGCTTTCTTTAAAAACAATATGGAATCCAAAGAATACTTATACAGATCTTGTAATTTATTAAATAAGTAACAGAACAGATGTAATTACTTACCATAGTACAGGAAAAATTAAGAATTGCAATATATTAGAAACTTTACTTGTGTTGAGCAACCAGTAAATGTTGACCTAAAATTCTGAAACCTTGCAGTTTTTACTTACAGAACAAGGGTAACAACTTGAAGGGTACCACACTGAAAATTCTAAAGTTCAGTAGATTGCCGGGCACCCTAATGTAGGTATATGTAATGTAATATATGTAGGTAAATCGTAATGTAGCTAAATGAAATGCGTGAACAGTGACTTGAACAGGGACAGCATTTTTAAAGGACCTAAATGTTCAGTACTTCAGTAATAGGAGAAATTTTACTCAAAGATTGAAATAGTTAAAAACAGTATATTAAATTTCTACTATTTCATTATTAGTACAACTAGAGGTGGGCGGTACACCAGTGTCATAGTCATTACCGGTGTGATTGTCTGCCACGATATGGATTTACATTATACTGTTAACACCATGAGAATTCAGCATTTTAATTATACAACAGCCTATTTATAAAAATAAAGCATTTTTTTTTCTTCAAAGCTTCATTTGGAATCTAAATACTTGTCGTCAAATAGTATATGTAACCGGTTTATCTGTGTTGTGTCAATTTTCGCACTCCGACGAAGTGTAGCGATAGCAAATTAACAAATTCAAAATAAACAGATTTTGTGTAATTATACACATTAAACAAAGTAACCTGGTTACGTATATATGTATATATAGAACCAAATTAAAATAAAACATATTCGCTGAATCAGCATATATATGCCCTGCTGCCTTCATGCAAGGTGCGTGATAAAAGGCACAGCTGCCCAGTTAACACTGGAACTGCCGTTTTCCACGCCAGTGAACGTGGAACTCCTTTAACTCCAAGCAAGATATGCTTCGGTGTATGCAGCCCTTTTGTTTGTGCTAATGTGTCATTAGTGTTAATAACAGCAGTGAATCTAACAAAAAGCCATAATGTTCCTAATAGAGCGGCTGCTCTGTCCTGAAATCTTACAGCTGAAAAGTTTTCAAACGCAGTATTTTATAAAATGCTGGATAAATGCATGTAGATAATTGATGATTTCATGTTCATCAAAGTTTACCTTTTTTAAAAACTGTATAAAGTAATGTTATTTTTATACAAATCAACCCATATGAAACAAAAGAAACTTTGCCAGTTCTCACGTATCTGGTGTGACACTCAGACTTTCAAACTCATGCTCACACTAGAAATCTTACAGCAAATACATATTATTTCATTACAAACCTAAAATTGGTGACAATCAAACCATTGGGGTAGTTTGCAAACCCTACAGACTATTTAGAAGGTAATAAAATGGTTACATTAATGTAAATTCATGTGCATGTGTGTGCAGACTTGTCTCAATTGAAAATCTCACTCCAGCCAGCTGACCGAAATTGGCAACCCTGCGTTTTATTTGAAATGAACTGCAAAATTGCTCCGACAATTTTAAAACAAATATGAGAAAACATTAACCTATGACACTTTTTATGTCTTTTCGAAATAAAACCGCCCATACCCATCTTAAAGTGCACTTAATATATTAATATATAATTTTTTAATTTACATAAAGGGACATGTGCTATTCCTCCCAAAACTTGCAAAAAAGTAACCACGATATAATACCGTCATCGTCCAAAAAATGAAAAATAGTGTGATGATAATTTGAGGTCATATCGCCCACCCCTAAGTACAACATGATAGTCTTTTTTCCCCTAATAGTTGCCACTTTTCAAGCAAGTGGCTCATCAAAGAGCACAAGTGAATGCTGATCATGCTACTAGGGCCAATTACCTTGCCAGAAGAAGTGAAAGGTAGTTTACACACACACACACTATTGGGATCACACTATCACACACAAGCTGATCACTTGTGTTCAGACTTTCTGCATGTGTCAGTTCTGCTAGATGGTCAGATGTCCCCGCACACAGATATTACATAAGACTCTGTCACCAGGCAAGCTCCAGATTTGTTTAGTGCAGGCTAACTAAGAAAACAAAAATGCTCCGTTAAGATAGGAGTTGTCGGGTTTTATAGAATAAGTGTTGTCTAGGTTTATGGCAATTGGTGTAACCAGTATTTTACATAAAAATATGATAATATGTCGGAAAATTAATGTGAAAATTAATGTAGCAGCCTTTGCTTTGCTAGCTTCTTCAAACTGAGCGTGTTCACTGGGGTGATGTGCTTTTAAATGTCTAATTAAATTTGTTGTGTTAAATGTCTTTGCATTGGTTCCCCCATGGTGTATCTGGTCCTTACACTTGCTGTAGATAGCAAATTTTGCGTCCGCGTGGCTCACGCTGAAGAATTTCCAAATTACGGACATTTTTGCGTGTCTGAAAGTGCGCGCGACTGCACATTTGATTTATTGTGTGTGCGCAAGATCAGTTTGTAATTGGAAATACTTGAGACTGATCGGCCGATCACCGGTCAGAAAGATCAGGCTGAAAATCGGCCCATTCCAATCGCTGGCCGATCAACCAGTGCGATATACCACTGGTGACAACCCTAGTTTACACACACATACCCATACCAATTGAGGGTGCATTTTGGCTCAGTGGATAACACTGTTGCCTCACAGCCAGGTTGTGGTTCGGGTTGGGGTTCACACCTCTGTGTGTGGCGTTAGTATGTTCTCTGCATCTTTCATGGGGTTATTTCAGGTATTCTGGCTCTTTCCTGTAGTTCAGAGAAATGCAGTTAAATTGCTCATGGTATGATTGTACATAGCCTGCACTGCACAAGATACACCCCGGCCTGTGATAGGCTGCTGGCCCCTCTGTGACCCTGAGCAGGGTAAGTGGTTAGATGAATGAATGTCTTTCTGCTGGTATAATGTATATCGATGTTGCAGGTCTCACTCACTGTATGATTTTCCTGTATGTGAGAGAACTGTACCAAATGCAAACTCGGTTGTGTGGCAATCAACTTCTATCCATTATATTATTAACAAAGTTAAATAGTAAAAAAAAAAATACAAGAGAAGCAGGTATGTGAAGATGCGTCTTTGTGCTAGAATGTGTGTACAATGGTACCTAACATTTGTTTGAAGCATTTCTCAACTAAATGAAAGCTGCATGTATTTGCATAAATATACAAGGAACTATCTAAATTTTTTGCATTGTAAACCTTTGATATGTGTTTTAATTAATCTGATAAATGCAGAATATTATGAAATAATTTAGCAAGAAATGCCAGACAAATCACTGGAACAAATATTTTTGACTGATACCCCCATTTGATGAATACAACAGTATCATCAAAAGAAGATTTTGTTAGTGCAGCAGTGTAATGTACCAATTTGCCACAGTCGCATGTGAAGTATAACCTAAAGGCCAGAATATGAGGAGGAGAGTACATGTCAGGTAACTAGGCGTTGTTAGACTCGTGTTTTGGTATGTTAGTGGAATGCTTGTTTATGTGGACGAATGTGTGTGTGTGTGTGTCTGTGTGAGTTATGTATATATCACATTATGGGGACATGTGATAAAAACTTGTTACTTTGATGTGGTGGGGACCATTTTTCTAATTTAACTCAATTTTATAAAGATCTGTGAATCAAAAGTGTAAAAATGTCAAAAGTCTTTCATTTCGTTTGGTTACTTATGGTTTAGGGTTGTGTTAGGGGTTAAGGTTGTCATTGTTGGGATTATGGTTATGCCCATAGATATCAAAGATATAGATGCCTAATTTGTGTGTGTGTGTGTGTGTTAGAAAGTGACAATGGAAAGCTGGGGAGGCCTGGGTGTCACTCAGTGACACACATTCTGACAGGGTTCGGGTGGGGTGAATGAGAGGGGGGGTTGGGCTCCAGAGGCTTTGTCTCGATCTGCCAGCGGAAAAACACTCTCACAACAGGTGTCAGATGCCAGCGACTCTCCAGATGGAATTCAGTAGCAAATTCGGGCCAGTAGGACTTGGGGCCATTCCTTTGTGTTTTCTTTTTGCTTCTTTTGTTTAGCGGTAGTTTGAAGTTATCAACACTTCTCACCTAACCTGCATCTCCACACCTAACCATTAATCTGCAGCTACTCCAGACCTACTGACAGTATAGCGATAGATAGCCAGCAGTCACTGTGAAGCGTCACTCATTAACGTCGTAAGATTTCTATTTTGGTTTATGGATATACCATTATTAGAATGTTCATGCTTTTCTCAAATTTTTTTATCCTCTTCTTTATATACCTGTGACTATTTGTCTTTTTGTGAT
Source organism: Mormyrops attenuatus (assembly GCA_026777985.1). NCBI lineage: Eukaryota > Metazoa > Chordata > Actinopteri > Osteoglossiformes > Mormyridae > Mormyrops > Mormyrops attenuatus. The sequence goes on from JAODKC010000107.1 coordinate 25,115,131, forward strand.
AAATTCGATTTTAAGGTCTTTTTTATATATATGTATACCCTACCCTAACAGGTGTTTATTGGTGGTTTGTCGATTTTAGCCGTACCATCAGGAAGGGGCTGTCCATTTCCGAGTGCCCTTTCCCGCTAGTGAAATCACAGCCATGAATGTTTTTTTTTGCCATTTTCTGACACTGTCAGAAAAGTGAAATTAAATTCTACCATCTGTATTCTCTAGTGAAAGTATTCTCCAGCATAACTCACACCCCAAGTACTAGCAGCGGTGACTGCCCCCCCTCCTACCACTGGCCCGCGTCTGCCTCCCCATTACTTGAGATCTGGCACAGAGTGTCAGCCTCCCTATGGGTGTCGCTCCTCTGCTTTTTCGCACGCTCCTGCCGCTGCCTCTCTCCTCACTCCTGCTTTCCGCTCAACCCGCCAAAGTCGTCTCTCTGCCAGTTGCACAAACGGGAGAATTACCGCACCTGCGCCACATCCCTGGCTGGACCACGCAGGCAAGTGCAAGTCGCTGCTTTGGCTTCAGACACAAGACTGTTTTAGAGAAGCGTTTGATGCATGCAGGGGGTGAGTGGGGGGGGGTCGCGTGTGTAAAAGCATAGGGATGGCTTCTCGGGGGAGGGGTGGCACACTTGGTCAGCACATGCAGCCCAGAAGGACAGATGGCCAGTGGTTGTGGTCTTTTTTTTCATCCTGCTGGCTTTGTATTCGGCCTACTGGTACACAGACCCTCCTTTCAGGGTGCGTGAGGTGGGGGCATGCTGCAGCCGGGGGCTGTTTGGGGCCAGTGGGAGGGCTGTATCTAAGGCCAGAGAGGAGTAGGAGGAGGTGGTTGCTTAGCCACGAATACGCCAAGATCAGGTCCAGATGCCGTCGGGACAAAGGGGCTTTTCTGAGGAGACCGCAGGGGGAAGCGTGGCACTTGCCATTGTGAGTGTCGGTCCGCATTGCAGAGTGGAAACAGGCAGCTCTGTTTTAATGAAGCGCATGCCGCCCCGTAAGCTGTGAATGGAAGCATTTCTTTTTTCCATGCCCTTTTCAATTCGTGGGCTAGATTTTTTCCCATCTATTTAATAGCTATGTCACGGACTCTGACGGATGATCAGAAATGTAAAATGCGAGTAGGGAAGATGAACGCGCCTCCCTCTCTGTGCGAGGTGCAGAAAAACTGGAAATTAAATGGCAGGCGTGATCCGTAAAGCGTACTGATGCAGACGGGCAGCCTTGTTTGTACGTGTGTTCGCGCTTAAGATGCGGACATGCATTCTGCTTTCCGGCTTTCACACCGACATCACAATACAGCCCCCATAATCAGCCATGTCCGACACATTCTTTATCAGTCAGCCTGGAGAATTAGACCTCCCTAGTTCCCCAGCTACCGTGGCTCGTAGATCAGTATAACTGATGCTTGTTCAATGGCTGATAACACATGATTCTATCTTAATTGTCAGCCAGACAGTAGGACTGGGAGGCGGCGGGGTGAGGAAAGTTAAAGCCCTGTATGTATTAACGTAAGGAGAGTGTTCGTTCCTTGCGAGGTATTGTGTTGCAGTCGAGTTAATAAGCACAGAGATTGTCTTTTTAATGTTTTTTTTTTTGCTAGCCAGTTTTGTCTGTCTATATGGTACCCTGAAAAAAATCAGACATCAGCTTTGGGGACCCTGTGTTAGCGGAAAGTGCAGGCTTCCTCGCCCGTGCCTTGCCTTTGTGTTCACCGCGATCGTCGGTGTACTTTCTGTTTCCTCCGGTCCTTTAACTCGGATTTCTATCGGTCGATCGTTGCAGTGTCCAAGCCTCCATTGCACATTGGACAATTTAAATTACGATTTATTTACACACCTCACGTTTCTCTTGAATGTTACAACGTACGGCTGTGTGATTTGCATTGACTTTTTTCAGGTATGGTCTCGCTATTATTTCTTGCATAAATTTACACTGTAGATGCTTATAGTTACGATTCATTCTGTAATTCTTAAGGGTAGAAGAGTATGCTGTTTTATCATTGTATTATTTTGATGTGCATCTAGGACTTAATTGGTACTCGCAAGACTGTTGCTTTCAGATGTCATAATTCAGGCACTTTTAGCCATTAAAACTCGTGTTTTTGGGGGGAGGGAGGTTAAACACCTATCTAAAGTTCATACTCTGACTGTGATTCGTACCTAATTTTGAAAGTCTCTAATATGAGAGTAAAATATATTGTGAGAATGAATTTGTTATAGGCTGTGCCACTGTGAATTCGTGTTCTTTTAATCCTTGTATTCATTACTAAGTAGAGTATATGAATTTCACATATTGGGGGCACTGCTATTGCAATCAGGTGCAATTATGGGTTTTCCTATATCTGTCGTTGTCCTTCCGTAACTGTTTATCTGCTAGAAGCTTGTGGTGAGCCTGGATCACAGGGCACGCACTATCAGCACACGCCTAATCACATGTTTTGGACTGTATAAGGAAACCACTTTGTGTCTTTGTATTTCAGTAACACACAGATTCTGTCGGCACAGGTCCTATTCTTGCTAGCAAATAGTTACCACTGTATCACCCACTTTCTGCTTTTGTTGTGTGTGTAACTGCACTTTTACTTATTTTTGTATAGTATAATCATGGCCATTCCTGTATAGTATTATAAAGACCATTAGGTGCAAATGGCTGTAGGTTGTTGGATACCACAGTCCACCTGAATGCAATGCACTCAAATCCCACTGAATATACTAGATCACTGTGGAATGAATAGAATAGAACAAACTGAATTACTGTGCAAACGGCTCTTTTTGCATTCTGTTCTGCAGCAGGATTCATGGATTGATACGTGTTTATGGCAAGATACCATCTGTTTTTTTATAATTATTAGCTGAAGTTCCTTTCCACACACACACAGTTTAAATTGTTACTGAATTACAAGGCAACTTAATACTCTCATACAGTGTTATCAATTCTATGTTCCCTGAATTTGAAAAATCCCCCAGAGTCCCAAAAGTTCAGCGATATTGAAATTAATTCGGAAACCATGAGTGTGCTTTTATGTGATCCCATGTGAGCTGCATTTGTATCTCAGTGTGTATAGTCATTAGTGTATAGGTTATTGTCTCAACTGGTTTGATCATTACACCTTGGCACTTTATTTCTGTTATTTAAGCATAATCTCACTATAGCACGTCCTAGTTAGACTCTCAGTTCCATACCTTCATGTACATACTGTGACTCTTATCATATACTATACAGTATGTGAAAAATATGACTGAATATTTATGCCGTTTATAAACAGTATCGATTGTAGTTGCAACAAGATGCTTTTTTTTTTTTTTACATATTTTAAAAGGTTTCAGATGTTCATGGAAGTTAGGTTAGCTGCCTGTGTGGAAATGCAAATAGGATGAATACAGGACTTTGGTTTACTTATATATTTCTTTATTTATGGAGTGAACAAGTACAGTAGTAGGCGTATGAGATAAGAGGTCATGTATATAAGCACAGAATCAGATGGTGCAGTAGAATTTTCTTACCATTGTTTCCTGTATACTGCTACCAAATGTAGCTGTATCATTCTTCATATAATACAAAAACGAGCTAAAAAGTACTTGTAGAAACATTGTATATGTTGTATGTGTTTTGCAGGCTTACATGTGTAGGATGGGCTAATATACCATTTACAGGCCGCAGGAAAACTGAAAGAAAGCTTTTATTTCCAGCCATTTAATTAACGTTTCAAAGACAGTAGGCTGTGGTGTTGTTGGTGTTGCAGTTTAAGGACTGTTGCAGTCTTTTGGCTCTGTTACATGAGAATAGCTTAAAGGCATTACTTGCAATGTTTTATGCCACAAAATTCAACACACACAGTACAGTTCTGATGTGGAGCTTCAATTTGATTTGCAGATGGTGATCACTCATACAGAGAGATCATGTCAAGGCATCATTTACTGTAGACTGAGAGCTGTTGTTTTCTTGGGAGGAAAGGCAGTAAAGTCTCACCAGCATAATAGTGGTAACGGAAGCCATGAGAAATGAAATGTGGCATATAGAGACAATAACACTGATCCCTATAGCGTCCGAGCAGTAATACCTAAGGTCCAGAGAAAGGGGCATTACCAGGTCCTGTATGAAGCCAGTGCTGAATGTATGAAAGAACGGTAACGAAGTGTGTGGAAAGCGCAGCACCTTCCCCAGTTAGCTAGGGAACTGTAAATAGTTCCAGTTATATATGAAATATATGATCTATCAAAAAGCAAAGGCAAAACTTTAAAAGTAGATGGCTTTGCTTATATGTATAACTGTGGGCAGTCCACTGATTTTCCTTTGTTTATGACCTCAGACAGTTACTACAGCTGTTACCCTGACAGTTCGGTAGAAGAAACTGGACTGTAGTAAGTGCTATCAGCCTGCAGATAGTTACTTTGAAACTTTTAATTCACAAACATGCAGAAGGGGGTCTTTGAGAAAGCTGTAACCCCTAAACAAAAATTCAGTGATTGCACAGTTAGGGGTAATTTATTCCCAGTCCTAAAGATAGCAAGCATATTCTTCATCCTTTCAATCAGCAGTATATTTCACAACTCAAGCATATGTGACTGACCGATTCTTAATTTCTAGTTTATTCTAAGGGGACAGAAACGGCCACCCATATGCTCTCTAACACCCTGTGTGTGACCCTGTGTTACACTCGGCGTCGCCTTCTGAATGCTCATGAATGGTCATTAGGTCATGACTCCACTAATGAAATCATGCATTCTGTATTCCTCTGTTAAAATCCCACACAGTTAAATGCAGAGGCATAAAGGCTACTAACATGCCAGTCTTTCTCCAAGTTGCAAATTATTTTCACTGTAGAATCACATTGGTTCGTAACTGTGATGAGTCCTCTCATTGTCACCCTTTTATTGCCAATACAAGTTGACATCTGCCACTTGAGGGCTTACAAGAAGCCTGCAGCTCAGCGCAGCGTAATACCTGACTAACTTGTCTCCAAGATGCCTATAAATTTGTCTGTAAATACCGAGTAGGAGGCAGTATTTAAAATGAAAACATACTACCTATATTGCTTACAACCATCACAATTTTGTAGGACTTGCCTGCATACAATATGGCACTCCTTGTAGGATTTTGGGCCTCCTGTATATTAAGTTGGGAGCGGCGGTGGAGCAAGGCTTGCTGAGCAGGGTGGGGACGGTGTGCCAGCCAGCCATCCCACGGCTGCGGAGGAACACGGCCCGCTGCGGGGCTGTGCAAGCACAATGAGGTGGCACACATGCACAGCAAGCACTCTGGCTCACCTTATCTTTAAATCTCATTCAGCACTGATCCTGCTACGGCACACACTGCCCCCTCCTCCCAAACACCTCCGTCACGACCCCCAAGGGTCACATGACTCGTAGGAAGTCTTGCTTGGGTGCCTTGCTGATTAGTTTGATGAGCATGTGCACAGATATCTTTGTGTGCCTGTGTGTATGAGCAGGGGAGAGAGAGAGAGTGAGAGAGAGGATCTGGGTTGAGGTGGGCGGTCCTGGGGTGGGGGATGCTGTGGAGCTGGAGACGTTGGCTTCACACAAGTGCTTCAGTATGCGAACCCCACATTGGCTTAGCGTCTAAGCTGGGTAGGACCACTCATCCGTGCAGCTCGTGGGCTTTCGGCCGGGGGGGGGCAGCGTCGGCAGCAGCCTGCCCAGATGCACGTGAGCGATCGGCAGGCGGCAGGGGGGAGACGCCACCAGAATCCCAGGGTGCCGGTACCGCTCCCCTGAACGTCCCCCAGGAGAGGCCGTGGACGCCGGAGGCAGCAGCAACAACACGGTATTTATCACGCTTTGGCCGGTGCCTGGTGTTTGCTGGGAGCTCGACGGATTGATGCTGTGTTCCGGGGGGGGGCAGACGGTGAGGCAGGGTCTGTCATTTCGGGATTGGGAATGTGGTTTGCGGCGATGGGTGGCGAGAGGATGGTGAGCCCAGGAGTGTGAGCAGCAATGTGTCGCGTGTGTGTGTGTTTGTGAGTGAGTGTGTGTGTGTGTGTGTGCGCGCGCGCGCGCAAGTGTCTGAGCACACACGCATCCGTGAGCCGCCATGCAGTTGGCCGCGCGCAGGGCTGATTCAGGCAGCCATCCATTGGCAGTCTCTCTGCCTGATGAACGCCGTCACCCTGCACCTTTTCGAGCAGGCCGGCTTATACGGGGATGGCTTTCGGGGCGTCACGGTCATTTTCCCCTTCTGTCCCCGTCTCTCTCCATTCGCCTGCTGCCTCCCTCCCCTCTCCTTAACTGTCCCTTTAAATGGAAGCTTTAAACCTTTTTTCCCCCTGCTTCATCCTGTGTCCAGCCTTCCTTTCATGACAAAGCCTTTAATGGACAAGAAAGAGAAGAAATAGAAATGGCATTTTGGTCAGGTTTCAGAATAATTAAAGTTTGAATCATATTTCTGTTGCCTTTAGCCAGCCTGTTTTTGTTTTCTTTTCCACTTCCTATCACTGCAACCCCCCCCCAAAAAAAAAATACATTTATGGACAAAAGCTGAGCAGAGCGGTAGATAATAGAGTTGCTGAAGCTCAAAGAATGGACTTTTGTTTTGAACCTTATTGTATGTCTAGCTGCTCTCAGCCTGCTCACTCTGTCTCTCTCTCTAGCTCAGCTCAGCACCTGTTTTCCCTTGCCCCCATCTGTAAAAGAATAAAATATCCCCCGTCCCTCCCCACCTCCTACCCCCATTTCCAAAGCTTTGCTTGGTCTTTGAAAAATAATGATCAATTAAAACTCCTCTGCTGTTCAGGAGGAAGCAAGTAACAAGGAGGGGACACCGAATTCAGCCGGACAGGAAATATGTTAAAACTCGTATTTTTGCGTGTTTTCAAACAGACAGTTTTTTTCATGCGAAGCCCACATGTGTTTATTGCAGTTGCAGATTGGTTCCTAGTACAGATCACATGTCGACTCATACAAATTGCTCAACCTAGTGAGATCATGCGGTTCCATGCTGAGACCTTCCAGTATTTGCGTATGTGATTCAGACCTGTATCTGTGTGTATATGTTGCCGGGCAGTATATGAATCTGGATAATTAGAATGCCTTTGCTACCATTCAAATTTTTTTTAATTGAGATGGCACTGAATGTGGTGGGTCAGCTTCTGAGAATGCAAAATGAAGGAATTGCCACTTGTGGATGAGACATAATGTGGAATTTCAGATGAGGAAGATCCAGTTATTAAAGTAAAGTACATACCTTTACAGTTTTCTTTTAGTTTAATGAAGATTGATCGATTGTGATCTATTTTTTATCCCATGCCTTAGGATGGTAGCCATAATGAACCTGCCAGAGATTCCTCACCCCTTCTTAGAAAGCGCAGATTAACAGTGGATTGTTGTCTAGTGCAGAAGCTGGTCTGGACTTTGAGTAATGTCAGTCTGATTAAAGCACATGTCCATAAGGAATATAAAAGGAATCGCACACAAATATGCACAGGCAGCAGACTTTCATTGTTTCACGCAAGCTGTAATATCTGGAAATGTATGTTTCCTTTTGATCTGAATATCACTTTTCCTTGTTCCAATCTTTGGAAAGCCAGCTAGCTGCTTTGTCAGCTGTCAACTTCACCCTGTAGATTTAAGAATAAAAATGTGTAATGCCTTTTTGTCGTAAGAGAAGGCTGCTTCGTAAATTCAAATCATAGAGTTGATTTATCCATTTCTTAGCCAAGAGTTTAAATAAAATATTACAACGGTCAGTATAGCTGTAGACATTAGTCTGTGGTGTTGCTGAAAATATTTCAAATATGAGGTGTCTTAGATGCTGGTCTGTGTTGATTATGATCAGCATTCAGGATATTCCCCTATCCATTCATACATGTGGTCAAGGTCAAAATGTTAAGAAACAGATTGTAACAAAAAACTGCTGATTTCCCAAAGTAAGCCATAGCCGTAATATTTCAGTAATAAGCCTTTTGATCAATCGCTAACATTTTTTTCACAATTGCAATGGAAAGCAATTACATGCCTAAAACTAACAGATGATTTCCCAAGTGGCATATCACATGACAAAAATAACCAATAGGTGTCCTCCTCTTCCTGATTAATACACAAGTCGATATTTGGTGTAAGATTTATTGCAGGATGTGAAGACTTTGGCTGTAGAGGGAACAAATTTGGTTTAACATTTTTTTCAGCAATGGGTCAATGTCTTCTTTTCCCTTATTACGTCGGGTTGCCCGAGGTGAAGGTTTCACTGCACATACTGCACATACTGCATTTTGGATTTCATCTGATTTGCTGAAGATCAGATTGTTGGTTTGTTGCATAACATCCCAGGATGGCAATGGCTGAAAACCGCTTTGGCGGCCTGCCCCCCCCCAAGCCCCTCCCGCTCCGGTGGCCGCCGGAGCAGGGGTTAAGAGTGGCAGATGTTAGACTGAGCTAAATTTGAGATTTTGCGAAACCGAATCTGAACGTGAGACAATGCAGCAGCCTGTTTGGCCTGCAACAGCCGGAGGCATGTTACAGATGTTGCTAAGGTTAGGTTATTGTGCATACGCCAATAAAACTATTATCTACTTATCTTCTTTCTGTGCATACGTGCTCATGTGTAGGTGTATATTACACACATAATGAAGGGATTCTTACAAAAGCCATCGGTTATATAAATCTATTGTCGTTAAATTAAAACTAGCATTCATTACATTGTTAAAAAAGCCTAGAATATCTAGTTGAAGCTAGTGCAGTATATGAAGGTGTAAAGTACTCCTGAATGCATATGGCCTGCTTTCAAGAAAAAGAAAAGTACAAAATGAAAAACGTCCTTCAAAGACAATATAATCCATTTTGCATGTTAAACTGATACTGTGAGTTTCCTGCAGGTAAGAGAGTGCAGCCATTGTGGAGACAGAGGTCAGAGCAAGTCAGTGACAGTTCAACAGGCTAAATAACTCACTACCTGCTGTTGTTTTGACATTTCAAATATTATGCTTCGGTGTCTGTACTATGATGTGTTTCATTCGTTGTTATGTTACCTTGACTGAACAATGCCAGATTTCATTTAAGTGCTATTTAATTTGTAATTTAGGTCAGAAGTTATGGAGGAATGGATGGATAAATTTTAAGGGTCAATTGTAAGGGAAAATGTAGACCACATTTTAATTCATTTAGAAATAAATTGTACCAGTCAAACATGTTTAGATATATTGTTCTGCGTTATTGTCTGTAAAACAAAAAACCGACAGTTCATTTTCCCTGTAACAGTAGGTTACCAGGTATATGATGAGAGCCGATTCTATGGTTTAGTTCATATACTCAAGCTAAATCAGAATGATACAATTAACTAGTCCCTAGCTGGGTGCTCTTGTTTGGGTATTTTTGCTATCTGTCTAACCAGTTCTGAGATCATGCTGTTGGGCTGTGTGTGTGCGTAACTGCCTTCAGTGGCAAGTGGCTTTGTAGGCAACCATGATTATCAATTTTTTGCCAAGTTAATATTAGCTTTTCACCAACTGGAAACTCTTACATTGTCGCCTTCAGCAAAGTTTTTAGAAGCCCACCCACCCAGAAAAGAACTCATAAGACAGTACTGTCGTGGGTATCTGTTACGGTCACCAAAATACATTCTTTTATCATTAATCTCCCAATATATATTATACTGATTGGTTTGATTTGTTGTTATGCTGTATATTTTTGAATTCTGGAGTAGCAGAGCATTAATAGTTAAGCTAAGAGTAGTTCCGTATGCATAGGTTGTGATTTATTATTGTTGTTCACAATAAGAGGCTTTTTAATTTGTTGCTGGGCTCGCTCTACCCATACTGTATTGTTCAGTCCATGTTAATGAAGCAGGAGTTTGCTTGATCCATCACCCCGAGATAACAAGCGGCAGACTCTTATCAGCGAGGTGTCACGACGGGGACCGTGTCCTCTCTCGCTCCCCACCGGGAGGAGCAGTGCCGCTGCCAGTCCTCATGCTGTCACCGCTGCTGATTTATGGCACCGTGTCCCCGTCCCTGCATCCAGCTTGGGTGATTAATAAGGCCGCCCGTCCTGGCTTGTATTTACAGCCTTCGCCGCGTTTTTAGCGGTTACCGCTGCTATTTCCTTCCCCCTCCCCCCAGCCCACCACCCAAACCTGGAACATTCCTCTCCGGTTCCTCCCTTTGGTCCGAGGGACGTTTTCGGCTCCTGTGGATGTCAGGGCCTTGCAGACGGGGTGCTTTGAAGGGAGGGGTCTTCTCTACAAATCGGTGGAACCATGTCCAAAACAGACAGTTTCCCATGAGCGCCAGGGACTTGTGATGAATTGTAATTTAGCAGGAGGGCTGCCTCTGGTAAGGGTATGCAGATGTCTTCTCCCAGAGATCTCACTATGAAACGAGTTTCCCTGTAAGAAGAATCCAGGGGTTTAAAAGGTAGTAACAGTTTGATGTCAGTGCTAGCTAGAAAACAACAAGCAGTCATTGGGTAGCTTTGCCCAAAATACTGACTATGTGATGTACAGACCTAAAACCTTAATAATATTACTTTCACTTATCCATGCTACCTACATACCATAGTAAACATCATCTGCATGTACATATTTGTTGTCTGTTTATGTATATTTATTCAGTCGCATCTTGTAGACAGAGAAACAAAGAGAGGACTTGAATCATCTGAGACATTGTGCAGAACAATGGACAAGAGTCTCATCCTAGTTACTTACTGCTACTGAGGATAATTATTGTTTTAATAATAGTACACTGTTACTATTACTACCAGTAATATTAGTATCTTTGCTGCCCATACCCAGGTGTGCAAATATCTTGCGAGGCACGTCGTGTAATGGAAACTTTCATGACCCAGACGGTGTTAACTGACCTTTATTCATAGTAAACGATAGCGCCGGAGACACTGAGGAGGACACGTCCAAGGAGTTTGACCTCCAGCTGAAATAAACCTTCCTAGCTTTGAACGCGTCAGAGAAGACCAAACCTCAGAGTACCCTTGTGTGCAGAGATCTCGATGTAGGTCACAGCTGATACTCAGAGCAGTGGCTCCGGAGACTTGGGAGAGCCGCATGAAAATATACTCACTTCCACATTTTGTTATTTATAACACCTGCTTTTTGAGCTGAGTGTGTGTCAGTGTGCGTATCTGCATGTTTATATTTGTGATTGTGTCTGTGTCTTGGTGTGTGTTTGTATAGGAGGAACAGCCAGTATAATTTGGCTGTTTCTGAACTGAATTGTGCTTGCATTGTGATGCTAATATGGCATTTCTTTTATCCATCCTCATGACCTAAGTATTTATTTCATTGTTATGGTTAATTTTGGAATTAAACTGGATTTTGCGTGTTTTCACTTGGACAAGGATTCCGTTGGTAGCAATGCTACTGTTGTCCTTCCATTTCCATGTACTGCAGATGTTTAGTTGCTGGAATGGAATGACAGGTCAGTCATTTTTTACCTGGGAAACAAATCAGCGGTGCAACAGAGAGGGCCATGGACCTCACAGCCATCAGGCGCCTCTTAATAGAGACTGTTCCTGTGCGGCTTGGGCATATGAGCAGCATGCAGGGAGGGGTGACAGGACTCAGAGATATAGCCATAGTTTGTTACAGCTGGTGGAGTTGTCGCCTGGCACTGCTAGTGTGTTAGCGGGCTGCGACGAGCCTCTGGAGTTTTGGCACAGAAGCGGAGTTTAGTGTTCACCGAGGCTCAAGTTCTCTGCCGGTGTCAGACGCCAGCGATACACAGCCCGGCCCTTTGACGGCCTAGTGCGGAATGGGACAGCCAGAGACGTGGCATGCGTGAGCAGCTGCCTTGCCTGAGCTGGGGCCATTGATGCTAATGCACTCTGATTCCTTGCTGCTCTTTTCAAAGATTGGGAAAGCAGTTACCTTACATAGGCAGGAGAGAGAGAGAGAGAGAGAGAGAGAGAGAGATGTGATCTGGTCTTTTCGACATTACAAGGTGCATCCAGGGCAACAAGGCCTCAAATTGGTGCATTTTTGAGACCCAGTCTGCCCAAGGAGCTCAGCATATATGTCTGTGTCCATGAGATCAGTAGCTACCAGAATTGGTGACACCAATTTAGTTTCTCCACTATGTACTAACATTTTTTTTCACAATTGCGATGGCTGTTACATCACTTAAACACTTAAAAGATATGTAAACATATTTCTGCACCTTACCACAATATTAATGTCATTAATGTCAGTAATATCATGCTGTCCGATATACACTGTTGTGTGCATTAATATGGCGAATATGGATGTCAAACCAAGTGTATCCTCATGGTATTTCATTTGTGATTCCTAGCCGTCATGTTGGAAGACAGAGGAGTGGAAGGTATTTCGTTCTATAGATTTGGATTTAGTTTGAAATCTGCCAGAGATTAAACTCGGTTTTGGGGCACTGCAGGCAGGACTCAAAAGAAGCCAAAGCAGCCCCCAAGCCCCCTATTAAACACCTTTGCGTTTGGTCCTTTATTAATTCACTGATGTGGTATCATTTGTGAGATCTTTACAGCTGGGTGGCGTCATTGGTAGATGTAGCACGTATCGAGAGGGCATGTTGTCGCTAGTGCTGTTCTCCAAGGGAAAATGAGAAGTCTCGCCTTATCACTGTGCCGCAAACAGGAGCGGCAATTGTATTCCTTTAACACGACGAAAATTAAACTGAGCACACTTGTGGTTTCCAAGGCAGCACGGCAAATCTGACCGTCTGCCTAACGCTGTTTCCCCTTAGCTGTGCAGAAGTCGAAAGAGATGTACTCATTCATGTCTGTTTAGGTTCATCAGGATTCAGTTCAGATGTGATTTCCTCCAGGTTACATTGGCAGAAAATGGAGGGGCTGCATATTTAATTAGTGTTCATGTTGTCTGGCGCATGCTTTATTTTATTATGTAGTTTTCAGGCTTCTCACTCATGTTCAGTGGCTTTGCTGTGCATGGTAATGAAAATGTAATATTCACACAAATTATTTGAACTATTTAACTCCTACAACCACTGAAGTAAGTTTTTTTTTTCTTTAGCAACTAAGTATGAGGTGGTTTTGCTTTCAGCAGAAGACTGTACATTTTCAAAATATTGTATTTGACTGGTTTTACTTTATGTTGAAAAAGCACAGTGCATGTGCTTAGATTCATGTTAAATTGTTCAATTTAGATGTACTCATTTGCACTGGACCTGTTTGGTCATTTGTAAAATGCTCTTATGTTATTAGATATTTAACACATTCGCCGTTGCTGATCTGTCAGCTATCATCATTTTTTAAGATGTTACAGTAGAGCTGGGGTATAAAATCATTACATTTATTGAGCTATTAGCAGACGGGAATAAACTTTATCACAGAAAGTAGTGAATACTGCATTCTTAATACTCATTATATTTGGAAATGCTTTACATTAGCTGCACCTTCATAATGCCTTTATAATGCATTCATATAACATTCATAAGCAGCATTAAAGTATTCCATAACATCTTAAACATACCTTAACAGCTTTAACATACATTAATAACAAACATTACATGATTATTCAATTATAACATTTGTATATTACATGTAATAACATGTATATTACAGCTGTCATGTCTTGTTCATTGGAAGTATTATGAATGCAATGCTTTAAGACATGTTAAGTTATACTTATATGCTGCATATGAATGCTCTATGAATGCATCATAAATGCATTATGAAAGTGTCCTGACTGTTCTCTAAATTCGTAATTAATGCATTCTGCTATTAATGTAAAGTGTTACCTTATATTAAAAGAGCAAGTAGACGATTTTGTAAATATCTGTCAATGATCTAAGAACATCTATAGCAATTCTCCAAAATGGTGCAACAGTTCAATACAGATTATCTAGAACAGTGGTCACCAACCTTTTTGAAACTGAGAGCTACTTCACGGGTACTGAGCCATACGAAGGGCTACCAGTTTGAAACGTCCTCCTAAGCTTATCTAAACTTCATGAATAATAAACATGTTTTAAATGCTTTTTTTAGGTATTGTCATTTTCAAATCTATATAAATGCAAATCTAATTAAAGAAGAATAGCAACAGGATAAGATAAAATTTTAGACGCTGCTCACTGGTGAGTTGTGCTATTTTTAGAACAGGTCCGCGGGCGACTCATGTGGCCCTTGGGGGCATCCACCATGTTGGTGACCCCTGATCTAGAATCTATAACTGCTTTTGTGAGATTTACAACTGTGACTATACACACACATACATGTATAATTGTTAAATGTATGGCTTTCCACTTTACGCCGGGCTGGGCCTGGGTGTTCTAGCAGCCTAGGTGAGATTCTGGTGGCAGCCCCACTCCTCAGAGCAGCAGAAAATAAACTTTGTCGATTTATTTATATTAAAAACTTTTCAGTAACCCAGGGTATCTGGCTGCTAACTAGGTAACTCGCATGTGTTTCACAAGAAATGTGGTTAAATGTTAAAACTAGCGTAAATAACTATAATGTCACAGAATGCAACCAGAGGTATTTCTTCTGATTTTTATTTTTTTTCCACTGGCTCTTTTGCGCCCCCTAAGTAAAATGTTGCCTATCGGGCAGGCCAGCCCTGACTTTGCTAGTGCAGCAATATTATGCTGCATTTTAAATAGCTGCCTTGCTGGCCGTGACTTGGAATGTGATTTAATCCTGTGATTCAAGGTTAAGGATTCATTTATAAATATATCCCTGTGCACCTGCCCGAAGTATTTATCTTTTGACTTTTGCCTTTTGTCCCTCTCTGAAGTCTCACTTCCTGTATAAAAATCTTAAAGTTCTTTTTTATGTTATTGTTAACCATAAAATGACTTGCATTAGGTAATTTTGGAAGACGCACCGATTGCTTTTCTTTGGGGTGTGGGGGGGAAACCGGGACAAAATGGGAAAAAGATGGTAAGAACACACAGAAACATACAGGAGATCATTTTAGGCTAATGGTAGGGAGTGTGCATTTCTTCCTAATGTACAGATACTCATATGGTTCAGTGGATGTTCATCATTACACAGAATCAATAGCCTGAAATAGCACAATTTGTTATTAATTGGCCTACATCTGTATCAGTGGCAAATAATATCCCCCGATAAATATTTAAAATCGGGTCTTTCTGAGATCTTAGATTTGGAGAAGGTCAAATAGTCGATCCTTTCAATAAACTCAAGGTAAGTTGGTTGGGGATTTGCATTCTGAGATTAATAAAGAAACTCACAATCATGTTATCACCCTTGGTAAAACTGACTAAAAATCTTTTGGAAAAATGTGTTGATGGTCAATTAGCTTAATTCCACATTGAATATTTTACAGAAATTCAACCTTTAACTGAAGTAAATTTCCACATAAGAATATAATAATAAGAATCCTAAGTCTTCTCCTGATATTTCTGATGAGATTGGAGAATAAAGAGCAAAGAATTGGAGACTATTTATGAATACAGAATCTCCCTGCATCCTCGAGAGTCATGAGTCCACTCTCCTCTTCAGTTCACTCCACAGGTATTCAATGGGGTTCAGCTCAGGGAACTGGGATGACCATGGCAAAAGCTCGTTTCTGGGGTCACTGGACCATTTTTGTGTGGATTTTGAGATGTGTTGTGGATTATAGTCCTGAAAGATCAAACCACAACCCAGCCATATTTTTATTGTTTATTATCACACAACTCCATTTTGGTGTCATCTGACCATAGAACCCAGTATCAGTCAAAGTTCTAGTAACATCTAGAGAAATCCAGGTGCTTAATTTTGTACCTTGATGATAGCAAATGCTTTCCTAAAGATACCTTTGTTGAGGTGGTGTCTGATTGTAGATTTGGAAACCTAGTGACCCCAAGAAACTAGCATCTTCTGCAAATCTCCAGCCTTGATACCTGGACAAATTTTTTGTCTCTCTAACCGTTGTCTTCAGTGTGTGTGTGGGCAAAAAAACTTTTCCAGGCAGATTCATTACAGCCCAAGTTGTTTCACACTTCTTAGTTGTTTTGTAATTGTGATCGTAGTCATTTTCAACCCACTGTTGACTTATGTCATTTGTGTATTCTATACCTTTACCCTTTTTGATGAATTTGGCCTCTGTGTCGTCTCATATTCATACTCCAGTAAAACAAGAAGTCAGGGAATAGAGTTCCTAAATACTCAGGTGAACTTAATAAAATAAAATTCAAATGTGTGACCAAACTTATTGCAAAGGCCAATAGGTGGATGACATAAGTTCCATGTTTATTAAACGTTGTTAAACTTTATTTATCAAAAGTAAAAGTTTCATATGAAATTTAATGAGCCCTTGACAGCTGATCCTTATAAAGTTAAACTTTAAACAGCTGCTGGATAACATGTGTCCCTGCTGTGCTTTTATTGCTTATGAGTATGACCATAGTCACCAAACTATTATTTTGATAACTGATGATTTTGATGTATGTGGTATTTGATTCAAAAATCACAAAAATAGAACATAACTGTTTTCTTTTATAGATTATTGTGAGGTACCACTGGTCTTATTTCGGTGAAATATGTGACTACACAGGTGTGACTTACAATGTTTCAAAATGACACCAAGTTAGACTTGGAAAGCTTCTTATTGTTACTTCTATGGACTTGTATTGAGTTGTGTTGCCATTTTTCCCTCTGTCTATTTTTTATGGTCAGAAAATATATGGTTGTACTACAATGTATAGTCTGTCCCCGTGTGCTTCTGTCTAGTTATTTTCTTTATCAGATCCTCATTTTGTGTACTCCCAATACATGCAGTATTGTGCCTCTGATTACTAAGGTGTGCTCGTCTTGTGGGCTAATTCTACCAAAGGATGATCTCCTGCAGAACCCTGTCCAAAAGTCAACAAAAGCCTTGTTGCTATGACTACCATGGCACACAGATCAGTTCATAAGCACTCATACAAATCAGTCATATTATTATCAATTTTTCCAAAAATATAAATTAGCTAAAAGGAACATAATGACTTAAACACTTTATTTCTGCAAATTCCTCATTGCAACGATGTTGGGAGTCCATAATTCACATCTGTAATATCATTTAGAAGTGTATGCTGGATCACATATCAGGCATATTATAATAGTAGTAATTTGTTCAGAGATTTGTAGGATTCCTGAATGGCAGTGGTTTGGTCGTGTACTGCCATGTGGAAATTAAACCAGAAGTTTGGTAAACCTTTGGTCTTGTCTTTAATGAACACTGTACTACACTGTGTGCACTGTGCACAATGTGGCACTGATGAGTCTCTTTAGCTCTCGTCTGTATCTCATCTCTTTAGCTCTCACTGATGAGTATGTGGGCTAAGAATTCATTATTCCGTTTGCTCATTGTAGTAGGTACACAGCTTTTTAGCTTGCTTTGTTGCTCAGGTCATATTTTCTGTGATTTCCATGATTTGTTTTCTTCCCTATTCTAAATACCTTCATTTTGAGTATCCGGTCTCAGATTATTTCATTATGAAGTAGAACTTAATAGTAGCTAATGGTGGCTGCCAACGATGCAGCGCCAGTCACTTAATTGCTTAAATGATAAATTCTGTACCCTACATGATCCATAATTCCTAGGAACTGAAATTGAGAACTAAATTCAAGGATACAATAATTTTTCATCACCTCAAAACCACCTGGGTGATTCAGTAAGACCCCCTCATCCCACAAAGTTCTTTCCAGTTCCTTCCACATCCCACAAAAGTCCTTGGCACATTGCATATGCCAGCATATCCTGCAGTGACCTAGTGCCCTATGGTTTTGAAATTATGTTCAGTGACCTGGTCATTGTTTACCCAATTAGTATCAGAGAAGAATATTCCCAGATCACTGCTGTAATCACCGGAAACATGAAAGAGACTTGATTAATGGGGAGAAATATATAAAAACAGATTCAGCTGTGGTACCGTGAGCAGGCTTGTTTTTCACAGTGTGTGTTTGTGAATGTGCTTCTGTTGTGATCTGAGGTTCAGCCATTCTTACTTAATCTTTTTTTTTTCTTTAAGAAATTTCAGCTAGATTGAGTGGGTTGACCTGCCACCCTGTACTGGAAAAGAGGTTAAAAGTTGGATGGGTTGATTGGGTTGAGTTTGGTAAGGAACCATCAACTAGGAGGGAAAACGATTCTGAAACAATTCGGGAACAGAATTGATCTGATTTTGGCAGGTTAATGGAGAATTAGTTGCTAAAGGAAATTTTTAGATATTGGACTTAATGAGAGTGATTATGCACTTATATATCAGATTTGTTTGAACGTCCTTGATATTCAGTGATATTACTTTACTTAACATACAATATCATGTCGGTGCATTTCAGTCTTAAGTTGGTGCACATGTTGGTATAGAAACTTTACAGTATAAACATTTAGCACCTACATTTAAGTTGTACTTCAGTCCTAGTTTAGTCCTGCCATCGGGACAAAACATGTTCAGTGTTCCACACAGCCTGCATTAGGAATCCCAAAGCTGAATTAATCCCAGAAAGGCAGCAATTGATTTTTGGCACGGTCACTTATGGTATCAGCCAGAATCACAGGGAACGCTCCTCGCCAGCACACCACCTACCATTTCCATGGTATTGAGTTCAGCTCAGAGATCCACGATTTCATGATTTAAGACGTGCATAGTGTGATCACACACGTCTACTTTTTCCAGATAGCTGTATATCTGTCTGTCATTTTCAATCGACTCCCGGTGCCTCTAACCTTCATTGAGATATTCAAACATTTTGGGGCGAGATGCAGGTGATGATCAGTTGGGGCACAATGCCCCTTCATCGTAATTACTATTGTGACATTAACAGCTACCCTCTTCCGTTTAGCAGTTACGTTAAGTGGTGGGATTTACACTGCTTGTCAGTCTGCCGGGAACTAGCACTTTCAACACACAACCATCTATGAACCAGATGGCAAAACAGACGCAAACATGCATAATGCCATTTTCATCAAGTCTAGCAGGTCTGCTCACACTGTGGCGCTATGGCTCACACTTGCATCTTGAGTAACTCATAGTGCTATAGTGTTACAGCTTAGTACAGTACATTCAACATAGTTGCAATATGCTTTAAATAACAGTGTTCATTCATCTAAGTGCTTGCATTCTGGTATGGAAGCAAAACTTCTTGATGTCTTTGTCTGTGTGGGACAATTATCCTTACCTCCTACCAATTAGGTTAATTTGCACGTAAAATGGACTGTCTTTCAGCATCTTAAGCTAAAGAAAAATAAGACAAAATTTAAATGCGATACTGCCATTTACACAAGGGGTAAACTCCAGTGCTATTTTTGGGCTTCACTATTAATTTGAAACATTCAGTCATTTTTCAACAAACATTTATTTTTTCCCCAGGTACAACCCGCCCCCCTCGAGAAGGGGAAGTCCCAGGAGTAGATTACAACTTCCTGTCTGTGGAGGACTTCTTAAACCTTGAAAAAAGTGGCACTCTTTTGGAAGTAGGAACATACAAAGGTAATTCCTAATAATGGAAAGCTGTCTTCTTTTACAGAAACATGGCTGCAATCCTACATTTATCCCATAGGTTTCTTTGTTCTGTCGTCCTCTCAGCCTTAAGCCCAATAATGAAAGGAGTTAATGAGATGCTGTTGGGTCAGACAGCGGCCAGAAGTTTAACTCCGAAGGTTTTTTCTATGCTTCTGTGTTGAATAGTACCGAGCAGGTCCAAATTTACCATAAATAAATGAAAATGATTTCAGTACTTTAATATACCCTTTCAGTGACCTCACAGGGGTCAGTTTGGTTTGCTTTTTTTGCGTAAAACGATGTTTTGGGTCCCTATTTTCTTATTTTCTTTGCATTAAGTATGCATGAAGCTTTCCAAAATATTTTTTATTTTCACTTGGAGCAACATAATTGAAGCTCATAGTTAAGAGCACTAAAGCAAGAAATGAGAAAAGACGTTCATTGAAATTTATATTAAATGAGGTGTTGTCTTTTGTACTATAGGTCCTACACATGGTGCGTGTTCAGTATGCTGTAACAATGGATTTCTGGGTTTTTTCCCTCATGTCACAGACCATGACAGCATTTAAAGCAGAAACGTGTTTAAGTTATAATAACTGCAAACATCCACCATTTGTGCATACAAGATTTTCAAATCATTTCACTTTTCTGAGTGAAATTTCAGGGCTTATTATGAAAAGATCCTCTTTCCCACTTCTGTGTTTTTCAAACATGCTAATGTCCCCTTGTTGCCTAGGCAACTATTATGGAACACCCAAGCCGCCGAGCCAACCCCTCCGTGGGACAGTGATTACCAGTGATGCTTTGCACGACGGCTCACAGCAGTGCACGCCTAAGCGCACCGAGTCCTACAATGACATGCAAAATGTTCGAATAGTGGCTGTAGAACAGGAGGATGAAGACGAGCTTCCTGAAATGAACAGTAGCTTTACAGGTAAAAGCAGCTGGTCCTGCACTGTGGGTACTGTGTGTCTGGCGGTTACATCATGTCTTTGTGCTGATGTGCCTTCTGCTTTCTGGGTCCAAATGACAGCGCCATCTGCCTGTGAGGTGGGGTATGTGAATGCTCTGCCTGTGCTATTTGTTCATTGTTCTCTTCATTTTTATTATAATTTGAAAATGGTTATGTGCATTTGTTTTTTATGATTTTCTAAAAAATTAGCTTGCAGTTGCAATTCATTGATACTTATGAAAAAGGATTTTTAAAAATGGTTAAATATTTTTTATAAAGATTTTTTTGGTGGTGTGGGATACATTTTTTTTCTAATAGTTTAGAAGTATGTTATATATTGTTGAGCCATAATCAGTTACATGTTTAATATAAGGATGTGCTCTATTGTTAGTTTTGGACCACTGGGTGTTGGGAGAGTACTGAGTATAAGGTACACTTTGAATTATATTGAACACTCACTCAGGTGCATGTGATCATCCACACCAAGGACATTTCAGTGTTACCAGTTTGCCTGTATGTCTTGTTCCTTTACTACTAACTTCCTTTACTTACTTTAGTAAACTAATGTACATGAAGACAGAATCTATAACTTCTGCCAGCAGAAAACCTGGGTCACAAAACTGATATCCAGATATTTTATCCCACACAGCTGGATCTCAACAAGCAACATGACGCTTACAGTGTATTCTGTTAGGGAATTCTGAAACATTGTACAAGACTTGTAAGCATAATACTTGGATTCATTCAAATTATATTTTTTTAAATGCAAAAAATATACCTCTTCATTATAAGCAATGCAGTTTGGGTGTTTTTTTAAAAGTATTTATTTAGGTAAAATGACTGTGAAAGGGAGTTTATTTGGATTTTCCTCTGCAGATTTTATCATACAGGGTAATTCTGATATTAAGAAGCGAATGCTTTCCAACTGTCTAGTTAAGGATGCAGAGGAAAGTACAATACAATTCAATGAACTAAAAATGGACACCGTTGAGATAAATGTATTTAGTTTTGCTGGTTAACAGTGATTTTGAATTTCTCAATGTTTTGTGATCTGCCACTGAGCAGTTCCCAACTTTGTCATGTCTTTCAATTACCTGAACTTCTCCTGCATTCTTCCTAGTAGACTCCACCGAACAGGACGAGCGGTCAAAACTAAGACCGCAGCCCTCACAAGAGAAGGTTCCCTCCTACAGCCTCAGCAACGCCTTGGTGTCAACCACGGACAGCTCCCAGCAGACACACGCAAACCTCCAGCCTCCCGAAGAGGACCTCCTTGGTCCTCTGCCTGAAAACTGGGAGATGGCCTATACAGAGAATGGAGAAGTCTACTTCATAGAGTATGTGCTATCTTCTCATTACCTTATACATAATACTTACAATCTATCCACCATTTATCCAAAATATGGTTGCGTGGCACCTAGAACCTATTACAGGCAGCATTAGGCACAAGGCAGGGGACACCCCAGACAGGGTGCCAGTCCATCATAGGCACAAGGCAGGGGACACCCCAGACAGGATCCCAGTCAATCACAGGCACATGGCAGGGGACACCCCGAACAGGATGTCAGTCCATTACAGGCACATGGCAGGGGACACCCCAGACAGGATCCCAGTCAATCACAGGCACATGGCAGGGGACACCCCGGACAGGGTGCCACTCCATCACAGACACATGGCAGGGGACACCCCAGACAGGATGTCAGTCCATCACAGGCACATGGCAGGGGACACCCCAGACGGGGTGGCAGTCCATCACAGGCATATGGCAGGGGACACCCCGGACGGGGTGGCAGTCCATCACAGGCATATGGCAGGGGACACCCCGGACAGGGTGCCAGTCCATTACAGGAGAAAAATTCTGCACACAGTAGTACCCACTGCTGTAGAGGCTCCAATGTGATACAAAGAATGAAGAGGTCTAATCTCCATTAGAGAAGTTTGCTTCATAGTGTACACACTGCCCTCTCAATAAAATACTACGTATAGAGATGTTTGCTTTATAGCGCACATACTGTCCTCACATTAATGTACTACGTATAGAGAGGTCTGCTTCATTGTGTATACACTGTCCTTTCATTAAAACACTACATATACTGTAGAGGTCCACTTCATTATGTATTCACTGACTTGTCATTAAAATACTATGTGAATAGAGGTCTGCTTCATATGGAGTATGTAGTATCCTCTTACTTAAATATAGAGAACACAGTGATCTGCTTAAGATTATGTCTTACTCTCTCATTATACTACATATATATATATACATACTGAAGTGTACATATGGTGGTTGTTAATTGGCTGTTTCTGGATAAAAAGCCAATGAACTTCATACTTTGATTGAAATAATACTGGAAAACATGAATAGAAGTTAAGAGCATGGGGGACAATGCTGATACACCCCCCCCTTCTACTCAAAGAGGGGGCATTTTGCTAAAACCAGTGCCCAGGAGATTACAGATTACTTCTCTTGATACAATAATTATAAACTATTGTACAGTATAATATTTACAAATCTGTACAAATTTTAAATATAATTTCATATAATGTCTCTGCCATAGGAGGACTCTTCCACAGGGTGACCCTGCCATAGGGGGAGTCGCCCACAGATTGACTCTGCCATCGGGTGACTCTGCCATAGGGGGACTCTGCCACAGGGTGACTCTGCCATAGGGTGACTCTGCCACCGGGGGGACTCTTCCATAGGGTGACTCTGCCATAGGGTGACTCTGCCACAGGGTGACTCTGCCATAGAGTGTCTCTGCCATAGGGGGACTCTAACGTATGTTGCAGCTGCTGTTACAGATATCAGGAGATATGGCACTGAGACATATGTTAAAATCTCTAGGGGACCATCTGATTGCTGTTCTCAGCTGTTCCTTTGAGAGCTGCATAAATGGACAAAACCAAAACCACAATAAATAATACGACGTGCCCAGGTGACACAGTTATCTCCAGGTGCGACGTCGATGAGCTGCACCTGATACAGGCTCTTGCTTGTGTGACTCAGGAAATTGTCACATACCCCAAAGAATCGGTCACATACACCTCTGTCATCTTTGCAGCCACAACACAAAGACGACATCCTGGATCGACCCCAGGTGCGTGGACAAGCTCCAGAAGCCACTGGAAGAATGTGAAGATGACGGTAGGGCGTGCTGTGCTTTTCGTTTTGATGTGTCACTATTTGGCAGTGCTTGGATGCGTTTGCAGGCTGATGCAGTACACTGGTGTAACCCACAGATGGTACAATTGAGCTTTGTCATATTTTTGAGTTTGCTTGACTAAAAACCCTATAAGAGTGATTGCATTCTCTGACTGAAATACAAGTCCCTACACACAAATTTGTTCTACACGGAAGAATCATGTAAGAACCTTGTTCACTAAGAATATATATTTTTAAAACAGCACCATCTATGCAAGATCTGTATATTTGAACCACATGAATTCATATTTTTTTAAATTTGGCCCCTCTTGGACAAAATATCTGCCTTAGGGACTCCTGTTGTCAGTCAGATGATTTCTTTGGGTGTTGATCCCTAATTAGTGACCAGTCCTTCATTAGCCTCCAATTGCATTTGATACAACCAAAATGCAACCCAGCAAGGCCTCTCTCACTTAATTCTGTATCTCCCTATTTCTTTCTGCTTGTCTGCTTTACACATCTCCAACCTCCTCCTTGGAGAAGAAGGGGTACACACTGAAGAGCCGGATAATGAGCTGGGTAGGGTCCTCTTCCCCTCTTTATAAGGGAGTGCCTCTTAACAGCCTTTTTTGAGAAACGCGATTTTCTCCTATTGACCTTTCACTGGCTATGTGACAGTGGGTGGTCCCAAATTTCTCTTTGATGCTTTTATCGTTGTTTCTTACTCTTTTGGAAATGGGTTCTTAGACTCAATCTCCCATATTGGGGCATGTATTATTAATCTGAAGCCATCATTTTCGGATGGTTTTTTGCACTTTAACGTTTATTAAATGTATAAATAATTAAGCAACATATTTATAAAGGAATGGCATTTTTATGAAGGCACATGGGAGATTAGTGTGGTCAAGTCTGGGTGATTTTTTTTTAATGACTTATACATAGAGCTGGTACATAGACTGGCTCGTGTTGCAGTAGAGAAGATCCAACATACACTGGATTCCCAGACGTCTATTCAGCCATAAGCGTCCGGTCACATGGCTACATGTCCCTCAGACAGATTAAACGAGAGCAGCCAAACAGTATTGATTGTGAAATTGGACCCATTGCACAAACTCTGTGCGTGTGGTGAGTGTTGCTACCGCTTGCTTATGCCTTTGGGAGCAAACAAAATTGGGCGAAAGGAGAAGCAAGAGACAAAAAGCTTAATAGCTATGTTTGTCTGCTTCATCAGGTGCATTTTTTAAGTGTCTACTGCGCAGATTTTTATTTGTAGTATAAAAAAATAATCCGTCCTGTTTTGTACAAGCTGGCGGCTCTCTGATCATATTTTAATATAATTATTAATAAAAATTAATTGTATGACCCCCAAACTCCAAAATTTTTCTGTTTTCTCATGTCAGCACTGTGCAGTAGAGGGTTAAGCCCCAGGGACACATTTTAAGGATGACATCAGGTGAATTGCGTATTAGCTGTGGGAACTCTATAGCAAATGTTAATCTCAGAGAGAGATGTAAAGAGCTTGTGCTAGCTGTGACACAAGACAAGACAGCGATGATAAAGTACTGCATCATAGTTTACAGTGCAAGCCCACCATAAACAATCAGTTGTCATAATGAAGCAGCCGCCATTTTCACACAGCGCTCTTCCAGTGTCCTTGCAGGAAGTCTGTTCACCTCTTTCTCTATTTTAGACACTTATAGATTAACCCCTGTTTTACAAACCCTCATAACACTGTCCTTTAACCAGAAATGGTGATTTTTATTTAAGGTATAAACTGACTACACTAATTGTTTCTGATATAGTATAATACATGTATTCTTGTGCATTAGTCACTGAAATACCCCATCATAGCCCCTATGGAAATACAAAAGAACATTCACATGTAAATTATTGCAGCTTTGGAAGTTCATAATTGTCAATTTTTTTAAATGTACTTTGATCACAGTGTGCTTATACTGTAGGTTTATTTGCAGAACATTGTACTGCTGGACTGGAGCATAGTTATGTGGTATTTTTTTTCTTTTTCTAGAACTTCCTGCTGGATGGGAGAAAATTGACGATCCGGTTTATGGAGTGTACTATGTGGAGTAAGTTTGTTTTTTTTTTAACTTTTGAAGGCTATCCATAATTTATTTTTGATGACATATTGACAGGACAGACAATTAATGTTTTTCATTGCTGAAGGTATAATTTGCTACCAGCTTCTTCTCAAGTTATTGTAAGAATACATGACACCTTCACTTTTCTTCACTTATCTTCTAACCACTGAATCTGGTTGGAGTCCTGGGGAGGGGGGGGGCATAGTCTTTCCCAGGTTGCACAGAGCACTAACTTGAGGTACAGCCTGGGTGGGCATGAAAACACACACACACACACACACACACACACACATATTTGTATTCATATCTTTGTGGGGACCCGTTCATTCATTTCTATGGGAAGAACCCAAATCCCAGCAATGACAACCTTAACCCCTACCCAGCCCTAACCTTAAGTACCCAAACAAAATACAAATCTTCTGACATTTTTAGTTTTTTGATTCCAGCACACAATGCTGTTTCATTCTCAGAGCTATTTTTTAGTTTTAAAAGATGAGCAATAGGATGCCTGAAAATACATCATCAGATGGGTAAAAGTGGGATGGGTAAACACTAAAATATTTAGCGCAGTATTTACAGCGAAAGCAATCGGAGCAGTTTGACATTCAGAGTGCATGTAAGGGGCCTCTTTGCAGATATGAGACATGGTGATGGGCGTATTAGTAAACGCTCAGAATATTTAATCCAGTGAAGCAGAGCACAAACAGGGATCTAAGAAAAGCTCTCTTTTTCTTAAAATGATTTAAAATGACTCTACCACAACTATACTGGGAGGACAATGCAACATGCAGACACTTCTTGAAGAAGGGGGCTCGTTACTTTCCACACGCCACTGAATTCTCGGTGGACTTTTAAGTCCGGCCCCAAAGGCAAAGACAACATGCATATGTGACGTAGATGTAATAACTGCAATCAAAGTGTCAGCACTCACAAAGGAGGGGGATCAAAACATTATTTCTCTGTCTTGATTGTCTAATATAGAAGTGCCTGCTGTTCTGGTGTTGAGGGGATTAGACACCTATGCTCCTGCCCGAGTGCTAAAAACGTAGTCAAGTGATATAAATGGTGTTTTATGGAGTTTCCCATGGATTCTTCTCAACTCTCATTCCCCCTCTCAGCCACATTAACAGGAAGACCCAGTATGAGAACCCTGTTCTGGAGGCCAAGCGCCAAAAGCAGCTCCAGCAGCAGCAGACTGCGGAAGGTGAGCACTGTGTTCACGGGTCCTTCCTAGTCAGGCGTTCATCACTTCTGTCTTTTCCCCTGTGTTTGATTGTCCTGCTAGTTGTTCATCTTTGGATAAACCCTCATTAAAGATTTTTTTCAGTGGCTTTTACAAGCTTTGCATTGCCAGTATTTGTAAGTGTAAGCGTAAATAAGTCATAATGTCTGCATCAATGTAGAAGTTGAGCAGAAGTGCATTTTCGTCACACTGTGAAATATAAGACACTTTTTTTTTCTTTTTTTTTTTTTTTTAATTATGCCATACAGCTGTAGATACAGCGACTCTTTGAATGTTCAGCCAGCTAACTAATTTGAACAGTTAAAGCCAAATTAGGACTGGGAAAGTGGGGCCCAAAGGCTGGAGCGTTCTAATTTGCAGTCATTGCTTACGTGTGCATTAATCAGCCATGTGCCACTTGATTTTGTGAGCAGAATAATTTTGTGTACGCCCTCCACGTGACTATACGTTTTGTGTATGGGCTCAGCAATAGTATTTATGGTAGTGTTTGTCCACATATGTTCATTTGCTTGTGTGTGTGTGTTTAATGGCATCAGACGCACAAGGAAATATTTCTCTTCCCCCTCCAGAATGGATGGAGGAACACTCAGCAGCTGGGGTGCCCCTTGCCAACTATGCCAACAACCACCTGGAGACATATCGGGACCCTCAGACAGGCCCTGCAGTGCCGCTCCCACAGGGGCCCAAACGTGAGTGGTGTTCTTGGTAAATGCCACTGTGGCACATGACCAGAAAGCACAACGTAAGAACAAGTGGCCAATAGGAGTCGAGGAAAATGCAGTGGGGGCGGAGCTTTAGGAAGTCTTGCTCAAGTACCACCCATCAGTTGATCTTCCCTCTTCAGTACAAGATAACACATTTTATTCTATCATTAAACTTTCATAAAGACTGATTTACTGTGACTGATAGTGTATTGTACTGCTGGATTTATTAGTAGCTATGTCAGAGATGATATTCTAAACATTTCACCAACTCTGATCAGTATTCTCTATACCACATAGCGGGGAAAATCACCCACCTAGAATTGCATAAGCATGTGTTTGGCCAGGTGCATGTGGTGACTGAAGATCTGGCCATGGGACCAAAATAATGCCGGCAGAAGCCTGCATAAAACATACCTTCTTGTTCTTGAAAAAGGCAGTTAACCTGAAGAGCCTCGGTTATGTATCCTACTTTAGGAACGAAAAAGCACTTGCGGCGTTGGCTTATTCTGTTCATCCTCTGCTGTGCAGTTTTATAGCACAGCATCTCTTTAGGATGATTTCAAAATCAACCCTCATGTCTCAGGCTTACATGGACATTATGATGCCCTTTATATTTGATGACCTGCCTCTCTCATGCAGTCATAACTCAAAGTGCTGTTTGAGTCCAATCAGGGAAACATAGTGTGTTTCTTCGCAAGAGTGATTCTAAGAACCAGCATGACTGGCAGATTCAGTTCCTTGTTAATGCTCTCTTGATGGGTACAGGTAGAAATCTCCTGTCAGTTGCACAATATCGGAAGTAATTTTCTTGTACGATGAGAAAATGGGCAAGCCTTAGAATGCTTGCATTGGCAGGCAACCACTTAGGAAGAGAGTAAGACAAAGTAATATACTGTTTTCAAGCAAATCCTCTGTGATGCTTTATCTTGTCATTCTGTCTTTTGTGGTGAGAGAGTGACAGCGTGCCTTCTGCCTGACCTTCGCAAGTCATGACTTTAGAGCATAGGTTCAGCTTTCTTGCTGCTTATTTTTGGAAATGCTTTTGTTCTTGGAGTCTTTTACCCCAAGAAGTGACAGAAATGAATACCTCCTGCCTTCCTTTCCATATTCAGAAAGATCTTATCTGCTTACCCCAGATTTAGCACTGTAGGGAGTATTTGGATCTTATTTGAATTTTTGATCTTTGTGAATGCTAATTGGGTGACCCCAATGCCATTAGTCTTTTACGCGCTTTCAATATAAATTAAAGTTTAACTTGACCTACCAGCTGTATTAGGAAAATGTTTTCCTTCAGTGATGTTAACTCGTTGAGGTTAGGCTTATTCCTGGTATCATAAACAGTTGCGCTTTTGTGACCCATTCCAGGAGGAAAGCCCTTCTTCACCCGGAACCCTTCCGAGCTTAAAGGGACATTTATTCACACCAAACTGAAGAAGAGTCGCCGGGGATTTGGGTTCACCGTGGTCGGGGGAGACGAGCCCGATGAGTTCCTGCAGATTAAGAGTCTGGTTCTGGATGGCCCAGCAGCTCTGGATGGGAAGATGGAGACAGGTGGGTTCCAACTGTTTCTGTGGCAATAAGGAAACACGGGCAGATTTTTGTTTAATAATTAGCTGTCTGTTGTCACGGAGTTTCTCCATACCTCATAAAAACCATCCTGTGCTTTCTTGCAGGGGATGTGATTGTGAGCGTGAATGACACCTGTGTCTTGGGGTACACGCATGCCCAAGTGGTGAAGATCTTCCAGTCCATTCCCATCAGCTCCATGGTGGACCTTGAATTGTGCCGCGGCTACCCTTTGCCCTTCGACCCTGATGACCCCAACACCAGCCTGGTCACCTCGGTGGCGATCCTGGACAAAGAGCCCATCATTGTCAATGGCCAGGAAAGTTACGACCCACCTTCTAACCACGGGGGACAAGGTGCCAACAGTGTTGGTGGAGCAAAGGAGCCCCGGCCTTATAGCCCATCAGCGGAGGTGGCCTCTGATGGCTCCTCCCCCTACCCCAATGACGTGGTGACTCTCGCCTCCTCCATTGCCACGCAGCCCGAACTCATCACCGTGCACATGGAGAAGGGCGACAAGGGTTTCGGCTTCACCATCGCCGACAGCCCATCTGGGGGTGGCCAGAGGGTTAAGCAGATCGTCGACTACCCCCGCTGCCGGGGCCTGAAGGAGGGGGACATTTTGGTGGAAGTGAACAAGAGGAATGTCCAGAGCATGACTCACAACCAAGTGGTGGACCTGCTGAGCAAGTGTCCCAGAGGAAGTGAAGTCACCATGCTGGTGCAGAGAGGTACGCACTGGGCTGATAGAATTAATATGTGATGAGGATTTGAACGTTCTCAAGATTATCCCACCTCACTATTAGCATTTGGAATGGCTTGGCTGAGCCAATCCTATCCATTTAGTAAGTATCTGGTACTCTTGGTCCTATACTTCCTGTTCCTCTGGATGGTAGGTGGATCAAGTGAATGGGCAAAGATGAAGGGGAGACAGCGAGGCAGTGAAGTTATCATGCTGGTACGGAATAAACAAGTGAGAATGAGAACTGAATGAACAAATGACTAAGGAAGGCCGGGTGGTGCAAAAAGATGGACACGGATGAGTTTACGAGTGAGCTGTGGCAGATGATGGGTGCCGTATTGCGTGGTTTGTACACACTTCTTGTTCTGTCTGCCGGCCCTTATTTTTTCCTGCTTGTCACGAGTATGTGAGGCTGTGCTTGGAGCATGACTTCATCTGTTCCAGTGTCCTCTGCTTGTGTATTTGTGACATTGTTGAGTAGGCGACTCACACAGTGGGCAATTTTTTTGACATTTGAATCCAAGAAGTGTCATTTAGCCGAAAAAGGAAATTCTGAGTCAAAGGAGATTGAGTCACAATGTTTTAGGACAAATGCTGTAAGCATGCTCAGTTTAACTGTTTTACTTGCACTCCTTCCCACATAGGTGTTGAATTAAAGTTTGGGTTTAAAGAATGAGTAATAATATACAGTGTATGTGTCATTTAGTCACAGGTTATATTTGTAGTGGTGGAGCAGAGATTTGCTCCTGAATAGCAGGTATATTGCAAGTGTTTGAATTTTATTACTGCTGCCATTAGCATCTGGAACATTATGAATACTCTGCAGAATATGCTGTAATCTTAGTAGTCATGAAATGATGATTGATCACAATTATTAGAATTTGTTATAAATTCTCCCACTAGCCACATTGCTTGGTAGAACTGCTTTTGTGTCCATAATGGAGGTGCTGCAGACAATGTGGACATTTTTCTGGAGTTTCCTGCATGTCAGGCTGACACTGGTCTTTTAAATGTGTTATTGTGTTTTATTTCGCACAGTGAGCAGTAGCTTTCTCGATACCCTCCTTATTGCCAACATCTGTTATACCGTTGAGAACTGCTGGAGAATTTAGTTGATGGCAGACAGCTGCCCATGTTGAAAAAGGTCCCTTCACAGCTGCGTTTTGTTATAATGGGTATGTTGACCAATCATGCAGATTATTAGCGGTTCATTAGCAGAAGGCACATGTCCCGCTGGGCAGTTTTCCACAGCAGCATCAGCACAACAGCAGCCGTCCTCACCTCACGAAAAACTGAGCGTGCGTAAAGTGAAAGGTCAGAGGGCAATCAGTGTCATGTGTCCTGTCTCCACTCTTCGTCGATTGATGATGGCTGATTTGGGCCAGCTGGAGAGCCCTGTATTATGTGTACAGGAGAAACTCAAAGGTCAACAAAAAATGTGCAGGCAAGGCATCAGAATATTTAAGTAAACATTAAACCGAAAGACATAATGGTAGAATTAAGAATAAAAGGAAGCTAAAATTTTACATAAGGTCAGTCTTTTTGTTTTGTCTGTTCTAATTTCAGTGGGAATTGTTACTGATTGTAAAAAAGTAATAAAAGCATTTTTTGGCTTTGCAACTTTAGACACCATTTGCAAAGTTGTAAAATCATCAAAAAATGTAAAAAGATTAGTGGCACGAAAATGTTTATTTAATATTTCCTGTGTTTTTGGCAAAACATATATCCAGACACACAGATTTACTCTTCATCTGTTTCCAGAGCTGGATAGATCTGATGAAGCAAATCAATTTAAGCACTTGGCTCAGAGGTACAACTACAGAGCCCCTCCAGCAAAATAGAAATATACTGGTCACAAGTCCAGTTTCTGAAACACCATAAATCCTGTTACTAAGTTTATGGTTCATTTGCAGATAGCTTCCGTCCAATTAAAAATGAACTGTATCGAAACAGTATCCAGAGAAAGATTTATGGCAGCGTAGGACATAACTGATAAGCATATTTATTACATTTAGGGGAAAAGAGTTTTTGTTTGGTATTTATTCAAGTTAAAATTAATGCATCTTTCCTCTCACAGCACTAGTAGATTTCAGTCAGTACTTCCCATTAAAGTGAAGGCTGCAGTGCACTCTGTCAACAATGTACTAGTGTTTTGAAACAGTTTTTTAATTATTATTATTATTTTTATTATTATTATTATTATTATTATTGACAGCCACCAAGTTTGAAAAGCAATTGGGGAATCTGGGAGTGTGTTGTGCATTCGTGGGCAGCTACATTGGTGGGGGGTGCATGTGGTCTACAGACCTCCACTCCACTGAAGGCCTGCGATGAGATTTCCTGCTCTCTGTTTCCACACCGGCGCCCTGTCCTGCACATTGCACGTCTGCATGATGCGCCCAGAGCTGAGTGACAGCAGTGTGCAGAGCCCTGGGCTGTCTAGCACAAGGTCTGCGCTGTATTACAGCTGGTTCCTATCGAGATGGACGCTTGCACAATGTTGCATCACACAGTGACTGTCCCGAGGGGAAGTGATCAGGGCTGTCCCATATCTCACTCCTTGTTACCTAAATCTGAAATATCCAGCCAGTTTGCCCCATAAGAGTTAATCAAGAATAAATCCGAAATTAGAAATGGATAGAACCTAATGATATCCCTGTGAAATTTCTCTTTCTTGAAGTCCAGAGTGGATAGCGCTATTGGCATGTGTACAAGTTATATGTGTGTACAAATTACACACTGATGCTGGTCGGATCACAAGCTGATCAGAAGAGAGCGGCTGTCCGCTCATGGTGTCCCTGTGACAGATGGCACGGCCGGTCGGGAGCGGCTCTTTCGAGGCTGACGGTGACAGAGGGCCAACCCCCCGCCGTACATGATAATCGGGCCACTAAAAGCTCCTGATTAAAGGCTGCTGGGCGTGACACGATTCCGGCGAGCTCGGGAAGCAACAGGCTCGCGGCTAATCTTCAGCCGCCGTGGGAGTGAAATGGAGGCCGCCATGTAAGACAGAAGCCCACTCCACTGCTGCTCCTCTCGCATATATCCCCTCTCTGTTTAAATCACACTGGCTTTCAGGGGAAGAGACAGTGTTGGCGTTCACGGTTAATTAACCGTACATTTTGGGGTTTCGGTTTTTAATCCCGCTAGCTGGCATTCACGGGCATTCAGCTAAGGTAATCCCAAGTGGCTGTATTGCTCCGTCTTGGGTTATTGAGCACAGGGTTGTCATTATTATTTTGAGAGCATTTCATGTACAGGACCTTCAGAAACCTACTATATGTTGGGATGAGTGCATAAGAGGGCAGGACTGAGGAGGGACGTGCTATTCTGTTCACGCTCCATTTGAATTGGGAAGCGGCATATTGTTATTGTGGCACTTTAATTATGGCGAATCGTCAGCGTGATCCTGTAGTGTACAGCTCCCCTGCTGGATGGCGTGTCTGAAATTCAGGAGTAAGTGAAGCATACAGCAGGACCTACATATGACCAGGTTATTTCATAAAGAGATGATGTCAGTATCATATCAATCGATGCATGAATATTATTCCTATCAGCATAGTTGATCAATAAATGACATAGCATTTTGTAAAAAAATAAGAAGAAAGAAAAGATCTGCTGAACATGCATCTCAGTTATTTTTAGCAATTAAAAATAACCTAGCATGAAAAAAAGAAATCCTGCTCTGTCCTCATTAGTAAGAACCTAAATCAATTATAAATCATGTAGGCTGGGAGGGGGTAGTGCAATTACAGGAAATTTTTAGCACATCATAACGTCTGCGACTGGCAGATCACAGCGCTTGAGCTGATTTACAGCAGACCCATAACTCGTGGTTTTTTAGCTGAGCATCTCCTGACTGAGAGCTGGGGTGGATGGCAGGGTTCAGAGGGGCTACGTTCAAAGCCGTTAGCCTGGCTCCCGCGATGGTATAAAGTATTGAGCGGTTTGCTACGTTTGTTTTCTCATTGTTCATTCAGGATAGTTACGGCAAGGAATCACAGATCGCTAAATTATGGTGAGGCAATCTCGGCAGCACGGTAATCATTGTAAAGATCAGCAAAGACCGTAAGCTGTCCTGCTGATGTGTCTGTCGTCTACATGGAGACAGAGATGTATGTGCTTGCATATTTTTTTTGCGGAAGTTTCTCTGTGGAAGTAAACGCAAGAGTTTGGCCCCAGTGTGACTTTTTTTCCTACCCTTGTGAATTCACCAGCAATCAGAAGTGTTCTGCTGATGTTGAACACCTCTGTAAGAACGTATCTACTTATGTAGTGAAGATGAATAATATATATTACTAATAATATATATTATTATTAGTAATATATATATAAAATAATATATATTATTATGAATAATACATATGAAAGAGAGCAAGAAGAGAGCAGAATGTTCCCCACAATGTGATAAAAACCTGTTATTTTGATGTCGTGGGGACTACCGTTTTGTTCCGTACAAGGGGAAACTCAAATTTATAAAAATCTGTGACTGCAATCAAAAAACAAAAAATGCCAGAAGTCTTGTATTTTGTTTGGTTACTTGTGGTTAAGGTTAGGGCTGGGTAGGGGTTAAGGTCGTCATGTTTGGATTAGAGTTTTCCCCATAGATATGAATGGAGTGTCCCCACAAAGATATAATTACAACCCTGTGTGTGTATAACTGTCTATATTTGTGTGGGAGTTGTGGGGGAAGGGAATGGTGCTAACTACCCACTGTGAAGGGAGGGGAATGGAGCGTGAGTGAGAGAGAGAGAGAGAGAGAGAGAGACGGAGGGAGGGAGACGGAGGGAGGGGGAAGAGAGAGAGGGCGAGCTGTCTCTGAATGCACACAGCCTTCACCAGCGAGCTGCTGGGGGCTCCGCTGTTTAGAAGATGGTTTCAGTGCGGGGAGAGCTGACTGTTGCTGTTAACGTAATGTTTCGCCTGCTGGACTCGTTCTCTATGGGTAATAGCTTAGACCGCACACATCGCCAGCCTTCGCTGCCGGGAGTGGGGGGTGAGGTGGGCCGGGGG
>JAODKC010000107.1:25150047-25172234 GCA_026777985.1 Mormyrops attenuatus
CCCCCCAATCCCGGCGCCAGCCAGGCCCTGCGCTCCCTGCCACCGTCTCCTGGCCGTAGTGCTGATATGGGGAAGCTGGTCTCCCACACTGGTGACTGACTGTCTCCCTCTCTGTTTGATGGTGCTTTACAGGAGCCGTGCCTGTGAAGAGGAGCCCCAAGCTGGTAAGTCTCCATGTACTTTCTTGATCGTTGTCCATCTTGGCTCGGCTGCTCTCAGTTCTTCAGTCCTTGCAGACTGTGTCTACATTTATTGGCGATCAGTTAGTAGACGTAGCAGAAAGCCACCGAGATGGGTCCTGTTGCATGCTGGAAGAACTGCAGGCCAGTCAGAGAGAGAGTGGTGGGGGGGGCTGTTCATGATCGGAACATTGTAGACGTCCCTCGGTTGAAGCACGATGGGAGCTTCGGCCGTTTCATTTAAAAGAGCGTTTTTCTGTCAGATGTTATATCATTTTAACCAAGGCTGATACAGCAGCATCACTGTCTCGCACACGTGAGGTGCTTAAGAGTGCCAATCTGTGACGTCAGGACTCCAGGTGTGTCCTGGGCTCACGTCGTCCCCTTGATGCAGAGGAGAGCATAGATGGACCTAAGGATGGGCCAGCTTCTTATCATTTTTGGAGCTGCTGATGCAGCTTGAAGTCAGGTGATGAAGGGAGGGGAGGGACACCAAGGCGCAGTGACCCTGTCATCTCCAGTCGGTCCCTGCTGGGGACAGTCATGTGTCGCTGGGATACAGGGATGTCACTTTGGATCTATGTCTTTGTCAGTGGCTGGTAGTAATTTCACCTCAAGTAAAGTATTCTCAATATGTGCACAGTGTGTGTTCTTGTATGCTTTTTCAAGCGTTTGTTCTTATAAAGTAACATGCAAGTGTTTTTAAAAGCCACCCATTTCCCTTTGATGGTGCCAAGTTTCTGTGGTCTGTGGTCTTTAGTGTTAATTTAAAGGTGGAGCTCGATGATGCAGTCTGACAAGGACTCAAAAGTGTCTGCCAAATGAATATCCAGATGTGTTTATATCCATGGAATTATAATGAATTTTTTTTTCTAGTATGTGAAGCATATTTGATGTTTTTCATACACATTTGCCACAGTATATTGAGGGAAATATGAATTTTAAACATTCTTTCATAAACACATTCAGCTTTACAAAGCTGAGCTCTCCGTGCACCATTAAGAAGCAGATATGTCACTTCTAGTCAAATGCTCTTGGTCTTTTGTACTAGGACTGAATTCGCTTTCTGCCAGGTAGGTTAATAACAGAAAACGCCGCTGCACAGACGTAGATGCACACGGACAAAGGCCCCTTTCGGCTAATTCCCTGTGTCACGGCTGACTTTGATTGGCCCTCTGGTTTGAAGTGAGCTGTAGGTGCGCACACATTTGAAGGGAGCAGCCGAGACAAACAAAAGCAGCTTTCGCAGCGATGACCTTGTGCGGTTTCTTCTCCCTTTTCACACTCCCACTGTTGCTGTTGCCTTTCTCCTTCTTTTTTCTTTCTTTCCTTGATGTTAACCCCCTCCTTCCACGCTCATGCTTTTCCTCCCCCGCTCCCTCTCATTTTTTCCTTTATCTGGCCATGCAGCAGCGACTGGAGAGGAAGGATAGCCAGAGCAGCTCCCAGCACAGCGTATGCAGCAATCGCAGCACCCACACCGATTCTCCTGGACGCCCCGCTGCTGTGCCAAGCGAGGCCGCTCCCGCCGGAGCCACCGCACCTGCCGCCGCCCCTCCGCCCCTCCCTCCACCCCCCACCCAGCCCCTGCCAGCACTGCCCCCACAGGACCCTGGAGACGCCGCAGTCCAGAAGAAGCCGGACCCCTTCAAGATCTGGGCACAGTCTAGGAGCATGTATGAAAGCAGGCGTGAGTACACCCCACTTTGCGTACATGGCGACTCTCGCCAGGCAGCGCAGTGTGCACAGTCTGGGCGGAAAAGCCTCGGGCGGGGGTTGTTTGCTGGCAGCCTGCCGTGCATTTTTAATTGCTGAACCAAAATTGGCCGTGGAGTTTTCAGGCTCTTCCAGCTATAAATCAACAGCTCCTATTTCCAACATAAAGGCGGCCAATGTCAGTGAGGAGAACATTGCCTTGCGAGAGGGTTGCCCAAGTTTCATCAAAAAAATACATTTATTTGGGCAGCTAAAGAGGATGATTTTGATCAAATTACAAAATGGGGTTTCTTTACAAGTCCATTGCTCTCAGAGCATGAAGACACCAAGGTGTTTAGCTTATGAGATTGCAGTTTGTGGAAACAAGTGGGTCTCTCCTCCCTTTCCACACTGAACACATTTAGTTGTTGGGAACAAATAAGTGATATTTTGAAGTTTGTGTTTTCTGAGGTTTGGGGAAAGATTACTCATGACGTCCTCTATCAGACAGCCATCAAGGGCCGGATGGGGAGGCAGGATTCAGTTGTGCTTTCATAATTCTTCCTGCTAGTTCACGTTCACAACCACGCTTCTATTATTCATGCCTAAGGGCGAAGACGGTCTCCACTAGCTGTACCATAAAAGATACATGGAGCAAAGAGAAGGAGGAAGCAGAACTGCCAGTGATAGTGAAGGGAGCCTTCACTGAGGCTGGGGTGCAGACTGGGAGGAGAGAGGGGTGGAATTTGCTAAGCTGTGTTGTGTCTGATGTATTTAAGAAGGAAACTATAATGAAATTGAAGTCTTGACCAGTTGAAAGGCAGTGTTTGTTTCTATAGTCCTTGCACAGATGGGATTCTTTTCCCCCGACCAAGCCCTGAAGTGTATTAGCGGGGTGGATTCTGATAGCTATGTCGACCCCAGAATCAGAGTGTTTTTCCTTGGTTACCCCCAGTTAGTGGCACAGAGCTGCAGTGGAAGGTAATTGCATTTCTCTAGAAATGTAGGTCTGTAGCCATTAAAATATGAAACCTTGCTCTGAGCATGCTGGGTCGTTTAAAGCTAGTGTAAGATGATCGGTATTTCTTGCCGCAACAACCCCCCAAGGAGCCGGCTGTTGTTTGAGCAGATATGGCCAGTGTGGGGATGGATGAGGACGGGTAGCTGAAGTGCTGGGATGCACGATGACTATCGTTTGGTTAGCGGGAGGGGCCTTCGGGCCGCCAGGATGGAAATAGGGCTGGCGACGGGACAAAGCCATTAGCTACGCTCATCTCCACTGTAGTAGCCATTTTGTCCATTGCAGGGGAAATGGTACGCTCCATTGGCTTGGCCAGACTGGCTGCCAAGCCGTCGCCTCCTCCCACTGAACGGGATGGGCTGCCCAGAGAGCAGCTATCAGGGCTGTCAGCGCTCGACTTAGCGAGCCTTGGGGTGTACACACAGATCAATAGTGGGCTAATAGTCTGACACATTGTCTGGAAGTCCTGCAGTCCAGAAGTGGTAAC
This sequence comes from Mormyrops attenuatus, assembly GCA_026777985.1. Classification (NCBI taxonomy): domain Eukaryota; kingdom Metazoa; phylum Chordata; class Actinopteri; order Osteoglossiformes; family Mormyridae; genus Mormyrops; species Mormyrops attenuatus. Next base: position 25,153,430 of record JAODKC010000107.1, read on the forward strand.
GGGAGGATGGGCTTGGACCCGACACTGGAGAGGACATAATAATAATAATAATAATAATAATGTACATTTACAGGACATTTAAATAATTGCATCCATCAATCTTCTGCAACCACTTGAGCCTGGTGCTTGTCCCAGGAAACAGGGCATAAGCAGTAGGCACCTTGCACTGTATTAGCATTGCACTGCAGGCACACACTTGCACTTGCAATCACACACTATGGGCAGTTTTAGATTATTTATCTAAATGCACATATTTGGGCTGTTTTAAAAAATCCTGTTCAATATAACAAACCCACTCAAATGTGGTCAAAATATGAACTGTAATACTTAACAAAATGGTGGATTCAGTTGGGTGGCCCTGTTATCACACAGGTGGGATTTTGGAAGCTACATAGAAAAATGTAGGTGTAGTAGAGAGATTGCATTATTTCCAGGCTTCAGTCTGCTGAAAAGAGCCCTTTAAATGCAATAAAGACAAAACTGGCTTTTTTTGAGTGTATTAGGCTGGAAAAAGTACACTTAGAGAAAAATGGCAGCGTAGTGACAAACAAGCACATTCTGCGTGATGTTCTTTGTGCCAGACACCTGAGGAGCACAGTACCAACTTGCGTTCTCTTTTGCTTTTCCTGTTTCTTAATCCTTTCATCACTGCTTCGCACACCCTCACTCTCCTAGCTCCCCCCATCGCTGCCTGCTTCTCCATCTTGTTCTTTGCGGAGAGAGGGTGAGAGGGAGCAAATGTAGCCAGAGTGCTGGGGAGGAGCGAGGAAGAATTAGAGAAAGAAATGGGCAGAGTGAAGGGGCCTGTTAGCATGTCAGCTTTAACGTTGGATTTAGCATGACAGCGGAGGAGTATGGGTAATAGGACAAGAGGTGCCTTGGGGATTATTACTTCAGAACCCTATAAATATCCCTCCCTTTTCTGACCGTCAGAAAAGCAGGAATACACATTAAGACATAAAACAGTGCCTCACAAAAACTTAGAAAATGATACATTTTACATTATGTCAAACATTTTTAGTATTTAAAATTTTTAATTGATATATTACTCAAGGGTTGTCGTTTATGACAAACACCACTAAGAACTGAAATATATTGCGTAAGTCTTCAGAATTCACTGTCTGCTGTTAGTGCCTTAGGCTGCGGCTCTTTTTTGGGTAAGTCTCTATATTGGCTGTGTGTGTTTTGCTGGAAGATTTCCTGCAGCTTCCTTGAGTAGCTTGTGGGGTTTGCTTATAGATGTTCGCCTTCAATTCTTTACACAAATTCCCAGTAGGATTCTCAGTTGAAGTCTTTAAAGACCACCATTCTTTAATACTTAAACCAATCCTTTTTTGAGTAAATGTCAGCAAAGTCTGCCCTTGGCCTTGAATATGTCCAGATCTTAAAAAATTTTGAAGTGTTTGAATAGAATACAGACGCTCCTCTACTCACAAACGAGATACGTTCCGAATGGCCATTCGCAACTTGAAATGTTCGTAATTCGTTATTCAACATCATTTTAAGGGTACACTCAAGTACTAAGAACTAGGATGCCGGGAGTACACACGATATGCTGCTGCACGGCGGGAGTAGCGGCCAGAAGTCATACTAGGCAGAACTGGAGCGCAGAAAAAAAATTGATGTTGCAGACAGGAAACGGGAGCCCAGTGAACACAATTTGGACTTACATACAGTCCTCTTCATTCGTATATCTGAAAGTGCGTAAGTTGAACGTTCGTAAGTAGAGGAGCATCTGTACTGACTTTTAAAAAAAATAAAAAATAAAAAATTTAAGGACACCTTTTTGTAATTTTGCCACAAGGGACATTACTTAATCAGAAATCTTTTGCTAGACATTGGACACAAAAATATGGAGTGACGCGGTGTGTGCTTTAAAACTTTCAGTGCCCGATTACCAGGAGCAGGATATTTTCCTGTGGCGGAAGGATACGGGATTCGGATTCCGGATTCTGGGAGGCAATGAACCCGGGGAGCCGGTGAGAAAAGCCTTTCAGTCTCAGCCCACATTTTTTTCCCCATGTAATTGGCTGATGAAATATTAACTTGTCCATATCGTTGTAGGCATAGAGTCCATTTATACAGCCATTTACATTAATGCGTGACAAAACCATATTCCACATTAAAGTAAGACGCTTGGAAACTATTCAGTGCATCCCCAGGTCTCATCTTAGTCTTTATATTCTTCTATTTCCATTTCTAATTTTAAATTTTCTAATTACTCCTTGCATCACATAATCCCTCTTCACGACAGTTCTAGTTTTTTTTCAGCTTGCTGTTTTCAGTTGAGCTCAGTGATACCGCTCTTGTGCTGATAACAGATATACATCGGCCACATCGTGAAGTATGGGGCTGCAGACGAGGACGGCCGGCTGCGATCGGGTGACGAGCTGATCTGTGTGGACGGCACGGCCGTGGTGGGCAAGTCCCACCAGCTGGTGGTGCAGCTGATGCAGCAGGCGGCCAAGCAGGGCCACGTCAACCTGACTGTCCGGCGCAAGATTGGATATGGAGGTGAGGCCACCCTGCGGCCTGTGGTTGTGGCGGCTCTCAGCAATGGCAGGGCTGGTTCCCAAGATGCCCTGTCACATCTACACTATACGGCCAAACATCTCATTCTGAAACCAAGGGTATTAATATGAAGTTGATCAACCTGTTGTTGCTATAATAGGGCGACTCTTAATACCAGGGACACGAGGATTGTACTTGTGGTCTTGGCTAGACCGTTCTTGCTAACTTACTGCACAATGAATCATGGGATTGGTCTCGGAATCAGTCGATGTATCCTTTATATTTGGGGCAGGGCAAGAATGACTTCCAGGGATTTTCACAATCCTCTGTACTTCTGCTCTTGAGTATTGGAACTGGTCTTCGGCAATGGAAGGTGATGTAAAACGGGTACACGAGAACACAAGTACGGTCAAGCACGCATATTGAGATTCACCCGTAGACTTGGCTTTTTAAGGAAGGCTGGAACATTGCTGGTGGGATTTGCTACCATTCAGGTTGGGTATCGATTTTCCATTATCAGGTCCCTTTCTGAGAGATTGTGTGACTCCCATTTCACAATCTGACCCTCACAATGGCTTGACTTGCCAGGACAGCTCTAACAGGGCAGAAAAGGGGCAAACTGAAGGCGTCCTGTGATGGTGACCAGTGGAAAGTCACTAACCTCTCCTGTACAATCACGCAGTGTGCTGCTAATCTTTCTTGCAGGAGATTGTGGACTGTGTGCTTAATTATACACCCGTGTCAGCAATGTGTGTGGCTTAAGTGAGCCAGGCCTCCAATTAATAGGGGATTTCCACATACTTGGGGCCATGTAGCGTTCCTCTGCTTGACCATGCCCCCCCCCCCACCCCACAGTGGCAAAAGGCGAGGCTGATGTGCCCCCGTCACCAGCCTCCTCCCATCACAGCAGCACACAGGCGCCCTCGCTGACGGAGGATAAGCGCACGTCACAGGGCAGCCAGAACTCCCTGAACACCGTCAGCTCAGGCAGCGGCAGCACCAGCGGCATTGGCAGCGGTGGTGGGGGGGGCGGAGGCAGCACCATGGTGCCCGCCACCGTACAGCCCTACGATGTGGAGATCCGGCGCGGCGAGAACGAGGGCTTCGGCTTCGTCATCGTGTCCTCGGTGTCACGGCCCGACGCAGGCGCCACCTTTGGTAGGATGCTCGCTTGACTCCATCTGTCCTATCGCCCTTCCAGATTTGCGAATTTCACATTCGCAGTTTCGCTTATTTGCAAATTGGCCGTGAATAATCATGAAGGAATATTTTTGGGGCTTGCCGAAAGATGGCAGAAACTCACAGACATTGTAAGCCAAAAATATTTTAGCAATACTGAAAATGATTTGGATCACATAAATTCATATAATATATAAATAGTAGTGTTATTTAATATTTGTTAGTTTAAGTACATACTGTATCTTCAATATTGAAAAAAATATCATTTATATTTTTCACATTCATGGGGCTCTTCCGCCCCTAACCTTCGTGAATGTGAAGGGGTGACTATATAATGTACTGTGTAGTGTGTGCAGAACATGAGGCATTTACACCTTACACCCTCTTAAAGAGAATAAACAAATAGCTATCGTGAAGGACTCCTGTATGCAGGTTGCAAAACTGTGAAAAATAGATGTATGAAAAGGTTTCAGTATGATCTGAGATGCTATTTTAAAAGAGGATACATGAGTAGCCTCAGTGGAGTTTTAATCACAGGATACAATTTAAAAATGTACATGCTATTATATTTATTTAAGAATAGTTACTATTGTATAGTGTAAATAGTGTAAGACGATAGTGATTGATGTGTTCTCTGAGATCTTGCAGATGCACGTCATCCTTCCTGCTGGTCTGCATTCACCTGTGCTCTCATTCTTTGGGATTCATTTCCATTTCCCTTATTCTTTCCTTTAGGCTTGGGCATTATTATGGTAATACGGTATTCTGCAGTAATTAGGGTATGGTGCAAAAATTTTATATGTTGATGTGGGTGAATATAGGTGTAGGGATTACCCTCCCCGAAAGCCAATTTTATGACCAAGATTTCAAAATATCAGAATGGTATTGCTTTTATAAATACCATCAAAATACCGGATACCTCGGGATAATGTCTGGACAGTATGATTAAAAAATTACATACTGCCAAAGTCTAGTTTCCTCTCACCTCTGCTGCTGTTACATAGCTGGAATTGAGGCTTATCCAGAGTTCAGAAAAAGAATTGATGAGGCAGTAATGTCTAAAGAACATGGACTTTTAGCAGCTCATCCCCAATAGGGTGGCACTGGGCAAACTGGGGTAAATTCAGATGTCTGTTTTCTTTGACCAGTTAAGGACAGATCTATTCACCCCAGTTGCCTGCAATGCTGCAACATTGCTATTCAGTACTAAAGGTCGCTACCGTATTTGAATAGAGTGATGGGGACAAAGCAGAACTCCACTGTGTGTACTTCTTAATCGTGTTGACATGGCAAGGGCCTGACTGCAGGTATTTCATAAATATGGATGCCCTGTGGAGCTTTAGGAGCTATGCTGTAAGGCGCACTCTAGAGGCGATGTTCTGTTTCAACTCCAAAGCCTAGTATCTCACCAGAACAAAATGTTTGAAAATACTGTCAGTTTGGAGACAGGAGATTGGAAAGTGATTTCTGAGCATCAAGCTTTGTAATGGGAGCAGAGAGTTTGGTTCAGAATTTGAATGTTTGGAGTGGAATTCCATGATTAAAGGTGATTTCATTTGTGGCACCCTAGCCTAATGTGTAGTGACAGCCAAGGACAGTTGTCTTCCTGTCTTTATTGATTCATGTAATGCTCCTCACTGTTATTCTGTTCCACAATAATTCTGTTTATAACACTGGCAGGTCTTTCAGCTTGGTGGCTCGGGAAATTAATCCACATTTTCTCATTTGCTTCTGCCTTCTTCTTTTTGCCCTCCTTTCACCCTCACTCTTGGGGAAAAATGGTACAAAATCAATCACACACACACACACACGAACACTGGTGTGCCAGTTGCCAACGCGTGCGTGGCGATGCCCCACAAAATAGGTCGGATCATCGAGGGCAGCCCAGCGGACCGCTGCGGGAAGCTTAAGGTGGGCGACCGCATCCTGGCCGTTAACGGCTGCTCCATCACCAACAAGTCCCACTCGGACATTGTCAACCTGATCAAAGAGGCTGGAAACACTGTCGCTCTGCGGATAATTCCTGGGGATGGTGAGGCCAACCGCCCTTCCTCTGGGCTCCACCTCTTTCCTTTTTTTGTAGCGCTTTGTGTCGTTTTTGTGTGGTGTGTGAAATTTGGGTAACTCTTTACTTAAGGCCATGTTTCTAGGAATTCATAACACATTCATAACACATTATAACGCATTCCTAAAGTACAATAAACATGGCATTAAATATTTATGAAAAGGCATAATACATTATAGTCATGTTTATTATGCTTTATGAATGCTCTATGAATCTCTCATCTATAGTGCACTACAGATACCTTTATAATGCATTATAATGGTCGGTTTAAGCATTAAGGACGCTTTGTACTAGATTATAAAAGTATCTGGTGCATTATAGATGAGAGCTTCATAAAGCATTCATAATGCATAACAAACATGGCTATAATGTGTTGCGCCTTTTTATAAATATTTATAGCCATGTTTACACTTTATGAAATCATTATAATGCATTACGAATGTGTTTATAAATTACTGAAATCATAGCCTTAAATAAAGTGTTGCTGTAATTTGTTGCAGAAGCTTTATTGGAATGACTGAGTCTGGCTATGGATGTGTCTTCTGCAAGATGTTGATGCTTTACTTTGTAGACTGAACCTAGGATCAGAGCAGAAGTAGAGAATCTGCTCTGCCAGAATCCCACATCATCCCGGTGTATTACCCGTCCACGGCTCCCTCATTATATTAGTGTCAGGTGTTATTACCCCTTAAAGCCTAAGGCAGGGGTGAGGTGATATTTATACCAGGATGTACATTCATACAGAATGTGTGTTGTCTGTGTGAGCTACCCTGCACACATTGTTTTGTATTCAGAAATAATGATGCAGTTTGTGCGACGCAAAGGCCAGTCACCAGCTGTGATAAAGAAGCTCTTGATCATTACTGTTCCTGTTGTGTTCCCTGGTTCAAAGTCTTCAGCTGTGCTCTGAGGTGCCCTTAGGAGAGGTTCACAAATGCTGCCTAATTACAAGAGAGATAAGCGTTTTTCAACTGACAGCAGCGTGCATTAGAAACTGGCTGCTAAATAAACCGTGACAGTTTATGGTAAAAATTTCATGGTGAGGTCTCTTTGCCTTTTTGTTCTGGAAGCATCAGTCCATATGATATGCGGGTCTGCTTTCGTTCGGCCTGTTTTGTTCAAATTGCCCTAGCTTTGTTCCCAGAATGCCGAGCAACTTCACACACAACAGCAAGGACCTGTCATAGTGTCACAGAAAGTGGAGGAATGAGTCAGCCAGAGGAACCAACCTACTGCTGTCAGAATCAGGGTCTCTGATCTTCCTGTTTTGCTTAGGCTTGTAGTGAAGCACAAATTACACATCAAGTGAAAACACTCCAGCTGAGAATTGCATTTTAATTCGAACGATGATTCACACAGGTCAAATATGAACGTTCACAATTTTCTGTTTTCCCATTTCTCCACATCGATGATGTTCAATAAGAGGACTTTTACAGAGCAGCAAATAACAAGCTGATAGGAATATTCACACATGCTGATCTTTGGAGGCTGTGGTTCTCTATCTTCAGAAATTGACATGTAGGTGTTTGTGGTCAAAACTAAGCAAGCACACATCCAAGGATATTTTATCTGTTTGGAAGGGGGCAAGTAAATACTTACAGGGGCCAGTAAGTAGGAGATTTGTGTAGGTAGCGATAGCATGTAGGTGGCCAGAGCAGATCCGTGTGAGTCTTTGGAGCGTAAGTGTTTTGGGGAGCAGTACGTTATTGGCTGGAGGGATGAGGAAGCATGAAGGGTATAGGTGCACTGAGGGTACAGGGATGGTTACCAGAAGGGGTATCATTCTCTAACGCCCAGCTCACCTTTCTTTTGGCAGAGTCCTCCAATGCATCCCTTCTGACCAATGCTGAGAAGATCGCAACCATCACCACCACACACACACCTCAGCAGCAGCAGTCTGCCTCAGAGCCTCGGTGAGTCATTCGGAGCGTCATTCCAAAAGACGTGTCCGTTCTCTCGACTCTACGCTAACAAGGTCCATCATCCTGCAGTACACCTCCACCTCCGAGGGAATGAAATTGTATGAATCCGCTGTAGGATATTTATATAGCCAGGAAATTTTTATTACGCACATTTTTAAATACTGTCTAAAAATATAAACACTTACTTATGAACATTTAAATTACCACTTGTATCACCACAGTTCGGTAACCAGGGCTATGAGACATGGATAGAAAAGTGTAGCGTTGTTAATTATCATGTTCTCAGATGCCTTAATGCTTTGTTGAATAAAATTCATAAAGATAGCGGATTATTTTTAGCATGCACCTGTATATTTTTGTATATGTGAGAACCTTATTTAAGATGCTTTTGTTTAATTTGCCCTTAACTGAAGGTCGAGTGTAACAGACCACCCACTCCCAGGACCCACGTAGCACGTGCAGTACTGCCATGTGCAGAAAATATAAAGCTTGGGTCATCTAGGTCACAGGTGTATGTGGCTGATGTTGTCATGCCTGGAAGGACGATCGCTCGCCTGCACATTAGTTGCTAAAGCTCACATTAGCTAGCCATCTAAGAGCATCATATTGATGTAGACCACTGGGTCAACTAGGCTATTCTTTCATGTATGTTTTTTCAGGAGCGGTACAAAAGGACCGCCACAGGTCCCACCACCTCCAGCCCCAACGCAAGCCCCGCCCCCCCAGGCAAGGATCTCTAGCATCCGTTCATCTTATCACATGCCGAACTAGTGAATCATCAGTTAATCATTAAAAGTGGATAGCCTTTAGACCTCGACAGTAAACAGTAATGAAGCAAAGTTTTTTCTTTGGACTATCTGCTACACGGAGAAACTAAAGGCCACAACTTCTGAAAAGTTCTGCGAAAGGTTTCGCATTTACTCCATAACCCGAGGTTCAGTCTTCCTCAGTCTTTTTAGCCCTCTAGGACAAATTCGCAAATTGTAGTCAGAGATGCATTTAATAATTTCTCTATGAGAATATTAGCCCAGTCAGTTATTCTATATGTAGAGTGATTTAATGTGACAACAACATTACCCTCTTCAGTCCACAGAAAGTTTTTGATTTCCTTTGACACGTACATGTTTTTCTATTGTGATGTAATAATAATTGTATGTTTATTCTGTGTTAATGATTTTGTTCCTCAGGAAGCAGAATTCTACTCTGTTGACCTTGAACGAGACAGCAAGGGTTTCGGCTTCAGCCTGCGTGGGGGCCGCGAGTATAACATGGAGCTGTATGTCCTGAGGCTGGCTGAAGATGGCGCCGCTGTCCGCAATGGCAAGATGAGGGTGCGTGACCCTTAAAGGAGAGCAGTCTTCAGCATCACACCTTCTAAGCAAAACTATCCCAATGAATAGATTTTCTGGTTGTACTGATTAACATGCATTGGGTGTTTACAGGTTGGTGACGAGATCCTGGAGATAAATGGGGAGAGCACGAAAAATATGAAGCACGCACGTGCCATCGAGCTCATCAAAAATGGGGGCCGCCGGGCCCGCCTGGTCCTCAAAAGAGGGGACGGCTCCGTGCCTGAATACGGTGGGTCAATTTACCACACCCCACACCCTCCCCTGTCACGCTACCAGGCAGGTTTGCCGAATTCAGCTGCCAAGTGGGACTCTGGCTCCTGTTAATTACTGACTTAGAGCGATCAGTTAGGTATTTTTCAACATCTAAATGATCAAATGCCTCTAGTTATCTCTTGCTGTTTTGATATGTTTTTGAAAAAAAATGTTTAGGAGGATATGCTATCTGAAAAGAAAGCGAGGTAAGCTGGGGAAAAGGGTGAAGCAAGCTCTAGAATCCCCCCCCCCATTACTGAGGCATCCTTAGGACCCATCGTCAATGTCCTGGAACTTTCACTTTGGATTAAATTGTAGGCAGAACCCAACCAGTCGCTGCTGAGCCAATAGGTCATTTGACGTAATTTGACTAAATGTAAAACATCAAAAATTATATATATAATATATATGCTTCACATCCCACCTCCGCTTTGTGTGTGGGATTCCTCTGAGTAATCAGGTTTCCTCCCACAGTCCAAAGGCATGTAGTTAATGGTGTATAAATTTCCCATAGCATATGACTGCGTGTGATGTTCACTACCTGGTGCCCTATACTACCTGTGACAGATTCCATGACCCTAACCTGGATAACTGGTTAGAAGATGGATAGGCAGACTTTTTTGTAGATTGGCTATGAATAACTTATTTATTTAGGGTATTAATAATTTATTATCTAAAAAAATTAAATTAATATTTTAATCTATTAATCTTTTTTTAACCACAAAACAGCAGTATATCTATTTTATGGAGTATTATGAATAAAGTTATAAATGTTCACGTAGATTTATCTTTTACTTTTTTACCTTGCTCATAACTCATCAGTCGTCATTTTGTCAAGTGATGAGTAGTTGTGTTTTCTATTTGGGAGATTGTTGGTGGGGGGTGCGGGGGGGGGGGGGGTTTCTCGTTCTCTTTCCCTCTCTTTCTTCTTCTCTTTATCTTTACTGCTTAGGTTTATGATGCAACTCAAAAGAAGATGTTGTGTTTTTTTCTTGCTGTTCATTGAAAAAATGCCTCAAAAAGAAGCCTGACGGATAATTCTTCATTCTCTTTTCTATGTTGAGTATCTAAACCTTATTCTCTTTTTGACTTTATGTTTTCTTTTCTCCATCTTCCTCCTCCATCCCTTTTTTTCACTGGGCTCCGGCACCTCTCTCCAGCGATGATGCCTCCTCATCTCGCTGCATGTTTGAGAGATGACAAGGGAGCAGAGCCCTCTATCTACCTAATGGGCCAAAATCAAACCATGGTTTGTAGACGAAAGTCTATCACCCGCCCCTCCCCTGGCCGCCCGTAACCCCGCAGTGTGGCTTGGTCACCAGCATTGTGCTCCATGTGCATTCGATTTCGTTTACCCAGAATGACCTTCACCTCCGTTTGTATTAGCTGCAGTTGTGATGTATTTACATTACGCAGTCAATCCGCTCATTTGATCTCTGGGAATGTACGTCATCTGAAAAAATGTGAAAGCTGTACAGGCTTTATATACAGTTTTCTTTTCCTCTTATAGCCTTCAAAGTGAGACTGTAGTGTTTACTTAGCTCTGTATTAATTCTTGCCCAGCTTACACTCTGCCTATTGTGCCATCAAGCCCCGATGCTACGTTGACCTGGTAGCCATGTGCTAATTAATGCAGCAACCTCAGATCAGTTCGGGAGTGAGCAGCCTGCACAGGAAGGCGGCCAGCAGCTTCATAAAAAGTTCAATGGCCTTTTCATTTATTCTGCACTAGTGAGGCGTGTATAAAAAGTCCCCCATCCTCATTTCCTGCTCATTTGGTTTTTTTTTTTTGTTTATTATTTTTTTATGAACTTTGAGGACTGCTCAGCATGATCTGCTTAATTCGGACAAGAGTCAGCATAACAAATCTTCGTGATGTGATGACTGTACATAGCATGCATTGATTTTCGCAGTCTCGGAAAAACTGCCTTCAAGTGCCATGCAAATGCCGCATTTGAAATACGGCATCAAGACGAAGTTCTTTGCTAAATGTTTGCATGAGTAGTTGTTTGTGGATCATATCACGTCCCTGTCTTGGTTTAAAGATTGCATTCGTACATTTTTGTTGGTTGTGGTCAAAGGTTTGAAACTTTTTGATTGCTAATGTGAAAAAATGATTTTTATTCTACTGAACTACTTTCTTAAGGCTCACATGTGCATGGCGGTGCAAAATGTAATGTCTAGGCATGAACTGTGTGGATGTGTGATCACCGGAATGCTGCAAGTTATTAAGTAGGATCTCTCCTGCTTAAGGTTGCCATTCAAAGTATTTTTTATACAGTAAGCTTTTTTTCAGTACTACAGTCCCTTTTTAAATGCTCATAACTCATAAATACTGCCGTTTAAGCCGATAAATTGCATTTGGAATCTATGAAAATACAGTGTCTGCAAGCTCTGGAAGAAGCCGTTCTTATTAGCTTTGCATTAGGTGCTGCAGTCGATGACAAGGCAGCTTGCTATTATTCCGCTCATTTGTTTTCCTCATGTATCTTATAGACGGCAGCAATGACAGGAACAGTCCCGCCACCAGTACACAAAATATTTCGGAAGTGAAAACCTTTCCACCAAATCGCCGATTACACACATCATCGGAGTCCAGCTATCCACCAGATCTTCACAAATCATCACCGAATGAGGAAGGGCGGATGAGGGGGAGGGCTGGGGCAGAGTGGAGGGACCGCCGCCTGCAAGCCAGCCACCATCACCACACCGGGAACAACCATGGAAACAATGGCAGTCCACCCAACTCCGGACACGGCTCACCCGACAGCAGGAAGACTCAGCAGCAGCACGTTCGCAAGTCGGAGGAGAACGGCATCTCCAAGTTTTTCCGGACGCTGAGGAACGATGAGAGGTCTGGGAAGAAGAAGTTGGCAGCAGAGACGGAGTGGGACTCCGACTCTCACCGCAGCGGCACCCTGGATGGAAGGCGAGAGAAGGGGGGCCGCAGGGGTTCCTTGGACCGATCGCCAAGCCGGGGGCGGGAGTCATCGCCCAGCCGGCGCAGGGCCAAGTCCATGGACAGGAGAACTGAGAAAGCACACAGGGAGAGGGCCAATTGGGACGGGGGCTTCGGCGACGAGAATCCACTCAAGGACCCTCCGGTCACCCAGCGCTTCTTCCGAGAAGACGGCTTCCTGAAGGAACCACCAGCCACCCGAGACGATGGCTTCGAGGGTCTTGGCGGGACGAGGCTGCCGATTCCTAGGGGCAGAGCCACCGACAGGGCCTTCAAAAATAACAGCAATGCACTGAGGGACTGGTTACCCAAAGGGAGGGACAGGGATGAAAAATCTGTGAGGGAACGGTCGCCCAAGAGACACCATGTAGCGGAGAACCTGCTGCAAAACCCGGGGCTCAATACTAGCTACAGCAGTGAGGAAGTGGCCACACCCCGGCTCAAGGAGTACTACAACACCCTGAGGACAGAATCGGGCCAGAGCTGCAAACAGCTGCCAGTGCCCAAGAGGAGACCATACAAAGAGAGCCACAAGGACCTTAGCATCTGATCAGATACCTTCAAACCCTCAAATTATATTCAACGCAAGGCTCAGTCCTGTCAACAATATGAAGCCAGGACTCTGGAAGGTGTTAAATTATTGATCAACCACTTTTTTTGTTTCCAGCATATGTGAATGGCATAAGTACAATCTTTAGTTTGTTAATTAGAAAAAATACATATTTTAATATGTTTTCCAAAATACTCAATAACAAAAATATTATTACGTGCCTAACAGTACCATAATTGGTGGTTTTATTTAAGGAAAAAAGAATCAAGGAAACTGTTTTTGTAATATTCTGTCCCTGGCAGTTTATAGATGCACCTAATGGCCTCTGGAAACCGGTGCTTTTGTTATGCTTTACATGTCTGAAGGTTCTTCGGTGCCACCATTTCACCAAAACGTGTTTTTTTTAACATTCACAATATATAAATATTTAGACTATAAGAAAAAGAAGAAATGAGGAAGAAAAATGATAAAACTATGATAATTGTGTCAAAGAATGATAATTGCTTGCAAAATAATATATTTAATTTCTTCTTTCAAACATTAAGCGTATATATATTTATCTAATTATAAAGGCAGAGAAGGTGCCAATTCCAGTGTTGAGGGCAAAAATGCAATCAAATGAACAAAAAGATTATTGTGATCTGCTAAATTGGTCTGCTGGTGTTTTTTTTGCGTGAAAGGTATTGTGGCCTTGCCGAACCACTTCTCTGTGACAAAATAAAAGGGAAATTTGTTTGGTACTTGGGAGAGTGGTGGATATAGGCATTGTTGTTCTTTGGAACCCGTATTATTTTCACTCATGAGTGAGGCGAGGAGGCATCGGTAAGGATGGGGGGGGGGACTTGCCTGCTTCCACAAAGATGCCTGCTGATGAAACCTTTTTGTCCACTTGGCCCATTGGCCTTGTTGAGCTCAGTATGAGTTTCTAACCAATAGTGTCTGTTTTTGGTTATGTCATTAGGATAAATAGTAGAGAAGTAAATGATCAGGAAATCCACATCCTGTATTACATCATGGCAGTGAAGAGGCGGCTGACGGAGCCAATAGGAAAACCACATATTTTTGTGTGTGTTTAGAATTTATAAGAACAAAAACAGTCCACTGCAACTATTCCAGACAGACACCTTTGGGCACAACATTTTGTGGTTTCCCTGTTCGGAGAACCACATACTGCTTACAAGACTACTAGGTCTGTGAAGTGTGGTGAAGGTCTGCTTTGGTGGCCAATGGGACGGAGGCCTTGAGTTCCAACCTGCCAAGCTGAGCCATTCTCTCAGTTACTGTCAGACTGCTGAAGTACGAATGCTGTTGTACAGTGTGTTGTATATGTACTGTATGTCAATTGTTTCACAAAAGAAAAAAAAATGTTTTATCACTGTTGTCGCCATGCTACTGTAACAGTTCAGCGACCAATCGTCACCTGTACAGAGCTACGTATAAAGCCAGTTGAGGAAGAAAATGTTGCCTTTTTTTCTTGTATAATAGATAATTATTGAGAAACCTCATCCTTGAGGAATGTGATACGCGTTTCTATTTCTGAAATGGAACAGGTGATTCATGGGAAATATGCTAATGTACTCTGAATCAGGTTTATAAAGACGTTTTAAAATGAACTGTAATAATCGATCGCATACTGTTTGCTGGTTGGAACATTTCTCTTGATTATAGCCTGCCTTTGTATTATAAAGCACTTGTATGCAGTCTGTGTTCTTAAAAATTACTTCTTGCAGTGTGCTCCAGACTTAATGCTATTTCTGTGTTCATATAAAAACACATATACATGTATATGGGCCAATCTTTTTGATATAAAAACACTATGCATATATAAATACCACATTGTTCATAGCTTTACTTGACCCATGAGGTTATACATAACGTTAGTCTGAGTACTAGTAGATGTGGATTTACCTGAGTAAAGCTTCTTTCCCCGAGATGGATCACGATATATATGTAGCTATCGAAAAGTCTGTGAATGCTATTTTTATTATTAAATAAAGTTTTCCATACAAATTCAAGCCTGTGTCACAGTGAATAGCAGTCTCCTGAACGAATTGATTAAAAGGAGTCGTGTTTTGTTTGTTGTATGTATACACTGTGCACCAGTACTGATAAACGTGTAACGTAATTTCACAGAGTATGACCCAGTAATATTTTGGGGGAAGATATGAAGTCCAGCTATAAAGGGGAAATCAATGAGTCAGCTAAGATAGAAAAATCAGGCTGTAATTTTGGTGAGAAATGTTTTTTTGTGGGTCCTTAGACATAAAATAGCAACAAAAAAAATTGGAATCATAATCATATGGTTTGTGGACCACTTCAGACAAAAGCTGCTTCTTCATTGACTCTAGCTAAGGGCAATAGCTAGCTAAACTGTGTGCTCCTTTTTCTGCCTCTTGGGGGGGATGTTTTATTCTCATGAACTATCTCCACATCTATCTTGTATGTGCCCTTGTTTTAATATAAGCAGTGATTCTTATGGCTTGTAATGCAGTGGCAACACTACATAGTACATAGATAGTATATAGCAGCAAACAACCAGTGCCAAAATACGCCTCTTAGCCAAGTGCCTCATTTTCAATCCGAAAGTAACACTCACAGAAATTGGAAATTATATATTGCTGTTTCCATGGACACCATGTTTCTGACCATATAACATATTCTATAAACTGTTCAGCACAAAATCGTCAAATAAAAAGACCTAAGAACATTGCATGTGGAACTGTCCAAATCCACTTGATTCAAGTGGAAAATTAAATAACAATAAAACATGGACTGGATTTTTTTTCCCCATCATTATTTTTTGCCTTTTCTTTCATCAGTCACTTTTGAAAATGGGTGAATTGCTTTAATGTCATTGGCCTTGTGTCGTTTTGTGTAAAGTATCAGGAATCTTAATGATTAATATGATTCAAATGAACAATGAATATGCTGAACAATTCTAACATTTACTGATCAGTACTATAATTGTTTATTCCTTGGTAATAACACAGCTCGGACATACAGTATGTAGAATGGTTTTAACTGTGAATATTGTATTTAGAATAGAATAGAATGCCTTTTATTGTCATTGCACGAACGTACAATGAAATTAGGTGTGTCCCCTGAAAGCTTCAACACAACACT
This sequence comes from Mormyrops attenuatus, assembly GCA_026777985.1. Lineage (NCBI taxonomy): Eukaryota > Metazoa > Chordata > Actinopteri > Osteoglossiformes > Mormyridae > Mormyrops > Mormyrops attenuatus. Next base: position 25,169,343 of record JAODKC010000107.1, read on the forward strand.
AGCTTAGCTCTGCATATTAAGCTACAAACACATACAAAGTAAAATTACGAGCAATATGGGCCAAAAACGTTGAGTATTTCTGTGTGCATACGTATATAAAAAGTGGGAGTATATAAATGGTATTGAAGAGCTTCCATTTACAATAATTGCAAGTCCCTGGGATATTGCACTTCTGTCCCATTGATGCCCTGGGTGACAGTGAAGGACATGAGACCGGGAGGCACTTAACACTTTTATGCAATGAACAGTTATTTAACGGAGTTAAGTTCTTTGATAGTGTTCAGGTAGAAGCTTTTTAGTAGTCTGGAAGTATGGGTCTTAATATATCTGTAACGCCTTCTAGAGGGCAGCAGAGTGCAGAGGTGGTGGGCTGGGTGACATGGGTCCCTGATGATTTTCGTGGCCCGTCGAAGACATCGGGTTCTGTATATGTCCTCTAGTGAAGGTAGCTAGGTGTTGGTAATTTTTTCTGCTGATTTGATGGCTCCCTGAAGGGTCTTCTTGTCAGCCACAGAGCAGCTAGCAAACTATACCAGGATGCCTCAGGTGAGTATGCTTTCCACAGAGCAGCAACAGGACACCAGTAGCTGTGTGGACAGGTTAGCCTTCTTTAGTGTCCTTAAGAGGTAAAGCCGCTTCTGTGCCTTCTTCACCCAAGAGGTTGTGTTGAGAGACCATGTGAGGTCCTGGGAGATGTATGTGCCAAGGAATTTAAAGCTGGCCACTCTCTCCACTATGTCTCCTCTGATATATAGAGGAGCAGGTTCCTCTTCCTGCTTCCTGAAACTGATAATCAGCTCCTTTGTTTTGGATGTGTCGAGTGCCAGGTTGTTGATGCTGCACAGTTTGCTGACCTCGTTCCTGTAGGCAGACTCCTCACCATTGCTTCAGTCCTACCACAGTGGTGTAATCAGCAAACTTGATGATTTTATTTGTGCAGTGTGTTGGTATGCAGTCATGGGTATATAGGGAATAAAGAAGGGGGCTCAGCGCACAGCCCTGTGGACCCCCAGTGCTGAGTGTCAGGGTTGGGGAGTGGTGAGTCCCCAGCCAAACAGTCTGTGTTCGGTTTAGAATGCATACTGTAACAATGCAAACATATTACTAATTAGGAATTTCCACTCTTGAATAACTAGAATTTAATTAGAAAATACAGGAATATTTTTCCCCAACATCAACTGATGTTCAATAAAGACAGAAGCAAGAAAAACATGAGACATATTAATGCTTCATCACCCAATCTTTTAATCAGCTCTCCCACGTAGGTTTTGAGATCGAGCGAACTGAAGTGGACAGAATTGTTGATAAGGACCATCCGATCCCCCGCCCCACCAGGATTTCAACCTGAAATCTCACCACAGCACACAGCCATAACAATCCTGTTGTAATGGAAAAGCTGAAGGACATGTTCTATCAGAACATAGAAATTTTGTATAAACTCATTACTTTCCTTTCGTGCTGAAACAATATTCTACATTCATCAAAATCTTATCCACAAAAAGGGACCTCATCCTCACTTTACTGACACCAAATTCTATGTGCTTCCTTCACGCAGGAATTTAATGATTAATGTGTTCAGATTATTGTGCATATTTTCAACAATGACAGTGTGGCATTAACCATTGTTTGCAAAAATGCATATAAAATCATCCATTGTAATTACAGTCTCATAACAGCAATAGGTTAATTAGGCTAACCTACCTTCATTGGTAGTTGTCATGGAAACAGATAAATGAATTCCATAGTGTTAGGTCAGATATGTTATGGAAACCAAGATGACTACAGCTTTGGTAGCCGGATCACTTGCATGAAAGGAGAATTCCAAAAAAGGAGTATCGTAATGAACCAAGAGAATAATTAATCATTGCTGAAGGCAGTGAAAATTTTGCAAAGGAATATTTTTTCATTCATCATTACATATACAACCTCTTGATGAATGGATGTATTAATGAAAGTCTGTAGCATTGAAGAGTAAAATCAGAATTACTAACACTGGGACGTGCTTTATGTTATCAGTCATATTATCTCCTCGATCGGGACTAAGAGTCGACAGAAGAATATCTCACTCAGGATTGTTTTTCTAGAGGACAGCAGCAGATGACTGAGCATCTGTATTCTGTAACAGTTCTGATCATATGAGTGTTGCTATGACTACCGCAAAGGTCATTATGGCTGAGTTATAAAGGTACACACCAGAGTGTGCGTGAACGATATTGATGCATTGGGCCCACAGTGAATCTCTTCCACCTCTGACTGACTCTGACTGATGTCTAACCCTGGAATCATCCCCTGGGATGAGCTGTGCCTTTTAACAAGGTCCCCGTTGAGGCTAAAATATGTGGAAATGGTGTGTTTTAGATATTCATCTTACTCGCAGTTATCCACCCAAACCAAGATGGAAAAGTAAAAAAGCAATGGGCATTAGGCTGTCATTCATCAGCATTAGTGCCCAGAACAGTCAACAAAGCACAAAATTGGCATGAAGAGAACTAATGTTTGATCACATGACAAACTAATAAGTGAGGACTGGGGTGTGTATTTTCCACAACGTGTAAAGCTGACATCTCCACAGGCCCCTGTACTTCTGGTTGAAAAGGCCTTGAGCTAATAGAAACAAAATAAATATTTTATATTGCTGCTCCTAGGTGTCACTATATATAAAGAACGGCAGATTTACTGCCCCCACTACTGCCTATTTACGTAATTATTTCAACTTTACCATGCAGCAGAGCAGACACCCATCAAGGATGTCGCTAAGGCTCTAATGTGGGGGCCTTGGGGGGGGGGGGGGGGCCGGGCCCCCCCGGGCGGGGGCGGGGGGGGGGGGAAACGGGGGGGGGGGGGGGGGGGGGGAGGTGTTGGGGTGTTTGGGGGGGGGGGGGGAGTTATGAA
>JAODKC010000107.1:25172334-25194318 GCA_026777985.1 Mormyrops attenuatus
AGGATGTCGCTTCGGCTCTAATGTGGGGGCATTAACCCCCCCCCCCCCCCCCCAAAAAAAAAAAAAATAAATGTGCACCAATGAGCTTAAAAAGCATGTTCTCATTTATTTTCATTAAAATCAGACCCTCTTTTCATAAATATCATAAACAGTCCTGCTGTCCATGTATGTTAAGCAATATGACTCCAGTACAATTTCCCAGTCTGTTTAACCACATATAACTACGTCAAGAGCTCTGTCTACATCATGGGCTGTATGCTATCAGGTACCAGCAGAGGAGTATGTATATTAATGTGTTTTTTTACACAAACAAGCCACATTCATGCATCACAGCATTACACACATGTGAAATAGACCCATTACTCAAAATGATTAGGAAACCTACTTCTATAAATTTTGAATGACCAACAAAATTAATTATTAAAGTAAAATCGTTGCATTAAAAGGACATAAAGGGTTACAAGGAGTGCAAAATGAGTGCAAAAATATTTTGTAAATAATTGATCTTTTGGCTGTATTACTTGCATGGTTGGTTATAATTGTATAAAGCAGTCATATATACATTTTATGCACACTGGTAACAAACAACATGACCATACAAGTGTGTTTATACATACATAGACATTTAACTGGTAATTTGTTATACAACAGCTTGGTACAGTATTTCTATTGCATCTCCAGGCTAGCATATAATTACACAGCATGTAATTGCCATAATAAATGACTTTGCATTTACTGATGTATTTGTTTGTTTGTTTATTTAATTATTTATATTTACTGTCAAACTATTTTTTTTATTTTAAAAAACTCTCCTAATATGTGTTCTACACAATGTAGCAGCAGATGGTGTGCATCAATATTGTGATTATATAAAATAACAAGCAGATAATGTTATCTTTCTCTTAGAAGTACCATTTGTGCTGTGTGTGTGTATTATTTGCACATCCGTTCACAATGAATACTTGGATCTCTGACGGATAATTGCCTTGAGTAGCAATGTTCATATCCATGTGTTTATTTTCCTTTGCATTTTGGGCTATGACTGGAACCCTCACGACCTTTTCATTTTCTTTAATTCACTGCTTCCAGGTACTCCTCTTTGAAATATCTGAATCAGTGTGTCCATCTGGCTATTTGCAGTGAGGGCTAGATGAAGAGCATCGTGACATGTTTTGTGCTTGCCGAAAGGCTGTTCCTCTTTGCTGTACACGCGTCATGCATACCTTTCTTTGTACATGAAGAGAGCTTCATCACCGAGACTCATCTTTGACCTCTTCCAGGCCACGCGTTGTAAATCAACACAGAACGACCTTCCTACCTCGCTAAACTAAACACACTTATTATTATTATTATTAATAATTATATCAATGAATAATAATAATAATCATGACAACAATAATATATTTTATTATTATTATTACGTGCATGAAGGTACTTGTTTGCTCCTGCAGTCAATAAAAGTTCGGTTAACCGGGATCTCTAAATTGTCAAAAGTGTATGTGGTCTGTGATGAACTAGCATCCCATCCAGGGTGCGGCGTGTGCTGGCTGGAATAGGCTCCAGGGCCCTCTCTGACTCCAAAAATGGTATGTGGCTAGATAATCTTGTGTTAATAGCTGATACAGAGACATGTTGTGTTTTAAGAAAGAATTACTTTATAAGAGAAATGTGTAACATTAAACAAAAGCCAGAGTAGCTGTTCCTTGATGTATGCGCAAAAAGCTCATTAATTCCAGTGGCTGCAGGGACTAGTTGACCCCGCTTTCTCAAAAAATGTACACTGCCCACTAAATAAATGTAATGTGACAAGACCATGAGGAGATTGGTTAGAGTGAGGTTCAGAAAGTTGCAGCTTAGAAACATCCTCAGATTTGTGTGATTAATGATGAAGATATTCCACCTCAGCCAGTCAGGATCAGAAAGAACATGTTAACTGCCAGAGCTGAGAACTAGCATCGCTTAGTGGAACAGTAAAGCCATCCGTGCAAAATCTGTCCAGGATACTGTAATAGCACCTGCACAACCCCAGCAAGACTAGTGTGAGACAAACTAGTGTTTGAAGAGTTGTTAGCTTTCAGGTCATGTATGAAAAATGTCCTGTACAAAATGTATAGAAGAATACATAAATAAGCATTTCTGACCCATCAATCTTAAGCTCAGGGGTATCAGGAGGTAGTGTTAATATATGTTACAAGTATAGGGATGGGCTAATCCATGTTTTTTTCAGTTCCGATCCGATTCCGATACACAACTGCCGATACCGATACAGATTCCGATACAAGAGCTCTTTTTATTTTGTTATATTTTATATATAAATTTTTTAAGCTAGTAAATGCAGATGGAAAAAATGTATGCCAAAAAATATTTTATTAGGCTACTACAAACATACATAACGTACTGTTCCACCTTGTTTGTACGTCTTGTTTTAAGCGTTTTTGGGGCATTTGCAGTTCAATATGAATATCTTTAGAGCAAGTATACACAAGTGGTGATTGCTTAAAATGCAGCACAATTTTTCTCCCATTGGCGTCAGCTCAGATAAACTTTGTTGTGATGGCAGCCCCTCTTGAATCACAAGCTGCAGCGAGTTTGCAAAACAGTCCAAGTTAGCGACTCCCAAATCATCCATTGCTTTCTTTGTCTCGCACAGTTGCGTGCCCTTTGTTACGTGGGACTGTCCATTAAACACTATTCCCACCTCTCAAAACTTTATTTTACAAAGATTATAAATCAATGTGCTACTGTTTTTATTAAAAGCATAAAATACTCTCAGATCGTCACGTCTTATCTTGCGCTCCTCGTACTGCGAAGGGTATGCGCATGACGTCACAGCAGACGTAAGTCACTGCACTCACACCCATGCAATGAATAGCAAAAAAGACTGAGGGGCAGCGTTAGTGTTCGACTTGAATGCCGCAAAAAAACACATGTAAAATGGGAAAGAGCTGTCATGCAATTGATTGTACAAATAGATTTAACACAAAATAGGAACTTTTAGAGATTGCCAAAAACTAAATAAGTAAGTATAGGACGTGGATAGGTCATGCACGGCCGATACCCGATCGGTCAAATAGATCTAGATCGGCGCCGATACCCATCCAAGTATTACATAGATGTTCTAATGAAACAAGGTTACAATCAACATAATCACAGTTGCAGCACAATTAAGAAGGATCAGTCCCTAGATACCATGAATAAAATTTAACTAAGCTCTCCATGAATCATGCAGCTCTCAGTCTCAATCTCTATGCCATCATTTCGAATCCCAGTTTTCCTCAATTCCTCAGAATGAGGCATTCCATCTTCTAATTGGATGGACCCCACCAAAGGAAGTAGGGCCTGGCAGTGGACCTTACTTAAGACCGAGCAACCAGAGCAACTCACCTGCGGGAAAGATAGTAGGAGCTGTGGACAAGTAGGATGGTGAACACGCAAAATCAGTATAGTTTAGTAACTTTGATAAAGTCAGCAGGGTATTGAGAATAAAACTCACCAAAAGTGTCCACTGCATGTGCTTCCATGACAAACTTTCCCCAGCGGCTATCAATAGGGCCATTGCTAGAGATTTTGGGCCCCCAACCCAGACCAATCCAATTATGTTCCAATGTTTATAGGGCCTCTGTAATTGTCCTAACTTACACCCCTAAATGGCACCCCTGGCTGTCAATGAAAAATGTATACTAGTCTTGCTTTCTTTGTTGATATCTTTCATTTTTCAGATCATCCCCAGAAAGGCAGAGTGACAAGGAAGGTGAAGCTCTCCAAAAAAAGTGTAGTGAACTGGTAACCCATGATAGCATATCAACGCTGCTATGAATACGACCACACAAAGTTAACCATAGTATATTTAACAATGTCTATTGCTATTTAAAGTTATTAACAATCTGCTGGGCAATTGTTTTCCCAAAATACCCTGTGCCAAGAGCTGTGTGCCAGATTCCTTTGTCAACACTGGTATAACAGCTCACACTGCTATGCTGAGCTACTTTGTAATGTTTTGCGTGAACAAAGCATATTTACTAATGAATAAAAGATAAGCAAAGAAAAACTATTACAGTTCAAAGCACTTATATCGACCCAAGCGGCACAGCGGCTTTCTGCATATTTCTCCTTTGACAGCATTCAGTTATTGGTTCAGGAGACTCACTTTTTCCCCCCGAAGCTTTGGACAAACTAAGGTAAATTTAACCTTTATCTGCATTCGGTTTCACAAATTTCAAAAGCAGTACAGTAAATGTTTCAAAAAAGTATCCATAGTGTGCTGGTAATACAAATACGATTAATCAAAAATACTGAATGACAGTCATGCCTCTAAAGAGCTACTCCCGGCCAGCAGTAAACCCAGGCGTTGTCACTCCACAACCTTACCATTTCACGTCCATCTGGAATCACATATCATGCCATGGATAGGAGCAGAACGCACAACTTGGAAGCTAAGTGGAAATAAGACATAAATCTGAGGCCTCACTTTACAGCTTTTTACAGTACTTGAAAGGCCCATGCTGTTGTAATTTTGAATGGATTAAACAAATAAAGGGTACGGAAGCATAGATCTAAATCACATTAAATATAAGTTTATACTTGCTGATTAACTTAACTATGCTCAGCATTTCACCTAGTCTAGTATCCTACTTCTTTGGAGCCCAACTATGGGATTAGTCATTTATCACAGATTATAAATCTCTATGAAACATATTGTGGCACAAAAAAAACAGCCATTGTACAAAGCCATCCAGTACTGAATATATTTTAAATATTTATTAAATAAATACATAAAACACAGAAAAACATATATTTGCAACGTGGCCCATTGTCACCTCCTATTGGAGTCACTGGCTACATTACACAGCAAGGAAAAAGCAATGTGTTAAGGCTGGGGAAAATCATATCTGTGCAGGCCTATAAAGGCAATGTTTTTAGCAAAGAATGTAAAATTATTTTCTCATTGATAACATAAATTCTCTACGAGGAGCAAAACAGTCTCCGGCATCTTCCCACCCAGTTATTCGCACCAACATTTATTTGATGCAGGGTTTAACATGAGTTCTGTATACACAATAGAAAATATGCTCCAACAGACACCAAATATCATTTGGTAATGGATGGATGGATGGATGTTTTAGTGGATTTTTAAACAATGGTTTTCAAGCAGAGTCCATGTCCAGGGCCACAGGGCATACATTATTAAGGTTGTTTCAGGTTCAGGTTACTTTATTAGTACCTAGAGGTAAATTTGGTTTGCAAATAGACAAGCCATCATGCATCTTGACACACATTTCACAAAGAAAGACAAATGACCAGAGGTAGAAAGTTCAGGTTCAGAAAGCACAAATTCAGAGTAAGATTTCGTTTCAACCAGCATAAAGCATAAAGAGTCCCTTTCAAAAAGTACTCAACTGGTTGGTTAAAATCAGTTCTTAGTCTGGATTAGTTTCTGAACCTGAACGTTAAACTCTGCAAATGACACACATTATATGAGCTGGACCGATCAACTACAGAAGACTGAGATATGATCAATTTAAAAATAACTAATTGCAAATATATCTGTGCGTATATCTAAACATCAGCAAATACGACGTGTGAAATACACAAAGCAATTAACCAATAGGCAAACTCCAGGAAACTATTGCGTCATGAATGTTCGTTATACGAAGATAAAAGTAAAACGTAAAATGGGGATGAGGTCCCTCTGCTGGTCAAAATAGGTTTAAACTGCTCGAAAAAAAAGAATACGTTCTAAAAATTACGCTAAATGAAATAACACAGGCGCCGAAGGTTGTTCAAGAGCCCAACAATGATATGATTACTCTGATGTGGTACTGGGGCACACACAGAATTAAGAAGGCACCATCCAACTTCTCGGATTATGCTTAACACACAAGCATGGCCCCATCACCCCCATTAAAGTAACACGAAACCTAAAATAGATTATTATTTATTTCTAATTCTTTTAATTAATAGCTGATGTATTCTCTGTATTCCACCCACTACGCCACTCTTTACTTGTGATTGGAACCCCGACAGCGTTAACGATCCTGTTAACCGGTGCCAAGCCCGTTCACGCGGCACCATTCGGATATTTTTGCGGTAGACGGAAGCAGATTCGTCAGATATGAACAGAGGATTGAAATAAATACAAGAAACACGCTAATGAAAATAAAAAAACGTAAAATATGACAAACACGCATGCATTTGCAAAGGTGGTATAACAGCATATAAATATAAAATTCCCTTATGAAAAAAGATTGCTCTTCAAGTATATATTTTAAGTAACCTGAAGTATGTGCATGGACAATTCCGAATATTTACAATATCAATTCACTTTTCCAAAATTGACGAATCCGCCATCACCACACATCTGCAAGGATAGGCGCGTGAACGCGCTTGTCACCAGTTAACAGGATCACCACTTAAACCATGACGTCGGTTCCAGCCCGGCTTCGTTATGCGTCGCTTGACATTAAAATTAACTAATACAGTACTGTACTACTGTATACTACACTGCAGTAAAACTGACAAGACATGCATGGAAGCGCATTAGCACCCCAAAAGTAAAAGAGAGAGTACACATTAAAATAACGATTAAAAAGTGCAGTGAAGTAAATACATAGGTGCGTAGCATAGACATTTATTATCGCTATCAAGTATTACGGTATTATATAAGTTACATATGTACTATAGAATAAGTAACCATGACCGCTTATGTCTGCTGTGTCCCGTTAGTCCATCAGTATTTTTAAACTCTATTTTAACCGTATGAGACCTCGGTTGGATGATGTGCGGCAGGACGTTAAGCAACGGATAAACCCTATAGTTCATGTTTCATTTTTCACTTAACTCTATAGCATTCACAATTGGTCCACAAGATGTCAGCACTGTCGTTTTTTTTATTTCCTTTCCTTTTTTTGCGTAATATCAACATGTTCAGTGTGATCGTCCAGATAATAGCTGCATACAGTGCATAGGGGCTGTTTTCTCCAAGCCCCCATACGAGAGATGGCATGTGTATGAAGGTAAAGACCAATGAAGTTGTGCTGCAGAAGGAATGAGGCATGCAGCTGTCCCTCATGAATTCATTTGCTGTTCATTATGTTTTATTTTTTGCGAGGTGCCATAGTCCAGGGTGTACCTAGAAATTCTGGACTCCCTGACAAGATGTCACCTACAATTCTGCATATTCAAGTACCCCTGTGAATCTATCTTGCCCCTCTGATGCTGCGGGCTCCATCCATCCATCCATCCATCTTCTGTAACCATTTGCCCTATTCAGGGTTGCAGGGGGTCTGGAACCTGTGGGTAAAAGGCCGGGAACAACCAAAGATGGGATGCCAGCCCATCGTAGGTCACACTCACACACCGTTCACTCGTGCATGCACGCCTACAGTCAATTTGGTAACTACAATTCACCTTAGCATGTTTTTGGGATGTAGGGGCGATTAGCAATTATTTAATTAACGATTCATTAATAACGTGCACAGATTTAGTCTTTTTGTTCATATTTACATTTAACAATTTATGCAATAACCAGCTGCTCCCAGGTCTCTTTAGTTTCCTTTTTAATTTTAATGAGAGTTTAATGGAGAAATCTTGTGGAATAATAAAGAGGATTTTCCAGTAGGGCAGTGATTTTATATAATGTACATCTTACACAAAACCAACTGATTAACTCAAAATAAATAAAGTACAGCAGTAAAGTAGCCTATATAGTGTGTGTGATCCTGATTAATTGTGACAGTAAAATTTGTTTCTTGTAGCTGAATAAAGGTTAATGGAAAGCTTTCTAAATGCGTTGTGCCGTGTCAGCACTCCCAGCAAAAATGCCTACTCAGGCCCTTCGCTGCCTGAGTAGAGGCACCTGCAGCAATCTCTTAGTTTATATTAAATGAGCTTTTAATGATCTAGCGGTGAGACTGTGACACAATCGGATGTCTCTGTAACCCAAATTACCCATTGGATACCACAAGAAAGTGTCATATTTAATCTCTCCTACAGCATCCTATCTGGAGTCTTGCTCCCTCTGCCACCTGGGATAGGCTGTGTTCGATGCCTAGGTTTCCTCAGTTATTTTTCTCTGAGGGTCAAATTTGCACAAGCAGCCCAAACATTTGTCTCTCACAGGCCAGACTTGGCCTGCCGGCCGTCTGGAGCCCAATGTACTGGATAAGCAACCTGAAGATGGGGGGGGGGGGGTTTCTTATAGGATCTCAGTTTCTTCTGAGTGATTAAACAAACAAAGCAAAACGTCAGTTATTTCAAGAACAATTCAGTCCTTTGAGTCGTGTATAGTTTGTATTTAAAAACAAAAATGACATTTTCTTTTTTAAATTAACAGGCATTTAACTCGAGTGATTTTCTAAATGAAAACTAAATGGAGAACTTTTCTCCAGGCATCAAGGAGTATGTAATAATAATAATAATAATAATAATAAGAAGAAGAATAATAGTTTTAGTAGCAGTATAACATAATCATTCATGTTTATATTTGTATTTTTTGCAAACTTAAAGCCCTGCGGCCAATCCCAGCGCCTGAATTTCTACAGGTGTAGGATTTTCATTATGACGGCCCGCTCCATTGTGTATGTCTGACTGGAGGTATTGCAGCGGGGAGATCGCCTTGCTTTTTGCGGGAGTGCCGTTTGTGTACCCGAGTTACAAGTTGAGCTATCATGTTTACCTGCGCCTCTAGGAAAACGCGATCAAGCGTTCAGGTGAGTCGCTTTATGCGCTGCATTTTTGAAAACGTGTTTAGCAGTTTAATAATAGATAATGAGAGTGCCGTGGACCAGGCGTGGAGAGAGGTGCAGGGAGTTTTACTATATAGGGGCCGCCCGAGGTAGCGACAGGGATATTTCCTACGATTAAATGTCTTAGTTTAACAGTGAGGGTAATGAGATTGTAGTCTGATATATAGTCTGGACACATTTGTACAGATGAAACGTACTGTTTGTTTAACATGTTGGTGTACGTTTATGTGCCCTTATTTATGGACGGGTTTGGTATTATAAACACCATGGATTCTGGTTTGTTATACGCAAAATTTTATATTCGGTTTCGTCAATAGCAATCAGAGTGCATTATGTTAAGTTTAAAGTGTGGCTGGTAAGTTATGATTTTCGGTTTGACGCCCACAAAAGTAGAGACTTCCAAAATGCTGCCTCTCAATGAACTAATTATAATTATGTGAAAAGACTGTGTCTAATAAACTCTTTCGTGAAGGACAATAACGGTACCCCTCGGTTCCTCCAGAAGAGCATCTTGGACTTTTTCGTCAGGGGACAGCCATGCAGTATGTGCAAAGATCAGTGCCCAGGGTTCATGATGCACAGGTGGAGGTACGGTGTATCATTTAATCAGTCTCTTTCTAAAGTTTCCTTGTTATTAATGTGCATTGTTATAGTTCAACTCGTTGTGGTGGTGGTGCTGTGTGAAATGGTAAAACTGTCCTGATATTGGTAACATTAAAGGGAACTAATCATCCATCCATCTATCCACCCATCCATCCATCCACCCACATGGCTCTGACTTTTACATTTTAATGGAAATACCTTTAGGTGACCGTGTCAGTCTGAATAGCTGACTGTTTTTCCTCGTACACAGGCAGACCATTTACCCTTTGGATGAATTATACCTTCCCCCGTAACCACAGTGTGTGGATTACATAGTTTTCTATGGTTTTCCAGAACTTAAATTTCATCTCAGTCTAGCAGAGGGTTAGCATGTCTGCAGTGTCTTCTATATAATAGCTTGGTTAGCCTAACAGTTGTACGACACCACAGTGCTAAAAGCCTGTAGTACAACATGCTCAGTTAGATGGAAACAAAATAAGGAATCAACACAGGCAAAACTGGCCTCTTTTAGTGGAACTTACCAGAAAATAAGCTGGATGCCTAGTGGTGGGACCTGCATCTTTTATCCTGTCAAAATCTGTATCTCTCAGGGTGATATAAAATATTTATTGTGTAAATATTCAGTATATGGTGAGCTGATCTGCTTCTTGTTTCCTGATATATATGTGTGTGTGTGTCTCAGGGCTATATTAAGATTGTATCCATGGGTGGTGGAGTATTAGTTCCTCTTGCAGGTTGTGGAGGTGCTTTGTTTGCCTGTTTCTTTCTGCCAGTTTTTCTGGCTCTAAATCATCCCTCCTGAATGAACTTTGACTCACAGCACTTGTAGTCACATTTGGTAGAAGGTAGATGTGCAAAAAATAATTGATAAAGGCGTGTTTCCTTTAATTATAGAGGGCTAGAAATAGACATACCTAATTTTGTCAAGGTTATCAAAATCACATTTTATAATGTTTATGTTATTTAGTACTTTCCCTTACAGCTGCATCATCAGGAAAATAAACAATTAGCCCATTTACAGATATTAATGTCTTCCTCATCTGAAGCAGCCTGCACAGCAATGTGTGTCACCTCAGGACTGGTTTCTGTTAATTGCTATGTTATTGAAAATACTATAGAATATAAGCAATTGTAACTGGTGATTTTTTTCCCCATTTACAGTATATGTAGTACATATTAAATAAATGGCTCAGATTAATTAGACATTAATTTGTTTGCTCTAACTGTTGTATTTAGTGTACTTTGAACATTTACTACACCCAGTACCGATGATGAAAATACATATTTTTGAAAAGACACTTCAGTGAGCAATTATGAATGAATATCGGAACCCCACAGCAAATAAAAAATGAGAATGTAAGTCAAAGTATTAAAGTAAGTCTTTTAGTTAACATTTGCCTGAGATTGGTAGATATCCCCTGGTTTAATACGACTAGATACATTTGTTGCTAACACTCACAACATGTTATAAAGAATTATTTAATCTATTTCGGGGCCTTTGTAGCATATCTCTAGGGAGCCTTGGTGCAGTGTTGCAGCAAACCAATAACAGTATTCTCAGTGTGAAAAAATATGTGGAACACTGGCTTCTTAGTTTATAATCTTGGAGATTTCTCTAGTATAATGCAACAGATAAGAGCTCATGCTTTTTGATTGGAGGAAACTTTACGTTTGTGATGGTAATTTCTACTGGGGGCTCCAGATATATTTAAGTTTTAACACTTATTATGGGTGTCTATTTCTCTCAATTATATGATATGCATCTAAGACACATGGTGTACGATACAATAAAAAAAAAACATGTTAAACGTAATGATTCGATACACAGTGTTTTGATTCAGCTTAGATACGGTTTGCATACATTTTACAAATTATTAGAAATTCACATACCATATTATTCAAAATGTTTTTTTTCTTCAAAATAAATCACTACTCTGTGCTATGAAAACCATTTGAGACTCTAGGTAACTGAAGTTGACCTTAACATGGAAATATATTGCAGTAATATGCGGTAATAGAGATTTGTTTCTTTCAGTGTTTGAGCCAGATTGGGGATTTTTAATCAGCGCCATCTCTAGTTTGAAACAGGAACAGCAGCATACTGTATAACACAGGCTTTGATGCTTCCCCGAAGCAGGAAATGATTAAGCGCTAGGGAACCTTGGTCAGCATGGCTTCACCGTTGTGTCCTGTTTCACCCTCTCCACCTTTTTCTCTCCCAGCCTAGATCATTTCATAGGAGGGTTATCGTCAGTATTTTGCATCAACCCATTTAAGCACTGAGTTGAAGGCATGAGGTATTCAAACTTAGTGCTTGGAGGTTCCTCTGATTCAGCATTTTGTAATGTTTAGTGCAATGATTCTCAACCTTTTTGCACTGCGACCCAATTTCTACCATGCCAGCTCAGTCACGACCCTATATCAAGTATAGGTTTAAATTAACCCTATGATCAAACAGGCAGTGCACTCTGCAGTTTACACCAATGAATGCCTAGTGCACAAATCTGAATGGATGCGCCAGTGAATTTTAAATTACGCATCTGTGGTTTGGCTTCTTGGATTGGTTGAGTGTTCGCTAGTTTTGCACTAAGCATTTGCAGACCCAAGAGCCATTTATATAGGTTAATTCTAGGACTGGGGCTGGGAAATCTGATCGTGGATCAGCATAGAAGCTTGCTGGTTTTAAAATGCTTACATTTCCAACTCTGCCTCGCGACCCTTTCAGAACTTGCCATGACCCAAATTTGGGTCACGACCCATGGGTTGAGAATCGCTGATTTAGTGTAAGGTGCATGGCTTTCTGCTGCATTTATTCTGGAAGCATCTGCACTGACGTCCACAAAAATACAGCTTTGTAAAATTTCTCTTAAAGCTTCCTGAAATATATGTAAAAATTGCTAAGTATTTGATTTAACGCAGAATGATGTAATTTCATTTATGCCTTCCAGCCACTAATATAGTACAAAATGTTGTCAATGAAAGTGGCAAAATGGGAAATAAGTAAACTGTGTTTTATACCAGAACTAATAGTGTGGGCAGAGAAACCAACTGGGCTAGGAAGATTGTTGTATAAATGAAGAGAGCTGGCTGCTTGGAATGAGCCAATGCTCAATGATAATTATCGCAGTGCATCAGATGGGCATGTTGAGACATCCTAGGACTGATTATTAAACCCTGTACAGTCAGAAACTAGTCTAATAAATCTAGAGCTTGCAGCACTGGAGGCAGATTGTTTGAAAGCCCAGGTCTAGCAACACTGTGCTTCAAAACAGCTGCAGCACTACTCAGGTGGAGCTACACGGATGCTCTGCAGAAAGTCATGCGGGCGCCAGCATCACTGCATAGAGGTGTCTGCTGGGAGTGTGAAAGTCCTTGTCCAAATATCATTAACAAATACGGGCCTGACTGGGAAAGCCAAACTCCCAGAGACTCTCATTAAGTAAACTGCCTTAGCTGATTAAATCAACTGACAGTTGTTTGATAACTGTCCTGTAGATGTTTAATCATGCTCAGCATGAAGGTACACAAAGGATATTGCTCACAGAAAGCTGAGAAATGCTTTAATCGAGTGATTCTCTCAGGGGAGATGTAAAAGCACCAGTAGACTTTGTGCCACTATTTGTGGGCTGTGTTGCCAGCGCTGTCCAGTATAACATTCATCTTACCCAGTACATGCTCATGTAGTGAGCCTATAGGCTCATAGCCTCTCCCATGAAGCAGAAGCCATGTGGCGTTCATCTTCTTCTGTTTCTCCTCCTCCTCAAAATGTGTTCCAACCAAGGTAATTTTAGCTACATTTTTTTAATTACTTTTTATTTTAATACTTTTTTTTCAAATTCATTAATCTTATTATTAACCTGTTTGTGGTGGTGTACATCTTGGTTTCGTTCCCTTAAGCTTTACACCACAAACTCGACTGCTTACAGCCACAACAGATTTGCTCTTACTACAGCTTGCATTCTACTCAAAATGGTTCCACATTTCGCTGCCACATTTGCATCCAGCTTGCTGCATATCCACGTTTAACCTAATCCCTATGTGTGAAACACGGTTTAATCTGGTGGGGGAATGCGTAATTTTGTTAATTTGAGATGCTTAGCATAGGCTACATTGAATGTTGATTATTTTAAAGAAGGATGTCATAGGCCAATATAGGTTGACTCAAAAACAGAAGTAAAAAAATAGAAAGCACTAATTTTTCTATCAGTTTTTTTTTTTTTTTACCAGTTATGCTTTTAGTTTCACTTTAATTTTAGTCAACAAAATGCTTTTGTTACTGTTTCATAATAACCTTGGTCCCAATATGACAGAAAAGTAAGCCGGCTGTTTCACAATACTTTTTGCAAAATTACCTAATTTCTGGTTTACCATAGGTGGTACCCCCAGGATGTCTCAGCTAGGAGCGGAGGTAATCTCTCAGCCAAACAAGCCTGTAGCATATGTGCAGATGTACATCCGTGGTTTCCTGCAGGCACCTGCTCACTTTCCCCATGGCAAGAATTCCAGCAGCACAGTGCGGACGAACACATTGCATGTAAACGTTTGTTAAAATGTTTAGCTGAATAACAGACCTGATAATGTGGTTACTGCCTACATTCTCTCTGCTTTAAGTGTGCTTAATCCCATGAACGGGTGGATTGCATTTCTCTGTCTTTCACTTGTGGTGTGATGCCAGACAGTTGCTGTTTCTTTGATACTACAGTTATGTGCATGAGGAAATTGCGAGTTCAGTCTGGTGCCCTCTTCAGCTCAGAATTTAAAAAATCTTCTCACAGTTATTACATAATTGTTTTAACTTCTACACATGCTTTAGTGGCTTTGTCATGGACTTAAATTGCTTACATGTAAGGAATCTATGGACCCATGGAGATCATAAAGCCTTATTAATGGGATCTCATCTACATTTTGATGGTGGTGAGACACATTTGATACAGACATGAGGTAAAATCGTGGTAATTCACAAGTAATAGCAACACTGAAGAGATACATGGAGTTTGCTTGCCATTACTTAAGGTAGAAATTGTGCACCCTAGTTCCCAGTACTGAACAGGGTAATCTGCTAATTGAGTTATAATTTACAAGGAAAATATGTCTTATAAACCAGATGTGAAACGAATTGGAAAAGGAGGTCAATCTGCATGAAGCATCTTTGTGACTGAGCTGGCATCAGTGTGATCTGCTGCTGTGCCTGGGGGCCCAGCCTAATGTCTTTTCAGGATCTGCATGGCAGAGGGCCCCCCCACTGGTCTTTGCTTGTTGCCAGATGCTACTTTTAGGTTCTTACCCGGATGTAAGCGACAGGCGAGGAGGCTGTAGGTATGAAGTCATGCGAGCTGCGGATGTCTGTGACATTCTATGTGTGCTGCAGATGACGTGCGAGAGCGGTTTGTGCTTAGAGCAGCCATCTTAGAACGGCTCCCCCAAAGCAGAACAACTTTCTTGCTTGACGGCCCTGCGAGCGACGTGCTGTTTGCCCTGGTATTTGTAGCCTTGTTAGCGGGCTACAGCTTGCTGAGGTTTACCAGACGGGCCCCCATTGCTGCTCCCGCTCTAAAACGGCGCCCATTACCCGCCGTCGTGATTTAAGGTTTGCCTAGGCCGGCACAGAAGGCCCACTTTAATGCACTACAGAGATGCCACTTATCGCCAGGCCTTCCCGGGCCCACTGCTGACCCGAGGGACTCACGGCCCTTAGTGTATTACGAGCGCTTCGTCAGCAACAATACATGAAGGAATGAGTGCGCAGCTTTGCTCTCCGGCACTATTTTATACATCCCTTAAACTGTTGTCATTACTATAAATCAGGGCTGCTAACATTTATAGCAGAGATGGCCAACCCTGCTCCAGGCAATCTGCCAACCAGCCGAGCTTAGATGCTGCCCTTATTTAACACACCTGATACAGATAATCAGGCTCTTCTGTAGTATCTCAGTATTAGAGTCAGCTATGTTAAACCTAAGTTGGCTCTAATACTAAGATGCTACCGAAGGGCCTGATTATCTGTTTCAAGTGTACTAAATTAGGGCCTAAGTTCTGCTGGTTGTTCTCCGGGAGCAGGGATGGGCAGCTCTGATATAAATGCTAGCAGACTAAGACTAAGCATGCTCGGAGGCATAATTACCAGAAAAAACTGGTTCAACTTCAATTTGTTTGTTGTATGAGAAGCTGGTTTTGTGGAGGTGGCTCTTCTGACAGCAGGCTTAAATGGTGGCTTGTGAGCTTCTGCGTCATTTCTCTGTTCTGGATTCCTCTGTCTGCTGCCTCTTCTTCACCCTTGACAGCTAAGGGCACAAGCAGAACAAACTCACACAGAGATAGCCAGAAATGATGACAAGCCATCTTAATGCTACATCCTTCGTAAGCTCTATCTTTTAACATAAAACTTACGAATGGCGTAGCGTTAAGAAGGCTTCAGGAAACTCACCCCTGGTTTTGCTGAAATCTGCCTCTGGTCATCCTATAAGTAAGTGGTTTTCATAGCCTTTTAATGAAAAGGCTGTCTAATCACCTCTGTGAATTGGTGTCCTCAGCATGAGGAATACACCTATTGCTGTCATATAGCATTGCTGCAGTCATTGCCCAGAAGGCATCCTTTAAATCTCTGATTTTGTGTGAGAAAGCAACTTTTTATCAAGCTTTTTCTCATGCATGAGCATTCAGCCCTCAGGTCACAGTTTGTACTGTGTGTAATATATAATGTGAAATACTGTATACTAGTGTAGATACAGGCCTTCATATTCTAATCCCAGTACACCTCACGAATCCCTGTATACTGTATATATAACTTTATGCTGAATTGTGTGTTAAGCTGTAATGCATTTGATGCAGTAAATGTTTTAACTGGAATTACAAAAAGACTAGGACAGGGTTGTCATCGGCTCTGTCCGCAGGGACCGCTTTAAAAGACAGGAAGTCATATAGGCAGATAGTGCACACTTGTTTGGCACACTCCGGAAGTAATATGGGCAGAGAGTGCACACTTGCATGACACACTTCTCTCACACCTGCCTGTCACTCTGATTGGAGGCAGCATCGAGATTCCTTGACCATGCTGGTCAATAAGAGTCTGCCGGTGTCTTTGATAAGATGCTCCTGGGATGCTGTGTTGCCACTGGACCATGTGGGGAACACGCTCCTGGGGGCAGGCACACGCTATGATTGCTTCGTCTGAGGTGGAACAAGCCAGAGGTTTGCTTTGCTCCGTCTCGCTGTATGCTACCCTAAGCGAAAGACCATGTGTCACAGATGTATGTGCTCTGTCAGTCAGTGCCATTAAAGAGTATACTGTCGGCACATATTATAGATTCATAAAGATGAACATCTGCATCGTTCTGCAAGGGTGGTTTGCACTTCGAAACCAGGAAGACAGCACAGAGCTTTGTGCCTCCTTATAAACAATATGACACCAATACTAATGTTACATCACAGCAGTGAAACAAAGTGGTACTAGGGAAGGTAACCCTCAAAATATTTGCCGCCTTTAGGTGCCGTAAGTTCCAAACCCAGGTACTTGACAGAGGCTGGGATTAGACCACTAGATGATCTGATGCCCTTGTATCACGGGTGCTCCCTGTGGAATTTTCTGGAATTTCTGTAATGAAGAAACTTTATATTAACTAACCTGTCCATTATTAGACTTATTCTTTTTTTTTACTTTTTCGTGCCATGGGAGAAGTAGTAATACAAAAAAAACACAGTGACAAACAGTGGCTACAGGCAAATTCACTATACATTTAATAGATGTACACCTTTCTTGGAAATTCCTTTTATGTTCACTTGTTGGATAGGATGTGAGGCGTCCCCTACGTTGTTCCTGGTCTCTTTTCGCATAGTTTCCAGGATAATTACCCTGATTAATAAACAGTTAAAACATAAAATGAAATAATTAAACTAGAATTTTTACACTGAAGGGACACTTCTGATCTCTCAAGATAAAACAAAACCATGCTTTTCTTGTCTGTCTAGTGGATCCGTGCTTACCATCAGTGCTTGTCTTGTAGCCTGTTTCAGCGAGAGGCGTATCGCAGGAGTCAGGAGCCGAATGTCGAGTGGGAGGGGCAATGTCGAATAGGAGGCGCAATGTGGAGTAGGAGGTGCAATGTGGGAGGGGTTTATAACGAGGGGCCTGTTATCTGATACCTTAACCCCAACCCTTGCCATAAACTCCTCCTACCCCTCGTGATAAACCCCTCCTACTCGATATTGTCCCTCCCACTTGACAATTGGCTCAGCTGCAGCGATACATTCTTGGTTCCGGCGGCTTTGCCTTGACGATGTTAGAATGTGCATTTCTCTTACACCAGGGGGCGCCAAGAGGAGGGAAAATATAACGCGTTTGAAATAAAATTTTACCGGTTTCTAAGCTGATCGACTTAAATTTTGCAAACGCATAGAATGCCATAGCTGTTTGTTTATGCATAGAAAACCATTGCAGCTGCACCGCGTTTAGTATCATTTCTGCTTTTTAATTGTTAACTCCAGTTTTATCGTAAGTCTATAGCGTGCACTAATGAAACCATGTGAGTATTAATTATTAGGAAACGTATTTTGTGAGATCAGTTTAGTGACGTAATGTTATTTGTAAATGCCCGGACAATTCAAAACGTGAAGTAGGTATACGATTCGATGGGAAACGACGCAGATCGCAGGATCTCCGTGTTTCTGTCTCTGGAAACCTTCAAGGTTTCGAGTGTTCTTAGATTAGTTTTTAATCTGCTTTTTATTACTGAACTGTGATTACCGTTTGATTTTTTTTGTCTATTATTATTCTCATCTGGAAGATATGCCAAAAATGATATATGGCAGTCGTATGCGTAGTAAAAGCAGGCATATTCAGAAAGAAAAATAAACAGGGTCGTAGGAACTCCGATGAAAGACAGACGCGATCCTGACAGAAGCAGGTTCCTCACCGTCACTATCTCGATCGGACTTACTGCCGTTACTTGTTGCGCAGAATGAATTGCTTCACCTCCTGCTACTTTATGCTGTCTGTTCTTCATCCGCGCAAAACTCCCTTACATAAACCCAGATTATACCTTGATTTACGTGAAATGATGATTTATATCTCGCCGCATTCCATCATATATTGAGATACTTGGGTCTAAGCAAAATTATTTTCATTGGTTTCATGTAGCCTAAGTTATTTCTAAATATTTTTTTTTCTGTAAATAAATTCTGTAAAAACCCAAAGATAAGTGCTCTACACAATCGCCAGATCCCAGATTCAGACTACTGTACTGGTCCAATTTACTGTCCACTTTGCAAGAGAGGAAAAGTTTTATTTGAATGTGGTGAACAATGTGTTTAATGGCTTTTAAGATTTTATGGAGCTTATTAGCTAGGCAGCATAGTCATTAAAACCGAAAAATGAAACCATCTGGTTTGGCCCTGCATATTGATATTGTATTGTAGGCTATGCTCAGTTTGTGTAGCCACAGGTGTGCTTTTCACATCGATTTCTCTGCAGTTTGCATTATATGTATATTGCTGAATGGAGAGCCCCTGATATGTGGAACAGCTAAACCACTGTGTAAAATGAGAAATGACGAGATACTTTATCATGAATTAAATAATGCAGTTTGGTTTTCTGATTTTACAATTAATTTTCTCTTTTTTTTTGTCTGTGAAGGGGAACTGTCTCACTGCAACACTTCCTGATGCGTCAGGGCTCGTGGGATCTAGCCGTGCTTTGTCACTCTCTTATTAGTGTTGTATACTTTCTCACTGCGTTGCCTTTTTTTTTCAATGGTACGACAATTGAATTTAGCAGGATGCTAAGGCTGTGTCTTGTCCCCTTTCTGCTTGATGCCCAAGGGACTCGCTTCTTTGTTTCAGGCAGCTAGAGGGGGTGGTCCACAGACTGCCGGCCCCTGCCCGGCTGCTCCCCAGCCTGACTCAGACGAGCCGCGCATCCTCGTCACCGGGCATGACGAATCCAACAGCGTGCGTGCGACACCACAGAAGCCAGCATGGCAGCCTGCCCTCGTGCAGACAGACAGGGAGGCGAATAATTTCTTAGTTGGGTGCCGTCAGAGTTCTCAGGTTACGAGACTCCTTCCCATCATGTATGGGATTTAACCCTGACTGGAATTACGTGCGTTTAAATGCCGATATTGTGAAGGGCTATCATGTTCGATGGCAGGCAACCTGCACCGATGGCCCAGTGTAATGGTAGATAAACTCATTATTGTCTGTGAGAGAAGCAATCTCCCACACCAGGCTTGTATTTATATTAATGAGACCCACCCACTGATTTGCTAATCGGCAATTCATTTACGGCAAGAATCGTTTAAACAAAAATAAAAACAAACCACCCTGCTTTTGGGATATAGATGAATGGGAGATGATAGCATGCCAATGTGGTACCTGCCGGTCCTGTCCCCGGGATCGAACAGTATGTGTAAGGCTTGACTGATGGAGCCTGCAAGGAGAAATACTTACGTGGCACTGCTGCTCTGCAGTGTTTCTGTTGTTTTGCTTGAGGTGATGCCTGCTGCTGTGCAGTGTTTCTGTTGTTTTGCTTGAGGTGATGCCTGCTGCTCTACAGTGTTTCTGTTGTTTTGCTTGAGGTGATGCCTGCTGCTGTGCAGTGTTTATGTTGTTTTACTTGAGGTGATGCCTGCTGCTCTGCATGTCATCAATAAATCGGGAACAGTGTAAAATTGGAATGTGCTGTAGTGCTTTAGCTTGCGTGACCTGTGCCACAGCGGTGCGCGCTAGGTCACCACTCTGAGAGTAAATAATAAGTACTGCATTTAATGATCTTCACTGAAGGTAAACCTGTGGTGAACTTTATAGCCATTTGGAACGGGACTCCTGTAATGTAACCTATTTCATGGAACAGGTTACAAACAGCAATCACCAACCAGCTGGATTGTTTAGCAACTTCTTAACATTATTCATCTGTTTGGACACCAGCAGTCCATTAGTAATTTTGTACACTTCGATTCACATTGCTTAGATATTTTGCCATAAATACAAGAAAAAATAAGTTGCCTCTCACCTCTGGGCCTATGGTTTGAATCTTTGCCCTGGTTCCATGGGTGTGGAGTTTGAATATTCTCTCCGTGTAGTGGTGGAGTTTCCCCTGGATTATCTGGTTTTCCCTCACTGTCCAAATACAAGTTACAAAGGGTCATTCTTTTGCATAAAGCATCAAGGTACATTCTACAGAAAGAAACAAATAGTGCAAAAATGAAGACAAAGTGCGAAGACGATAGACATGGTATAAATAGTTCGTTACGATAAGAAGCCCTTTCATGCAGAACTTATTCTTGAGTGTTTCCCAGGCCTTGTTGTTTGATAGCATAGAGATATTGTGTGACCATCTTTGGAAGGTTCAATTAATGCTAGAGAAACAAAGAAACATAGAAAAATACCTCTATGAAGACCTGGTGGCACAAGCATGGAGACGTACCTCATCTACGCCTGGTTTTAGCTCAATGTTGTTAGTGTTATGCCAACAGATTCCATGGTGTCTTGGGAATTCCATGGTCTTACACGGCCTCCACTGCTCGTTGAGTTCACCATAAATTTTCGAACTGTAACATCGTGGGTGCAGCCTTCAATCTGCCACTTTACTCAGGCCAGCATGGAGAACTGACTCATTGAAGGACTTTGGCTTTGACCTTGACCACAGCTTACACCTTGCTTTATGCAAGCAAGCCCTCTCTTTCTTATTCAATAACGTTAGCATGCCTTGGGGGGGGAGGCAGCCATTTGTATGAGCCCTACAAATGAAGTAAGAATGTATTACAACACACCCATGTCAAGTGACTTGGGTGACTCTGTTGTGGAAGGCGCTATATAAAAACAAATTGAACTGAGTCGGATTGAAGAGATTTACTGATGCTCCCGAGACACTTCTGTATTTTCTTGATAGAGCTGCATTTTGCTATTGAGATGATGGGTATGAAAGAAACAGTGTAATTGTGCAGCATAGTCATTTACGAATGATTTGTTGTGTTGCCAGACCTGATTGATAAATATACTGTATATGTATGTGACCAAATGCCAATCAGGAAAGGATCTCGGCAGGTTTGCTGTTCCTGGCAGGAGTAGCAAAGACCAACTGCAGTCAATACTTAAAGACAGTGCTGATGCATTGACACATTTCGCCTGTAAGAGTGAGGCACAGCTAATTAATTTTATCAAGTATTTTAAAGTACTGATCTCTAATTTCCCATTCATTATGTTGCTCTGCTTTTAAATTATTTGGAAAAAGCTTGTATGGCTTACAAATGACTTTATGGGTTGGCTATTCTAGCTCATGTAAGTAGTTGGATCGCTTTTAATCTTGCAGCCACACAGCCATGCAATTATAGGTCCGAATCCCCCCCAACCAATTTGAACCTCCCCTCAAAATTTGCCAGATCCTCCTGAAATTATGAAAATGCCGTAACATGAAAGCTTATTTATTTTGTTTGAGTCTTTTGAAAATTAAGATGACAGCCCAGCAGATGACAGAAATTAAACAGCACACACTGCCGCATCTTACTGCCACACCTAGTCCATCACTGCCACACCTGGCCCATCACTGCCGCATCTTACTGCCACACCTAGCCCATCACTGCCACATCTTACTGCCACACCTAGCCCATCACTGCCACATCTTACTGCCACACCTGGCCCATCACTG
>JAODKC010000107.1:25195087-25246832 GCA_026777985.1 Mormyrops attenuatus
CTGCCACACCTGGCCCATCACTGCCGCATCTTACTGCCACACCTAGCCCATCACTGCCACATCTTACTGCCACACCTCACTGGTAAGTCTTACTGCCACACCTGTCATTGCAGTAGGCTGTGCTTGTTTACCATAGTTTTTCCATTGGGATGAATTTTTTGGGATGAATGTTCCCGCAGAAAAAAGTCTTTTTGACCAACTGTGGATAGGCTCAATTGAAAATCCAGTTAGACAAATGCGTGTATTCCTAGCAGTTTATTTAGTCAACATCATTTACAAAACCACCCTACAAGATGACCATGAATTATGGCCTTCCAGCTGCTATGATTTACAGCATCATCATCCAAATGATGCTCAGAAGCCTAACAGATGGACTGTAAAACTAATTCCCTATGTTGTGTTCCTTTTCCATATAAATCATAGTCTAAGAGATACACCCCCGATGAAACTTCCTGTAGAAGTTTGTGTTCTGATTTATGCAGCATTGACCCACATGGTTGATGTTTGAGCCATGATTCAGTTAAACTGTGATGGTATTTGTCCTCAGATCTGGGAGAGAAATGTCTTCAAATGTTGCTTGTTTTTGCTGCAGACTCAATATTTCAGTTGATTTCTGAGACCGTCTGTGTCAGAAGAATGTGTTGGGAAATGGGGAGGGGGGGGGAGCAACCTGCTGCATTTTTAGATGCCCTTTTCTCTTGAAGTGTGTCCTTCAAATTGTTGCTATGGAAACAAATGGAGTGTCTATGGGAGGGATTCTGAGGAAACGGACCAATTGCATAAGAGTGAGATAAACCTGATTCTCTGGACAGTGCCTGCAAAACGCCTCGTGGATGGTGTTTATGCGCATCTCCCTACGGGGGGCTTTTGCCAAAGATTCAGTGCGAGGGAGCTGCACAGGCTTAAGATGAAATTACATCCAGGTGTTAATTCCTGCCCTCCCCCCTTTGAAATGCCTGTTTTCTTGGTGCTCTCTCTTTTAGCCAGGGCGAACCCGTCACTCTGACGGTAAGAGAGAAGCCCTTTTTGCTTACTATTTCATATTTCTTACTAAAGCAGCGAGTGGGTCTTGTGGCTGGGGGAGGGGGCTGTTGTTCTGTTCTGAGAAGCACTGGAAGCAAGCTTCAGGTGCTAGCGTGTCAGCCATGCCCCATCCGCTTTGCCCCATCCGCGTCAGCCCGCGCGGCAGATGACGATGTCTTTGTTTTAAATTCGCAAAGGTTCAGTTCGCGGCCACGCACCGCGCCTCACGTGATGCGCTCGAGCGCTCCGCGGCACCGCACCATTGTTACAGCCGCTGGTGGCTCCCTCCCGCCCGGCCGCTGAAGAGGAGCCAGCCCCTGACATCTCGCATGCAACTGCGGCTGCAGCTGCGGTTTCCTCCTTTTTCAAAGGCTCTCCATCAAAGTTCTCATGCTGCCTTTTCTTGCTGTGGGGCATTTTGTCTCCTTGATTTCCATTTCTGCATAGTCTTCCCTGGCTAATGAAATCTCTGCTATCTCTGTATTCACAGTATTGAACTCAGCATTTTCTCCCCCCCCCTCCCCGCCCCCCACACTGTGAAGAACACGAATCTGGTGAAAACCGCCTCAGGCTCAGAGAGAAGGATCCTGTGTGACTTGGTGACACTGCGTCAGTGCCGGGATCGTCAAAGGCTATATCAGATGTATGTCCAATGTCCTGGGGGGGGGGGACCTGTGAAGGTGATTCTCCCTGTTCCTTTCTGGCAGAAAATGTGCCCTGCGTGGCCCAAACGACAGGGGGCGGACATGTGTGTGGGGGTGGGCACACCAGACTGATCCCGGCTGTACTTAACCAGCATTGTGGACACAGCTGAAATCCCCTCCTAATCTCCCAGCTTGTCTTTACTTCACCCTAATGAAGGGGGCAGTGGAGCGCTTTCTGCGAGACCCCTTATGCCCAAAAGCTCAGCCCCCAGCTGATTTGCTCGGAAGCAGAATGGCACCTCCGTGCGCCCGTCATCCGGGCCACACCCCCCCTCCTCACGGACTTTGCTATCCGGCCACAGGGAGGCTCTGCACATCAGCATCCTCTGGCTTTGTGGCAAGGCTCTGTCTTATTTCCATGTAAGGTATATGGCTGCTCCATGCGAATGTGCGAGATGACTGTATCGTTTTGCACCCCCGCTACAGACTGCGCACTCGGATGACTCACACGCAGCTGAAAAGATCCATCTCCTGAGTCCATAGCGGCGTCCTAGGCTACAGAACGGAATGGTAGTCAAGGCTGTGTCCTCTGGACGTGGTGGGGGGTCAATGCCGGGTCATTGCTTGTTAAGAGGCAGGCTTTGCATGCATCAGCCCGGGTAGAAAGGAATGTCAAAATAACAGAGTTGTAGCATGAGAGATGCCAGCGGTCACACATTCCTGGTGTTTGGTACAAATGCAGTGAACATTTTAAATCCCATCAGCTTTGCATTTACCTTTACAGTTAATTATTTAGCAGATGCCTTTGTCTAATGCGAAGTACAAGTGACAGAAATAGCATGTTGCAAACATACATGCTGTCAAGGAATCAACTATTTCAGTGCAGCTAGACTGAGCTTCCAATGAATGACCAGGTAAAAGTGTAAGTAGTATAGGAGCAGGAGATACCTAATATCTTTCAGACACAGCCAGAACCTAATAACACAATTATTCAAATTAAAATAATTAGGAGGGAAAATAAGGGGTGACAAAGAGTAACTGATTGTCGATGGCTTGAATGTGTTGATGTGGGGACAATCAGAAGCTGGTTCCCACGCTGCATTTCAGTTTGCAGTTTTTATAAGAAGCTGACGCTTCACGTTTTTGGCTTCATGTAAAGTTCACGCAAACTTTGAGTTCATCCATCTACATTTATTGCGTATGTGAGAGGTCAGAAGCCAGATGAGTAATCTGCAGAGCGCGTCATTTTAAGATTAAGCATAACCGCTTTTCACTTGAGCTTTTTCACAGTACAATTTGTCTCACTTTCCACATGGCAGTGAAAAAAAATTGCCCCTTGAATTCTGGCCCTGATTCCCTTGCAGACTATTCTGTGGAGAGGGATGGCGTTGCAGTGTCAAGCTTGCCTGATCTAGTAGGACCAGCTGAGAGGTTTCTACTGCCATAGATTTCACTTCCTAGGGGGCAAACCTGTGATGTAGAACTCGTGCAATTGTGGCCCTGGTTTCTCTCAGCATGGGAACAGCAGCATGGAAGGGAATCTTTTACAGTGTTGTGTGTTCAAAGGCTAGTAAACGCTTCTCAAAATATATTAAAAAGATGAATGATGTTATATATTTGATTTATGCTGCTCTGGTAAATTTCCATCTTATTTTTTGGGAAAAGCAGATGTTAGCCCCATAGGATACCAGCTCTTGATCTGGAGGCTTGCAAACAGCGGTCAAAGAGGAGGTGATCAGCTCACGCTTGATCTTGACCCCAGCTTAACATTAGGAAGTGGAGCTTTTGCAGTGGTGTCCAGTTTCAGAGCTGCACTGTGAACAATTATTGCTTTTGCTCTGGAATCTTCCATCTTCCTGCATAACTGCCTATCCCAGTTGCAGAGGCTATGACAGGAAGTACAGGGCACAAGACAGGAGCTGCAGTGTATGGCTCAGCGGGTTTGGACACTGTGCCCGTGATTGGAACATCCTTGGTTCCAGTCCCATGATTGGCATATCACCGTTGGTTGGGCCCTTCAGCAAGGTTCTTAACCCCCAGCTGCTCCAAAGATTGCCTGACCCTGCTTTCTCAAAAAAATGTCTGTCGCTATGGATAAAAGCATCTGCTAAATTGATAATGTATTGTTTGTAAAACTGTGGCAATATATCCATTATAAAACTGTAAGTCATGTTTTCTGACCCACATGAATCGTTGAACTCTATGTGCTTGTCAAAAACTTATCTCGTCAAGGAAGAAAACACTGCTTGAATAGGTGAGACAACAGGTAATATTTTCGTTCTCAACATATTTTTTACTAAACTGATGAGAAATCTACATTATCTTTGGCTGCGAGTATAATAAATGGGGGTGATTTGCAAAGAACAAAAGGTCCTGCAGGAAGGAAGCAGTGGGCTCTGTAATCTTCAGGGCTCTTTTGTGTGTGTAAAATCAAAATGCCTATTTTCAGCAAAGCTCAGCCCATCTACAAAAGAGCAACATCTCGAACAGCTAAAGCTGCCATTTCTATTAATTTTCAGTCTTTTTTTCTTCTCTTGGAACAGGGGAAAGTGATTGTAAGACTGGGACTGTTACTTTGATATGTGCAAAAATGAGGCTGTTATTCTGATTTGTGTAACACCGGGGATTTTACTCTAGTGTGTGCTAGAATGGGGCTGTTACTCTGATTTGTGTAAGATTCGGGCTGTTATTCTGGCTTGTGTAAGACTGGGACTGTTACTCTGGTGTGTAAGATTGGGGCTGTTACTCTGAGGTGTGTAACACTGGGGCTTTTACTATGGCTTGTGAAAGACGGGCTGTTACTCAGATGTGTGTAACACTGGAGCTTTTACTTTGATGTGTGCTAGACTGAGGCTGTTATTCTGGCTTGTGTAAGACTGGGGCTGTTACTCTGATGTGTGTAACACTGGAGCTTTTACTCTGATGTGTGCTAGACTTGGACTGTTACTCTAATTTGTGTAGGATTCTGGCTCATGGGAGCTTTACTTACACAAAAAGATTATGAGGACACAACGAAAATGATTGGTTCAAAGAGATAACCAATCAGATTGTAGAGGTGGTGGGTTCAAGCAGCTAGAGGAGGCGGGACCAACCAATCAGATGTTTTGGTCCTGCCTCCACTAATTGCTTGGATCCACCTCCTCTATAGTCTGATTGGTTATCTCCCTGAACCATCATTTTTCAGTCTGCCACCAGACAATTTTTGTGTAAGTAAAATTTCCACAAGCAAGATTCAGGCTATTATTATGGTTTGTGTAAGACTGGGGCTGTTACTCTGATGTGTGTAACACTGGGGCTGATACTCTGATGTGTGTAACACTGGGGCTGATACTCTGATTTTTGTAAGACTGGGGCCACTATTCCGATTTGTACTAGAATGGGGCTGTTACTCTGATTTGTATAAGATTAGGACTGTTACTCTGAGGAGCTGTTACTCTGATGTGAGTAACACTGGAGCTGTTACTCTGATTTGTGTAAGATTAGGACTGTTACTCTGAGGAGCTGTTACTCTGATGTGAGTAACACTGGAGCTGTTACTCTGATTTGAGTAAGATTAGGACTGTTACTCTGAGGAGCTGTTACTCTGATGTGAGTAACACTGGAGCTGTTACTCTGATTTGTGTAAAACTGGGGATGTTATTCCGATTTAAGATTATGGCCATTACACATATTCTTTGTAGGGTTTTACTTCATTTTTATTATTGCATTCATTGTTTGTTTCTGTATTTCTTAATTATTTGGAGTCTGAAACAAGCCATACATTTTTATATTAGCCTGTTGTCTGGAACTGTATAGCCTCACCTCTTATTCTGGTGGTTCGAATCCTGCGCTCAGCTTTGTCTGCGCATGTGTGTGTCGCATCTTCTCTCCATGCTGCAGGGGTGTCCTCTGGGCTCCTCTTGCAGTCCACAGACTTATGGTGAGGTGATTTGGCATCGCTAAATTCCCCATTGTGTTTGCGTGTGTGTCGCTGCCTTACTATGGCTGACTGGCTGTCTGTGTTGGCTCTCTTTCCCAGTGTTTCCTGGGGTAGGGTTTCCATGACCTTGTACCTAATAAGAGAGCATGGATGGATGGATGGAAAATGAATTGTCCTGATTAATTATGATCTGTATTGTTTGACTATTAGACTGTAAAGGAATGGCTATGTTCTGGCAACAAAACAGAAAAATGATAAAAAAAAGAGTTAAGTGTTTATGATAATACTAATTGCAGTTGATGAGACCCTTCAGTTCACACCTTGTTGTGACTGCTCACCCACTCCGACCCCAAAACACCGTCCCACGCCCTGTGTGATGAAACCCCTTGGGCCTCAGTAATGATCTCCTGTAGGGGTGAAAAGACAGACAGTCACTGAAGTATGCATGCACGTGTCTCTGTGTCTGCAACACATTAATGTTTGTGTTTTCATCTCTGAAAAATGTTACTTGCAATGTGAGTTTAGTCTTGTTTTTAAGTATGTTTTAATGTGACACAATTTTGGTGCTGTATTTTGAGCTTAAGTGATTCCTAAAATCTTTTAAGAGGTGTTTGCTCAAGGGAAAATTGAACATG
The DNA here is from genome assembly GCA_026777985.1 of Mormyrops attenuatus. Lineage (NCBI taxonomy): Eukaryota > Metazoa > Chordata > Actinopteri > Osteoglossiformes > Mormyridae > Mormyrops > Mormyrops attenuatus. Next base: position 25,201,309 of record JAODKC010000107.1, read on the forward strand.
ATATCTCTGTAGTGAATATTCTGTGGAATACCATGTACAGCAATGCAACATGTCACATGAGTGCATCTGGAATTGTCTCTGCAAACTGTTGTGGGATCAAACGACTTGAATAGCCTGGAGGTGGGAAACTGTGGGGGGGGGAGGGGGCAAAAAAGAAGGGTCTCTCTCTCACCCTGTATTGGAGTCCCTGAAGAGCTTCATCCATTTTTTGTTCCTAATCATTTCCAATTTTTAATAAATACAGGCGTCACCAATTATGAGCCTGTGAAATATGCAGGATTTGGGCAGTCCAGGAGGAAGAAAGTCTGCCTTTGATCTCTGCTTTAATGGCTGCAGAACATGCAGACGCAATTTACAGGATCCTCTGCATGTGACGCATGCACTGCCTCATATAGTCTGCCGCCGCATTGATTAGTGGCCCTGCCGCTAGAGAACATACATGTTATCTGCCGTGTATCTGCCGTGTACATCATGCACATGTCCAGAAAAAGCCTGGACTTCAAAGCCGACAGTCTTCAGTCTGATACTGAACGGCTGCATTTAAGCAGCCATTTCTGCTGTTTTTAAATCACTGGCAATCTCAGCAAAGGGATAAAGGCTACATTATTCTGATTAGGGTTAGAGGTAAACTTAATCTAGCACTTCTGCTCAGGATCAAGCAAAATAGGAAAGCTATGCGGTATGTCAACTGGAGAGAAAAGCTATTTACCAGCAAACTATTTATCTCGGGGGCAAAGGATCAGCTTTCTCTGCTTCCCAGATATTGTGGGAGTGAAGGAAATGGAAAAAAGGCATACTGTCAGGCTGTAATGGGAAACACAGGAATAATGTGTCTCAGGTGATTTAGTTTAGTGGTTTGTAGTGAATTACCTTGGGAATGCTAGCATCACTTATTTATGGGGAGTGCCCCTTCACCACATAATATATCAGAGAAAAATCCAGTAACCCACAAACATTAACCCAGAGACTGTTTTCTCTCTTGCTGTCTTCTGCCTCTCCTTCTGACAGCCGAGGAGATGCAGCCACTGTGCCTAGCCTCGTGAATTCAGTCAGGCCCCACCCCCTGATGGCTGTGATTGGCCGGTGGCTGCTGAATCGCTGCCTTTGATTGACTGCGGTAGGTAGGAGGGTGGGTGGTGGGCGTGGCTTTCCCTCTTGAGCGAGGTGGCAGGCTTCTCTGCTTTAAGCACTGTGCACAGCAACCAAGCCAGAGCGCGCACCTTCCTGAGTTTCCACCATTACGCCGTGAGCCTCCACAAAGCCGGGGTGGGGGGGGACCCCGGCGATCGTGGGAAAGGGGCCTCTGGCTTCAGCGGTGCTCATTCTTCCTTCGTTCCCTCCCCACCGGGGTCGTTTGCATTCAACAAGCATCGCGGACGAACTTCTCCAGCGGCGCGGGCTGCGGCCGCCCCCCCGCAGCACTGCCCTGCGGTGTTCTGCGGAGCGGAGGGGGGGAAAGGTGAGTGCTCCGCATATCCCTGGGACACACCAGCACAGCCGGAGGCTGCACCTCGCTTTACCGTGTTCCGCTGGGCGAAGGGACACCCCCCCCCCCGCACCACACCACCGGCACTCTCGCACACGGCTGAACTTGGATCTCGCCAAGCCGTCCACTGGGCGTCTTACGGATCATCTGGGCACCGGAGGCTCAGCATGTTAGTTTGTGCAAGAGGTTCCTTACCAGGACCTGGGGGGGTAGGGGGGCGACTTTAATGCTGGAATGCGCTGGCGTACCTCTGATGAAAGCTGCTGTGAATGAGTCACAGAGTAACAAAGCCATCACAGTTATAGCGCAGATCTTGGGGGGGTGGGGGGTGGGGGGTGGGGGGTGGTGCTGGTGTGGGTGATATAGAATAATCTTTTTTGGTCCATATCTGTCAGAGTGACATAACACACGCTTGTGGGTGTGCATGTGTTTCTGCGCCCACTACTTTACGTGTGTGTATGTGTGTGTGCGTATGTTTGTCATCACGCGCATCACCGTGTTTCTCCGTGAGTGCGTACTGTTTGTCGGGAGGGGCTTCCAAATTACAGTGAGAGTGCAGTGGTGACAGAGGAGCCCTGTCTCAGCTATGTGTGTGTGTGTGTGTGTATGTTGGGGAAGAAACATGAAAAATTCTCTGGAGAATGTAGTGGAGCGCAGTGCTCTGGTAGAAACAGCCGTCCCCGGAACGGCCTGCCTCTGTGCCAGGGCCGTGTGCCATGTGAGTGGGTAGGTGGGCGCAGGCAGCCTGAATCGCGCTCGCCGTTTCTGCCTCTGGGATCCGAGTCGGCTGTCTACATGCAGAGTCGTCAGCCCCTCCAAAGCGCATGTCCTTCTTTTGTTTCCTGAACTTTCTTCTCCGCTCAAGCAGCCGTGCTCTATCCGTACCAGGCTGGAGCCACTTATTTATCCGGTGTCAGTGTGTCCCGTCTTACGTTGTGGTCTTTTGACAGTGCGTCATGGGCACTCTCCATGTCTGCTGTCCTCCCTAGTGTGTAGTATAAATGAGGTGCCGGGAGGCGTAAGGAGGAAGCAGAAGCCCGTGTAGATCGACGGATGGACAGCGGTGCTCGTTAACCTGCTCCCCAGGCATTTGCCATCCCTCTGCGCCCATACTGCCATGCAGGCTAATTTAGGGTCTGTCCAGGGCTTCAAAGTGCAGCAAGGCCATCAAGGGGCGGAGTCAGGTCTGGGGGGTGGAGTGAATGAGGATGTGGAAGTGAGAAAAAGGGGGTGGGGTCTGGCAGTAGGCAGTCACACCCCTGTGACAGGCAGCTGGAATTGCCCATTCTGCCATGTTTGTTTGGGCAGGAGAACCATATAAGGTGTGATGCAGGGAGGCAAAGTTTTGTCTAATTAAATTTTTTATTTTATTTTTTTTTCATTTTTAAATTTAAAATCCATGAAATGTGTCCTGTATCCAGTGTGATTTTCATAAGGATGTCGTGATATAGCTGTGTTTTCTTGTGTCTGCAGCAGTGACACATGGCAGATGGGGCGGGGGTTCTGTGTTACATCACATGCCACAGTGCTTGCATAATGTACGTACAGGCTCAGGTCCGTTAAGTTTCTGGGTGGAGTGGGACTGAGGAGAGGCTTGAGGACATTTTTAAAGCAGATGCCGGAGAGGCAGTGTGGGAACAGAGGCTGAAAATAGGCCTAGTGGGTGATGGGTTCAGGGGGCATGCAATACTAGTAAAATATCCAGTTGAGGTGTGACATACCCAGAGAGCCCACCTTGAAGGATGGCCTCTGTGATCTAGCACACAGAGGGCTAGGCTTCTATGAGACTCTCTATGTACTGTGATGAGCTGTAATTTTAAGTCTTGCCATGTTTCACTGATGCCCCCCCCCCCCAACCATGAGTCTCAGGTAGCTGCTGTCAGATTCTCCAGCTGTCGTCATCGATGGTGCCCAGGGTCGACTTTGGTGAATTCGAACCTCCACTGCGTACAATTATAGGGGAATTGGAACCAAGCAAACAGCATTTCTGAATCATCTCTAATACGTGAAAGTAAATGACAGTGCCCCTTACAGCAGTTTGATATTTTGGCATCTCCTGTCATACTGGCCATGGCCTTCAGATCCTGTTAAAATAACACACACTGACATGACTATTCACTTGCATAATCTGTAGTCTGTCTGACTCTCCATGTGTCCAAAGAGAACCTCACAGCCTTCCTTCAACATACAAGCTTCCTCTTGTATCAACAGTGTGCAGCCTCTGTCCAAGTAGTGCTTAATTAGGTACGTAAGGTATAATTATTGGTACTTTTTCGTTTACCCCACGCTTAGCGCCCAGTAAGTTGCAATGTCCGGTTAGCTCACTGGGGCAATGCTACAGAGGATGCTGTTAGACTCATGCTTGTCAACCAAATCCTTTCAAGTGCTAATTTTTTCCACAAAGCATCACCATGCTGCTTTGGTATCGGTCATGGTACAGACATTTTGCATCTCCACATATAGAGGCGACCCATGAGCTTGACAGCAGAGTGCCAAGCAGAGATGGTTGGAATTCCTGTGGAGGGGAAGCAGTGTCCTGGTGGCCATAAAGATCCTTCTTTCAGAAGCCCTGTTTAGCGCCCTGCTTGAGGGGCCATAGAGCAAATGGATTGGAAGAAGACCTGCACAGCCAACTCCAGACTGCTCGTCTTTAAAATGAGCCTTAAGATGGAAACTTGTTGACCTGGGCTTGTTGACTTAAAGCTTAGATTTCTTCTCTGCGCATGAGGTTGTGGGGACGTGGTGGTCACCCTTTGTTCCCTGCTGGCCACCAGATATCAATGGAGTGATATTTGCCCTAGCTGCTGACATAATTCCCATGCAAGCTCTCTCAAAGCGGCTACTTTATTATCCCCGGACAGACTGGCAAACTAGATTGTTGCTTTCTCATCACAACAGATGTGTGATGGGCACTCAGGTGTAAAATGGCCACCCCGCATGGGTGTGCTAACACATTGGTGGCGGATGTGGTGATACCTTTACCCGAAGCAGCCCGAGACTCCTGGATGAAGCACAGAAGCGCAGGATTACATTCTGTCCGGTCCTGCAGCATTTCTCAAATGCAGTGATGCAGTCACTTAATATTCATGCATGACAGGTGTGCAGCGGGAAGTGCGACATGGTGTTAGATTAGGTGTTAGCAAATGTTTGAAGCTTCTATGTCCTTTACTTTGTTGTAACCATGTTTTATTTTTCTGGAGACTTAGGGCCAAGCAAATGTCTAACCTTGAAGTATTTCATAAGTCATAAAGTTATAACAAAAATGACTGTTTTTCTGGGTTTTTCTTTGCTGTTTTTTGTACTCTCTAGTGTACTATATAACATTGATATTCAACGTCTGAGCAGCTCTGTTAACTGTCAGGGAGAGTCATCACTGGCCCCTGCTCTCTCTCCCTCTCTCTCTCCCTCTCTCTCACTCTTCCTCACTGATGGCATCTTGGTGACTCTAGAGTCTTTGGAATCAGACCAAAGACTGCTGTTTCTTTTAATCATTTCACAAAATGCAAATCACTCTGATGAGCTAAAGGGAGGTGAGGAATGCAAAGTTACCCGTCTATTTCTTTACTCTTCTCATGGTACATCCCGCCACACCAAGTGCAAATTTGTCGTTCCCCCCTCGTTAGATGTAGAGCAATTATTATAGACTCCATTATGGCCACGTCCATATTTTTTAATCATTTAACGATGAAATGGGCAGGTCAGACCTTCTGTCCAAGCAGAGGCTTCTTACCTGAGCCCTGGCAGAGCCAGGCCCTTGCAGCTGATGTGTGACTTCATGTCTTTTTTTGAAGTATTGTTATATCTGTTTTTTTTTCTCTGAATCGGTGATGGCAGGCAGAGATCCACCAGTTTGCAGCTAATCGCAGTCAGGCCTTGCTGGTTCAGCCTGGGTGGGGAAAAAAAAACGAAAGCAGAGCAGCTTCTGCAATTCATCACACCTGCGGCCCTCTTGAATCTCCTGACCTGTCTTGAACAAGCATGAAGTAACATCTGGGCCCCGCTTTAGCTATGTAATGAAGTTTGGCCAAATGGGGCAGTGGCGGCCATCTTGGGGCTGAGCGGAGGAGCCAGTCGTGATGCAGAATTGAGATATTTGGAACTATACATGCAATAAGATATTTGGCCAGTCAGGTGGACAGCCCGTTAGTTCCATATGTAAGCAGAGGATCTCCATCTAAAGAATAATGTGGGGATTGAGTTTGCCTTGTTTTTTTACTCCCATTTGCAGTTAAAATCTTCCTTCTTTGTATCCTCTGTATTTCATGCTCATGCTGTGATATAGCTGCTCACGTCTGCAGCAGTGACACATGGCAGAGAGGCCTGTGATACGCAGGGGGTGGGGGCGCTCTGAGATAAGCAGTGGTGTTACATCACATGCCACACTGCTTGCATAACGCATACAGGCTGTTTTTTTTCATTTTTTTTAAGTCTCACTTTATGTGCAGTGGGACCGAGGAGAGGTTTCCACAGGGATCGTAGGTATGTAAATAGGATTCGAGGGCAGTGGGTTCAAATCGCGGGCACTCGGCATCATAAGCGGAGGTGGAGGGGCACCCTGGCTGGGATCACGGGGTACAGGGCGGGGGCACCCTGGCTGGGATCACGGGGTACAGGGCGGGGGCACCTTGGCTGGGATTACGGGGTACAGGGTGGGGGGCACCCTGACTAGGATCTCAGGGCACAGGGTGGGGGGCACCCTGACTAGGATCTCAGGGCACAGGGTGGGGGGCACCCTAACTAGGATCTTAGGGCACAGGGTGGGGGGCATCCTGACTAGGATCTCAGGGCACAGGGTGGGGGGCCCCTGGCCAAGATCATGGGGCACACACACACTACGGGTTATTTAGAGAAGGCAATTTACATGTTTTTGACTGCAGCAGGAAACAGAGTGGCTGGATGAAGCCCACGCAGAATGGAGAGAGCATACAGACCCCACACACACGTAGGGCTGGAATTTGGATCCCACGCCTTTTGGGGGGGGGGGGACTGTGCCATCACGCTAACAGAACTATGTACATCATACAAATACCTGCAGTGGCCTGTCAGGGCAGAGCTGCGGTCAGAGCTGCCCTGCAGAATAATGCCTCTTCATAACAAATGACAGGGCCCCCCCTTGGCACACTGGGGGTTTTGGCCCATCCAGACTTACTGTTACTGTGATGTATTTGCTTTGGCCTTGGCTTTCTGACGTGTGTCCGCCTGGCGGTACAAGAAGCCAAGGAGCAGAGACAAGCCCGACGAGAGCAGCCCTGTGGGCTGACATGCCGCTTTCTTCCTCATCAGTCACCTGTGTGCCTCTCTGCCACAACCAATATTGTAAAGTAATTGAACTGAGTCTCAGGGAATACGTTTTCTGATATATATATATATATATATATATAAAATTTATTTTTTTAAGTCCTTTGAGCATTTTATCACACCCAGCCCTAGTTATTTGTACCAAGGGTTCTGGAACAAGTCGGTCTGTGGCTCGTCAGAGGGTCTGAAACACATATGGTGTGAGGCTTGTCGGTCTCGTTATTGAGAGGAAGAAAACGTCACAGAGGGTCACGCTGACTACAGAAATCCACAGCGTCACCGGTTTAATAGATCAGAATTCCACACGGAACGCTGCTCTCTGTGCTTGGCTGCCAGCAGTGCAGCGAGAATTTTTAAGCCAATTAATGTCAGCGGCAGCAGTTTCTCTCTACTGCTGCAGGGACATGATTCATTCTTATTAGGCAACAGCTCGGTGAGGAAGCATCGTGGTAGCCATAACCAGGTTAGGCCTCTGGAATGCGTCGAGCATCTTTTTTTTTAATTTCTAATTGGAAAGCAGAGATGGGTTCGGAGATCTTCGACAATAATGCTCTCTGCTAAGCTGTGGCTGGCCGGGTGCACGTGCGGGACCGCAGGCTGCACATGAGCGCTGTCCCTCCAGCTTGCTGTGTGCAGAAAGGAAGCTCATAACCTCCAGCACTCGGCAAACTTGCTGTCATGTCCATCTGCGCACCTGCCTTTGTTGCGTATGTTCATGAATAATACATAACACACAAGCTATTTCAAGCTATAACAGTATATATATACTTTTATGTTGACATTTACTGTATGATGACACCTTATTCTTGAATTCTTTGTATTGTTTTAGCATTTACAATTTCTTTGGCTTTGGCTAATAATTTCTTATTGTGCTTCTGGCAGCCTATTAATATCTTATTTTTCTCAGAATATATATAATTTGCCATTAATTTTTGTATTATTACTAAGTCTGTATTTTGGCTCTGCAAATACCAGGTAAAATTTTACAGTATTTTTCCTCATTTTTGTGATGGCTCATATACTGATATGTGGCAATTCTACAGGCTTTTATATAAATATGGTTAGACTTGTTGCCTGCGAATCACGTTACTTAGGAAATGGTTGTACCCAAATCAAATTGAGATCTTAATTCTTTTATTTTTAGCCTTCAGTCATATGACTGTTTGACCACCCTCAGCCACATCACTCCATCTTATGGACTCTAAGAAGAACTCATGGGAATTTTATCGGATGTCTTGGTCCCACCTCCTCTAGTTGCTTGGACCCACCTCCTTTACAATCTGATTGACTATCTTTCTTAACCAATCATTTTTCGTTCTGCCCTCAGAGCATTTTTTGTGCCAGTAAAGCTCCCTAAGAAGATGTTCGCTGTGAGCCTTGATACTAACCGTGAAACTTTTACTGCTGCATTGTCTATGCGCTTTGCTTTGAGGCTTGTGTTGGGTGCATTCCCCAGGCCCCCATGTGCCTGTGATCAGATGGATGGATGGATGGATGATACTTTATTGATCCCGAAGGAAATTTATCATTAACTCAACATTTTTGACCCTTCATGTCATCCAAGGCTGTGCCATGTGTGTGACCGCTGTTGTTAATACCACCAGTGTTCTTGTAGAAACTCCCCCAGTACTCCACCTTTTTCCCACTCTCAGAAGGTGCCAAGCTCTTTGTCACTGCTGCATAGCAGCACCACACCTGTTTAACACCTGTTACAGGTTTCCTCTTGCTTGTAGCAATTTCTAGAAGAGAAAAAAATATTGAGATGGGCCACAGAGATTGACGGTGACCTAAGTAAATGACACAGGACAGATACAGAATTCAGTTACAATTCTGCCCTATATCCAGCACAGTGCTCTGCACCAGTGTCACATCTTAAGACAGCTGGTTGAAAAAGATCATTCTGAAGGCATCTTTTAAATGAAGGGTGGGCAGGTTTTCACTGCAGTCATTAAGGACTTAGCGAAGCGGAGTAAATGGAAGCCTGCAACCATGCTGCATGGAATGAGCGATTTTTAGCGTGTCGCTAAGAGCAAAGTGAAAGCCCCCATGTTTTATGATGGGGTTTTGACGTCCGGCCCTTGATTGCCAGGGTTGAATTTTAACATTAAGCTCTAAAATGGCTAAATAATGAGTAATTCCAAAGAGTGAGGGGACTGGTCCCTCTCATCTGCTCTTCAAAGTAAGAAACCAGCTGAACAAATGCACTGCCAGCTTTTGTAAGCAGACTGTATGCAGACTGTAAGCAGACTGTATGCATGCTATTTTTAGCCACCATGCCCTAAATGGTGAGATTCATGTAGCCCAAAACCTCTGGGATACATTCAATGTCTTGCCATTTCAGCATTTTAGAATTAACCTCACTCAGTTATTTATAGCCATGGGAATGATAACGAAGGATAACAATAATGATGATTGTTATCCAGTAAATTCTTAGAAAATATACATCCTGTGCAATAGATTCCAATTAAAACCTGCCAAAGATCTAGTAGCAAATTGACCATATCCCCGTCATCCAATTCTATGGCCGAATTCCTGGCCTCACATGCCAGGATAACAGGAGTTTTAGACCCAAAGATAGGCAGCGCACCGGAGACCACTGAAGGGTGAATGTAGCTGTTGTGCTGGGTGAGCCTTCAGCCATGGAGGGACTTCATGCACTGCCTGCATGAATGAGAGCTTTTGCTTCTGCTCCCTGTGAAGTAGATGGTGGGGGCGACAGATGAAGAAGCTTAGCAACAGAGTCACTTTGACTCAACAGGCGTGAATAATGATGAACAGCGATTAAAGATTCCACCCGCTAACAGGCGGGCTCTGCATTTTTAACACTGTTTTTTATCAACAGAACTTTTGGAGTGATGAATAAAAAAGAAAAAAAAACAAGGTAGAGAGGAATTTCCACTGTATGTGTTTTTACCGGGGGAGGATATTTTAATTTGTTCTAATTTTTTTTATTTTTTGAAAATGGTCTCTGTAGCCTGTCACTTTCATGCACTGTAGATCAGGGTGTGAATTTTACAACCTTAAGTATGCTAAGAGAAATCACAGAATCCAGATGTTCTCCTGTGGAACCCGTTAGTCCCTTTCTATAGATATTCCCTCCCCATTGGTATGTGCCTTCCCTATTGAAAACCATGTGCTATGCTGTCAAGACATCCCACACACAGAGGAGGGGAGGCAGAAATTTATCACCACTTAATTACAGCTCTCCGCTTCCTCAGAAATCTCTCTCGAGTCTAGGTGCACTTGCGTTATTCCAGATATTGGACGCACTCCCCCAGCGATCGAAAAAGGAACCCATAGCGAAAACATAAAAAAATGACATTATAAGGGCCAAGTTTTGAATAGTGTGAAGATTTATCTGGACGTGTGTGCATATGTGTGTCGGATTACATGTGCTTTTTTAAAAACATGGATGCCAGGGGTAGAGAAGAAGAAGACTTAGTGTATAAAGAGAAACTCCTTCAGGTGGGGTTGGGGGGAAACAAATGTAGGTCAGGAGGAGTTGGCTGTGGCTTTTTTTGGTAGTGTTACCCCCTTTGGGGGAGGGGAATGAAGTGCTACCCTCTTTGGAGCTGTTTGGGTTATAAAAAAATGAAGCAGGTATCTAGTGCTGGCATAAGATGAGTGCACTATTAATTGTACTGTAGTGGTTTTTTTTTTTTTTTGTTCCCACTTTTCTCATCTTCGGCCCCTTGGGCTCTTCTGAGATAATACATAACAGCAAGTGGCACATTGTCTAGGCAGTGCTGCTTGGGCCATTAGCTATCAAGGCAGAATTCTTTGATTTATAATGGGCTGTTTTCAATTTATAATGAGCTAAAATGATAAAAAATACAGGAGCACAGAATCAAATCTTCTCGACAAATTAAAATGAATGATATTATTATGTCAAGTGTTAATGGAAAAGGCAAAAAAGAAAGCAAACAAGAATATGTGGCACGTGTTTATGCACACTTGCATCTCAGGTTTTTATTGGTTTTCATTTGCCTTATGGGCATCTTAATATTATCAGTTATATAAAATCTGATCCTTGGCATTTCCTTAGTTGTTGAAGAATGCTATTATAGCAGGAAGTCTTTATTTGCATGAAATGATAGAGGTGACTGCTTGCTGCTGATTGTCGTATTTGCCTGCGCCAGCCAGTCGTGGCGCAGCTCTGGAATCGATTACCATGCCTGCGAAACAGGCAGCGTGAGTCGTGCTGCACGTGGCCCCCAAGGCCGTCGCGTCGATTTCTGCACTCTGCTGGAGTCATCAGTTGCTGCGTTGGCACAAGGTAATTAACCTGGTGTATGCCTGTGCATCAGGAGATGCAGGTGATGATAACCATGCTGAATTTTTGATCACCGTTAAGATGGACTCTCCTGTGTAGAAGAACAGAATTTTCTTTTAAATTCCATATGTACCACACAATAAAATTGCTGTAGAATGGTGCTTGTGTGTAACGATTGTAAAACATTATTACAGCAGTAATATTTATATTACTAAAGATTAATATTTATGTTATTTAAGATGTTATAGTTGTAGTAATAATTATAATTATAAAAGACAGATTTTATGCGTTTACTGAAAAGGCTAACCAAAGCTTTTCAAGGTCTCTTGAGTATATTTTAATATAATGAGAATGGGATTATAATAGTCAGTACTATACAACATACTCCCCAATTCGATAATGATTTTGGGGAGGAAACTCTCACCAGTCATGGCTAATTTTAACTAGCTATTGACTTTTTATGATTTTTCTAATTGTTTCAATTGAACTGGTTTACCCAAAGTAAATTAAGTAATCCTTTAGTGTATAATGCTGGCAGCTTAACTGTAAGACTGGATTTTTTCTGTTTTGTATCACATTAGTACGATGTAAAATGGCTTCAGAAACATTCGGATTGGTAAACCATACCACCTTGTCTTTAGCAGCCAAAAGTCTCAAAAATCGGCGTTTGAGTATGATTAGATAATATAGAGCCTGTTCTTGGTGTTATATAATCCCATTAATTAATTTATTTATTTTCAGAATGAATGGACATCTTGTGTTTTTAAAGGTTAAAATGGGTCAGTTGGAATTTGGTTTTCAAAAGCTTGTTGGTCCCTCATTTGTTCGCTGTTTGTTTGCCAACCGGCGATCTTCTGAAAATGAAGCCAAGAGAAACAGTTTAAAAACGACATGGATATTTTTTCTGAGCATCAGGCCAGCTCAGATGACGTGTTCAGCTGGAAAACGAGAGAGCTACACGAGACGGGCCATAATTACAGTAGGTCAAAAGAGAGAAGGATGGAGAGGGAGAATAGCGAGTTTTCCTTGTTGAGGAGAAGACATCCTACAAGATTTTGGATCAAACTATACACATCATGTGTAGCATTTCCAGAATATGTCCTTGGCACCAATTCACCAAGCCCTGTCAAATGTAGGAGAAAGCCTGTCTTTCAGAAGTCCTAAGATCTATAAGTTGATCAAAGTTAGATTATAGAATTTGTCTAGAGTACTTACTTTTAAACCCTTTTATGAACAAGCCTCTTCAGTATTGTCCTTAGTCCTCTCACGGTTTTTGTATGTATAATTGCTTCAGAAGTATGACCCTTCAGAATGAATTGTGAGATCTTTTATTTTTTTCATTTTTACTTATTTTTCCCTAGTATTATTATACCACTGAAGTGCCTCGTGCTGATTTTCTTTCTGTTCCTGTTGTTTTTGCCTTGCCAATGATGCTTGTGTTTTGAGTCTCACTGGCTATCCTGTATAGCTCAGAATTTTATGCATAATTTTATGAGTAGTCTAATGTGTGGTATAATTATAGTCATATAATACTAATTGTAATTCAAAATATAACTTTGGGAAATTGTTTCATGTTATATAATGTGTCATCTTAATTAATATGTATAAATACACAATATGAAATCGTTCCTTAAAAGGTCTACCATCTACCACATGTGTCAATTGGGGGTATGTAAATTTTACAATATAACCAAAAAGAACCAAACTGTAAATGTTTATAACTTCTGGCTCTGGCTCTGCTGGATGACTTTCTTCTTTCTTGTCAAACATACATTACGACACACGTATTCTGTCATGGTCGCTCGTTCCCTGCTTGAATATCAAATACACTTTTCACAAACGACAAATACCTCGTTCATCCACCACAGCAATCACCTCGTTGACTTTGCTCACTTTAATCACTCCCCTCTGGTTGGTAGAAGTGAAGTAGGTTACCGTGGATACTCACTCTGATGGGCACCATGACAACCAGTTATATTAAAAATGAGAGTGAGAGGGAGAGAGAGACAGAGAGGGACAGAGAGAGACACAGACATTGTTCTCTTCTGGAACTTCTCTGTCTTCCGCACATGATTAACTCCTTTGAGGGGAAGAGAATATGGTGACCCCCCCCCACCACCATCATTTTATGGGTTTTAGGCAGGTATGGAGAGTTCAGCTTGAAAAACGTTACTGAAAGGCATGGTCCGGTTAGAAGAAACCAGGTGGAACAAAAAAGCCTTGTTGACTTTTGGATATGTCCAGTAGTGCTACTTTAGCAAAGTGTTTGAAGGGACTTGTGGATAGAGCATATTGAAGGAATTGATCATATTGGCTTTCTTTTTTCTGAGATTTTGGGAAAATTTCTTATGTGGTTTTGTGAACCGTTGTTTTTAAAAAAGAGCAGGGATGTCATAAAGGGGGGGTGGGGGGAGAGAGTTAGGACAATTCCAAGGCCCTCTGAGTGACAGGAGCTCTAAAAATTTGGAACATAATTGGTCTCAGTTGGGGGCCCAACAATTTTATGGAGCCCACAATCTTTAGCAGCTAGAGTTTGGCACATCAATTGCATCAGGACTTCTAGGTTCGTTTCCCATTTGTAACACGCACGTGGATAAAGGTTTTGCTGGTAACTTAATATACAATTGGCAGGTAGAGATCAAAGTGCCTTCAAACTAGCCCACAAACCCTGAATCTTTTCGGACAGCAGATAACAGTTTAGGTGGAGCAGGAAGCTTTTGTGATTTTCAGTCATTGTTTCCAATGGTCTTTTCTTTTAGTGAGCTCCAACCCAAGGAGCACTCTGAGGGATTAAATGAGCTGGGTTAGATTCCAGTAGTTGTATTAAATCAATAATCAGGACTTTCTTACATAAATGGAAAAGTGGTCGATATTCTATTGTTATCTAAATATATCACCTTTGGGATCAGTAATCAGTTGCTTTTAATGACTGTGAAGCTCGGTATAACAGATGGTGCCATGAAAAAAAAGGGACTGTTGACCTTTCAGCTTTTTTTTTTTGTTAAGGCTTTTGTTATTCTATTTCCTTTCTCCCTTCTTAACAAAAATGTAAGATTCTGTAAGATGTCAACTTGACCCGACCAGGCTTGCAAAACGTCTCAGTTCATTGGGAACCACTTTGTCTGTTTTTGACATGAAGGACAGTTCTATATGTGTTTGTAATTTCATCCCAGGGAAAATCAGTGATGTCATATAGAAATTCTGTGGTTCATGGATGACAGGTCGTAGTGAAGTATATTCTAGTACATGAAAGCTATGCAGAGAACTTTGGAAATTCGCTCTGTTACTCTCCGTGGGATGGAGTACAGAGCACTTTTGAATGACAGAATTTAATTGTAAATAAATCTAATTGTTTATCAGAAATGGCAGCATAAAGCTCAGCCCAGGAAGCTGTTGTGGCATTTAAGAAAGGTACACACTTTTTATATCCATATGTGTACACACACACACACACATATACATACATACATAAAGGGATACATGGAATGGCTGGGGTGCCCCTGAGGAGAGGTTTGGGAACTGAAATGGTGTTCATCTAGCCATCCAAAAGATATTGGTCATTTTTTGAAGAACAGTCGAAATTCTTGTTAGTTTTTCTGCTACTGTTTATTTTTCTGAGCAAATATAGCCTAACTACCCAGATAAATAACAATAACATCTTTTACTGCATAAGACTTTTGCAGAGTGCTGTATGTAGGTAAGACACAAAACTTGAGGTGCAAAGACCCGTATTTAAGGTTTGGATTAGTTTTATTAACATTAGCCTGTATTAATAGTATATTAATTTGGTTCCAAAATAACTTAAATGGAAGCTATTTACTCCTAATGACAAATTGTATTAATATTAATATTAGTTTGTATTAATAGCATATTAATTTGTTCCAAAATGTCTTTGCTCAAAGCCATTTACTGTTAAGGACAATTCAACCAGGACATTTTGCCTGGAAGTGTTTACAGTGGATATGGAAGCTGCAGATTGCTGGTATAAGTCACTGATGGGCCCTTTCTAATAGCATAGCTACTCCAGTGAATTTGCTGTACAAAATCTTAATGCAGCTGATTCATTTTGGTCCAGAAATACTGGAGTATTTGAGGCACAGAATGTTGTACAATCCATTGTATGACAGTAAACACAGTATATCTGAAACAGGGTATATGTATGATCTAGATTTGGTTCATATGCTAAGGATGCCAAGAAAGCTATATTTTGTAAGACTGAGTGGTGCGCTGTCTTAAAGGCTTCGTAATCAAACGCAAGATCCGAGTGAAAGTATAAGGCTTTACTTTACAATATTTTTACTTTGAATTTGAATATCTGTGCAGATTCTGATGAGCTCTTAATGTTAGTGTGTGCATTGGTTCATTTTATTCATGGCATATCCAAGGGTACCTTCCAGTGCATTGTCCTGTAATGTGCCAGAATCTTTTGCAGTTTTCTAAAGGGAGACTGTGTGTTTGCCTGTGTTCTCTTCGCACACTGCAATCAACATTTTGTAGACAGGAAACCTGCCATGCAGATATAAACAGTTCTCTGTTAAAGCCAGCAGGAATCTACAACTGTTGCTGCAAGGAATATATAGAGAGAGGCACTCATCAGAAAGATACAAGATTCAAAATCTTTGCTGTTATTGTGCAAGCACAACGAAATTAGAGTTGCATTAAGCACAAATGGTGCATTTGTATTTTAAACTTAACGCATACTGTATATACAAAGAATAAGTATAACAGACATATAAGAATATAAAATATCAGTACTGTATATGTACAAAGTCCAAGTAATACAGTTTACAGGCAATACAAAATATAACTAACATCAGAGTGCAAAAAACCAGCAACAGTAATACAGTAAGGGTGTGATAGACAGATATGGAATAAAAGTGAATTAGTAGTGTTGAATGACATATATAGATAGTATAAAATACTACGCATAATTATTTGTGTTTTAAAAGATATATAAGCAATAGTGGTACCAGCACATCAGTCTGTCAGACTGCGAGATGTCTGAACTCAGTAGTGCCACAGCTTTTGGGAGAAGCTGTTTTTAAATCTATTTCTACGTCTGGGAATTGACCTGAAGTACCTGCCTGACAGGAGGAGCTTAAACAGATGCTGTCCAGGGTGCGTGATGTCTTTCATGATGTTCTTAGCCAAACAAATCTTCATCAGTACTTCAGATGAAAATCTCTCCCTGTGTTGATTTTCAGATGAGAAAAATAAACATTCTCATCCACACCCACACAGAACCAGTAAAATTCTGTGGATGCGTGACATGAGAAAGAAAAAAAAAAAAGGATTTTCGTTCTTGCTTCACACAAACAGCTCTGTCACCAGCTCAAGCTGTTGACCACAGGCAGAGAAAAGGAGCTGTTCCCTGGCATTTTTAGAAGCAGAATATGCAGATAGTCTTTCCAGTACATCTTTCCACCTTGCTGCCTTACTGCAGAAGATAATTCCCAGATTTATGAGTCAGCAATGGAAAATGGATGCTTTGGCTTCATTTGATAATACATGCAGGTTTTTTTCGCTATAATTGGCCTGCTGATAATTGACACCCGTGGAACTGCCAGACTTGATGTATCCATGCTTAGCACAGTGGGGTCGAGTCACCCAGCTATAAGGGACCCGGAGGAGCTGAGCTGTTGCTTGAGTGTTCCTGCTGAAAGAAAGAATAGCCTGTTTTGTTGTGTGTTTCCAAATGAGCATCAGATCATGTCAAGTTTGTCAGTAAATCTGACGATTGATGACGATTACATATGCATCAAATAATCACCTGATTATTCTTCAGAATTTGAATCTAAAGGCAAGTATCCATTCCTGCCCCCCCGACCTCTTCCAGAAGCCATTAGTAGCTGCTGATTGAGTCAGGCTGTTTGAATATTTGAAATCTGCTTTAGAGACATCGCTTTAAGACATTGTTAATCTATTAGGAATTATGAAATATAAAAGCTTCAGGGGATCTGAATTTCCCAGGCGATGCAGAAAAGTCACACTGTAACATCTTTCCACATCTGTTATGTTTTTCGATGAAACCCCAGGTTACACAATCCAGGCCAGTGCTAAGCAGCTCTGGACAAGACAGAGCGTTCCACTAGAAAAGAGGATAGGGGACAGAGAGGCACTCAGCTTGCACCTTATTCTCTGTTGCCTCGGTGATCTGCAATACTGTGTTATGACTGACAATTTGTAGTGCATAGTTGTGTTTTCACCTCACCTGAACACTAGGATTTCTCCAGTCAGTCTCCACACTTTGCTCACATGAGCTTACAGTTCCAGGGAATCTTTTTCCTGCCTCCAAAAGGGAATGTAGATGTATTACATTTAAATCCATGGAAGCCATCAGTAACCCATATTGTCCCTTTTTAATTTACCCATTTGTTCAAACTAAATCAATGTTTTGAAATTATATAGACTCCTTGGAGGACAAAGGCTGTTGACATGTGAGATGTTTGATAAATTTGTTTATATACGTCTCAAATGTGACATCAGTGTAACCTTGTCTTTTAATTGAACTATGGCTTGATCCCCCACCCAGCTCGCTGGGTCTTCGTTCACCCCTTATTCTTGCTTTGATTTCCTAGAAGAGTAAGGATCTTGTCGTGATTTTTGCCATGGGATTGTAAATAAGCCCTGCAGTCTTACGTGTACAGAGATGTTTTCAGCTTATCCGATTATACTTAAATATAAAAGCATCAGGAATTCTGACTTTTTTCATAATAGCGCGGTATTGCCTGAGGAGCATGATGTTGA
The DNA here is from genome assembly GCA_026777985.1 of Mormyrops attenuatus. Classification (NCBI taxonomy): domain Eukaryota; kingdom Metazoa; phylum Chordata; class Actinopteri; order Osteoglossiformes; family Mormyridae; genus Mormyrops; species Mormyrops attenuatus. The sequence goes on from JAODKC010000107.1 coordinate 25,219,113, forward strand.
ATTATAGATGTTTTGCAGAATTTTCCATATTTCATTATGTTCATATATATTCATATTTCTCAGTACATTCATATTTTTAACTCGTATTCATGGGATATCTGTAAATCATACGGTGCAGAAAATGCCTTGTATGGTGTATTTTACTGTGAGTGTGGATACCTGCATACTACACATTTTGGTGTTAATTTAACTATAAATTCACGTCACATTGGGAGCGGAGGTGTTTACACGTGAGGAGCACAGATATGGATTGTCCTGCTCCCATCTCCTAAGGTCACTCTCTTCTGTCATGTTTTATTCCTTAAATTCCAGTCGGTGATCTCAGGGTCACCTCGCCCTGATTAACTGAGGCCACTACTCAGTATGATAATACTGAAGTCAATTTTCCTAACCATACATTAATCCTGCAGACTCAAACTTGCTTTACTGATCAAACTAATGCTATGTTTCTTTCTTAAAATGTTTAATAAGAAAATAATGCATGCATTTGTACTATTTCGCGGTCCCGCTGCACTGCTCCTTTTTCGTTAATTCTCAAGCTCTTCTTTTCGTCGTCTTAGAAAAATCTGCCTCCACTGCAAGTGCCCCAGGGAGGAGCATGTCGCGCCTGTGATGCCCCTGGAGATGGAGAAGACTGTCAACAAGTTAATGTTTGACTTTCAGAGGAACTCCACTTCCGATGACGATTCTGGGTGTGCCCAGGAGGATTACGTCTGGGCTCCCCCAGGGCTCAAACTTGAGCAGGTACTCCTGTATTTACTCCTATCATCTCCTCCTACCACCCGCCCCCCATTTTTCCAGAGTATGACTCTCCAACTGAATGGTCCTGACTATGGCAACCTGGATTAGACAATGGAGGCTACTTTAACTACTCTATGTCATTTTGTGCTGAAGAGGTTTATAATAATTTTGTATGCATACTCTAGCAAGGATCATCAACAATTAACCAGGTAACTATGGGCGACTGGCACTTGTGATTAGGTGACTATCTGATTTGTTTTCAGTTAACTTCTGACTGTCGCAGTTGTAAAACGCATGGTTACTCTGGAAAGGAAACAGTATGAAGTAGGTGATTTACAGTATGTTTATGAGCCAGCAGAATCACTGTAACTGGTTCAAGACTCAGGTTAACATCTGCTGCCTAAAATAAACTATTTAACTCGCAGATAAAAGAATCCGCCAAGCCACAAAATAATGAAATATAGTATCAAGTTACATTATTCCGTACATGCCCATGATGCATTTTACGGGTTTAAACTTTGTAAATATGGTGTATTGGGGAGTAAGAATATTAATTGCCTTTCAATTCCTTTTTTAATTTACAAAAAGGGAGGCATGTACTATCCATCCCTGAAGCTGAAAATGAGTTAAACTGCTTGACCAGATAAGAGGACTGAAGGTGGACGCTCCTTCAGTCACCAGGGTTAGCAGTGTACAGTACAGCAGTGAGGACTGGCAGCTAGCACAGTTAAGGGAAGAATGTCTATGCAGTGCTTAGGTGTGGTGGACAGTATCAGAGATGAATAGTTAACCCAGAGTTCAAAAAAGGGCAGATTTATTACCCAGATTTGCAGTTTCATAAATACTTCCAAAATGGCATTGCTGCCATAAAAACTGTATTAAATATTCTAATGTACAATGAATTGCAGGATATTCATGCTTAATAAGGTAAAGGAAATTATTTGTGAACTTTTCAGATCACGGTTGAAGAAATGTACAGAATAGTTGACTTTTCCAGAGAGCAATATATTTGGTATTTATAATGTTTCAATTAACCCGTGTTAGTAATTAATGTGCTGTCTGTTGTCTCCAGTTTGTCTTAAAATGGAAATTATTACTCCCTGCTACCCATTATGTGATCACATATAATTTCAGTTGTGAATATCATGCCTGAAGGGTATAAGATTGTGTTTATTTTATCTTAAGAATATCAAAAACATGAAGGCCAGGGGTGAAGAAATGCTTCACAAACAAAAAATAATAATAAAATGACAGATTTAAACATTTCTAATTGAAAACTTGAATACATCACTAGAGCTTTAGGCAGCCTTGAGACAATGATAGAGTCAAATTACAAATATTTAGTCCATACATTAATTTAATATTATAATCCTATTACATGAAATAAATAAAAGTAGATTTAAATCCTCCAGACTGTTATCGAAAAAGCCAGTTGGCAACTTGGCACATAAAATTAGATTCTGAGATATGACAGTTTTTAACTGCCACATTAATACCATAATTTATAGAAGAATATACAGAATGTTAGTAAACCTAATATTGTGAGGTACGATGAAACTGCAGAAGTAAAAATTTACGAGAAACAAACATTCTGTGGAGGATTCTTTTCAGCAGTGAACATGTGCCGTCTTGAGTGAAGGCCAGATAAAATTCATTCGACACTGGCAAACAGCAGATGTTTCGATTTTAACGGTTATTACAAAACCTATCTGCTGAAATAAAAACGGAAATCTTCCAGTTATCGATTTCTGGAAAGCATTTCATCCGCCGCTGTGAGTTTTCTGCAAGGTTAGGAAGCTGTTTGTTGGGTATGATAACCATGCTGCCGTTATGACGAATCCAGCAAGAAATAAGGTTTCCTAAGGGGGACAGGGGAAGTGGCTCTGTTCACCATTAATACTATGTGGCCACCAGGCTTGTTGTCATTAACGTGTGATTTAAACGCCTCTTTTGGCGGCGCGACATGGCTCAGTCGCCGCGGACGACTCCAAATGGCGGAAACGGCTGTTTGTCTTAAAAACGGTGGCAGATATATGTTGCCAAAATTCATAAAATGGCTTTGGCAAACTGTAGGAAAAAGATCCTTCTAGGTTAAGGCAATGGCAATGCGTAAAATGCAGCAATGCGTGTCAGCGGCTGCCACATTCTGAGATGCAGTGAATAGCAGCGCGAGGCTGAGACATTCCACTGACACATGCTTTTGTGCTGCCTTTGAAGCAAGTCTAAAATTATGGAAATTATTTATTGTCGTTGTCATCGCGTTATTGTTGGTGCGTTTGCTTTATGAATATGTTTGCCATGGCATCGGAGGACTTCCAGTGAATAAAAATGCCAGCGACTGCGGCTAAGGTGCCCGGAAGACCTATGAGTCAGTGAGCACTGTGCCCCCCCCCCCCCCCTGCCTACCTTTGCCTTAATTGCAATGAAATTTATAGAAAAGTGTGCCTGCTTTCAAAATGGAAGCCTACCCAATCACATTTTTTGTGCTATGGTTTCCTATTTTATTACGCAATGCAGACTGTGATGAGTATTCTCTAATAGGTTTTAGAAATGTGAATTTTAATGCAATGGAAATGAAGCCGGGTTTCTGGCTCCATTTGGATCCTTACAGTGCCCGTTTCCTGCATGATCGACTTGAGCTTTCTGAAGCTCTTTATCGATATACTGTGCAGAGCTAAACTAGAACCTTTTTTTTTAGGAGTGTTTGGCTCTAAGTGAAACACCCTCTGGTAGTCATTCGGCTGTGTACCGGCTTAGCCATTGGTGCAGGGTGCAGCATTCAAACCCCAGGATAGGGGATTTAAGTGCCTCCTGGTTGGGCATTGCACATGAACGGCATTTTTTGTAAGCATCCTTCTGCGATATTCAGCCGCTATAACATAAGGTAGAAATGTACCAGCAGAATTCTGTAGCACACATGGCATATGTGTGCAAACAATAGGAAACCGGCTGCTTAACAGCCAGTCTGCTTTGCACATATAAAAATATAGCAAACACAAAATGGTGTCCTGGCCTTCTTGCATAATACAGTCTCAAATAATGACATTTCATTATGGTCTTTATGAAGGTCATTGTTTTTTTATGAGAATTTTGATATCCCTTATTAGGTTTTGGGCATTCTGATATCCCCTATTAGGTTTTGAGTTCTTGAAACCTTGGCTTACCATGAGAAAATGTAAATTTCATCAGAAATTTGAATGTGCATAATGATCCCCAGAATCCAAATCGTCGTGTTTGGAAATAAATAGGGAATGTTACTGCTAGCCAGGGTTGGATTTAATTAAGTGTCAAAGGATTGTCAGTCATCCTGAGTTGGGTGTTGTGAGGTCTGCTTGAAATATAGTCTTTAAATTGGTCTTAAATACAATCTCAGATTCCACACAGCATCGGCGTGTCCTGCAGCCCCTGACCTTAAAAACTAACACGGTCTCAAGACAGAAGAAGATGAACGGTCCAAGTCTTGGGTGACTGACTGAGACAGCCTTCATAACAGCAGCAGGGCCATCATGCTGATGAAGCCTCCAACTTGAATGGCAGACTGTTATTGTGCTTAAGCTGAAGCGCCACCCGCAGGCCAATGCCAGCTCCTGCTCCCCCATAGGTTCACCAGTATTACAGTTCACTTCCCGAGGACAAGGTGCCATATGTGAACAGTCCGGGCGAGAAGCATCGAATCAAGCAGCTCCTAAACCAGCTCCCACCCCATGACAGTGAGGTGAGTGACCTGGTGCTCAGGCGCCAATCGCCGCTGATGGCAGGGGCACGAACGAGTGGCCATGCATCGCTCTGCTGGCCCTTGCAGATCCAGTACTGCAACACCCTGGATAGCGAGGAGAAAAGGGAGCTGAAGATGTTCAGTGACCAGCGCAAGCGGGAGAACTTGGGGAGGGGGAGCGTGCGGATGCTCCCTGCGACCATGACCGGGGCTGTCTGTGAGCAGGTACCTGCCAGGGATTCCTCCATGGCCGACACAGCCCCTCTGCAGCATTACTATTTGAATAGAAACAGCCAAATCACTTCAGGGCCATCTTCTTGCACTACCAGTGAAAAGTTTTTACACACCACAGGTTTTTACCACTTTTCCATTTATTTCATAAACTGCAGATTTTTTATTTATGTTAAGCACTGGAATGTTCAGTGAACAACTATAAATGAAAATATAAATCAAATAAAACAAGTTTCTTTCATGACATGGAGAGAGTATGTAACAGTGCATGTCTGTCATCCTATTAACTGGTTGTGTGGTGATGGCATAGTGAGATTCCAGGCTGTCCTTTAACTTTAAATGCACTAGTTAACTGTTTCATCCCATGAAACAGAGCAGTGTTTAATGTCCCTTGTATGCCTTGAATTTGCTCTGCTGTTATAACTCCTGGAGGTTACTTTAATGAATCAAAGATATGACATTTTCTTGCTAATAAAGATACTCAAATGGTAAACATAATGTAAATTTATTTGTTAGTGAAGAATATTGAGTGTATTTTTAGTAAATGTTAATTAACATGCAAATGTAAAAATTCTCAGTGTGTGCAAAAACTTTTAATTAGTAGTGCATAAACCCTGTTAATTTATTTCAAAAGTGCTACAGTTTACACTTGTCTAAATGTATTAATTTTGTATCCTTCAAAGTGTCCTAATTTCCCCTATTGACGTTCATCCTTCAAATCTTCTGTATAGTAAGGATAGACATAAGCACATAGTTTTCACATATCCCTTCCTCATTTATGCCTTGATATTGTTCTTGTCTTCCTTTCCCCCACCCGTGGTCCTCCCCCTCATCCCTTTCTCTCTTCCGTCTTTTCCCGTATCCCTCCATCAGTGCGGTAGACAGATAAATGGGGGCGACATCGGCGTATTTGTGTCCAGGGCGGGCCACAATATGTGCTGGCACCCCCACTGCTTCGTGTGCAGCATGTGCTCCGAGCTCCTGGTGGACCTCATCTACTTCTACCAGGACGGGAAGATCTTCTGCGGGCGGCACCATGCTGAGCAGCTCAAGCCCCGCTGCTCAGCCTGTGACGAGGTCAGCAGACTCCCCCCCCCCCGACACACACACACACACACACACTGCCCCCACGCACCTCCCTCTCGGTCAGCCTCCTTAGGCCTACATTCATCTCACATCCGTGCTGCCCGTTGCTTGAATTTAAAGGATTTTGAAACCAGTATCCCTAGATATTCTTACTTAACTTAGCAGGGAGCTATGAGTAGAAAGGCAAAATGTTTTTATCATTTTTTTCTGAGCTGATTAACTCTCCGTATCTTAGCTAACAGGCCTTATACTGTCCACCCAAATCACCCTTAAAAGCGGAACAGCCACTTTGTCATTAATCAGGCAGAGTCTCTCGCTGCTGCTCACGTCTCTCTGCTGAGGGACGCCACGCTGCCTTTTCCCCGCAGATCATCTTTGCTGACGAGTGCACGGAGGCAGAGGGTCGCCACTGGCACATGAAGCACTTCTGCTGCTTCGAGTGCGAAACGATGCTGGGGGGGCAGCGCTACATCATGAAGGAGGGCAGGCCATACTGCTGCGCCTGCTTCGAGTCGCTCTACGCCGAGTACTGCGACGCCTGCGGCGAGCATATTGGTAACGGCCTCTTGATCTTCTCACATCTTCGAATTAGACTAAATTAGAGGAAAGAGTCGGAGAAAAGGAGCATAATCAGTGCGCTGATTGGCATTTTGGCATTCCTTGCACACTTCCTTCATCTCACCTCATTTTTTTTGCAGGTGTTGACCAGGGCCAGATGACGTACGATGGGCAGCACTGGCACGCCACTGAGTCCTGCTTCTGCTGCGCCCGCTGCAAGAAGTCTCTTCTGGGCCGGCCCTTCCTGCCCAAGCAGGGCCAGATCTTCTGCTCACGCTCTTGCAGCATGGACCAGGACCCCGAAGACTCGGACTCATCAGACTCTGCCTTCCAGAGCGCGCGCTCCCGCGAGTCCCGCCGTAGCGCCAAGGTGAGCAGGAATGGAGAGAGGAGGGGGGCCCAGCGCGAAGCCCAGCGAGAGGCCCAGCGGGAGGCTCAGCGGGAGGCCCAGCGGGAGGCCGCATCACGCCCGTACTCCGCTGGACTGGACCCACTCACCCGCAGGATGGACCTGCTGAATCTCTCCAGCCAGACACCTGGGCTGACTCGTGACCAGCGTGTGTGGAGAAGCCAGGGTGAGCTGAACACACATGAGGCTCCCGCTGAGAACCTTGCAGCTAGCCCCCTACAAATCATTGGCCAGTGCAATCCGAAGCCGCCCTTTAATCCAGCCCAGAACCAGGGAAGCTCCGTCCACAGTCAGGCAAACCCTTCGGGAAACCCCTCCCTGGGAAAACAAGCAAACCCATGGGCGAAAGATCAGCTCAACGTCAAGAGGCCCCCCATATCTGCCCTAAAGGGACGCTCCTTCAACGAGGACTGGATCCACCGCAGCCGAGACGAGTTCTTCCCGCCGAAACTGAAAGCGCAGATGAGCTTCAACGAGGCCTCCAGCAGCGGGTTCTCAGAGAACAGGCCCGCTGGCCTTTACGGGTTCCACAGGGACGTAGAACCCCAGCTGGGCAGGACCAGGAACCCCATCAGTGGCCTCAGTTTTAGTAAGCAGCTCACCCCGTTAGCACAAACGCCAAGGAGCTCAGTAGAATCTTTAGCGCTATCCAACGCTACAGGTATATACTGCATTTGTTAGTAGGATTCTGAAATGTTTCTGAAACCAGTGCTAATTTAAAATTGTATACTTTACATTCATCCTCCTGTTTTTTATTCTTAATTGTCTTTCTCCAGTTATCATACTCCTTTGGCTTACTTAACAGCATGATAAGCAACAATGTCCCATTCAGGTCAACTCTTAGCGGTAACATAGAATATATATATAAGAAAGTGACATCCATGCTGAGTTATATACAAGTTTGCCAGTTAACTTTACTCTCGCTGCACAGGTCCTTCGGTCGATGGTGACAAGTTCAGGCAGGAGCATCTGTCTAGGTTCTCCATGCCAGACTTGAGCAAAGACTCTGGCATGAACATGTCCGAGAAGAGCAACATGGGCACGCTGAACTCCTCGCTGCAGTTGCAGAGCTCGGAGTCGCTGCAGAGTCTGACGTCTGTGCACCCGTTCCCCAGTGTGGCCCTGCCGGTCAGGCTGCAGTACCCGCCTCAGTATTATAAATCGCCCCAGAGCTTCCCGTTTGGGGACGATGGCCATGCCAGTGGCTACGGCGCCCAGCGCACGCCCAGCAGCCGGAGGCGCGCCCGCACCCCCGAGGTCCCACCCCCCAGGCGTCGGCACCGCCGCCATACGCGCCGTTCCCGCCTCTCGTGCTCCGACAATGCCCTACACCTGGTGAGTGAGCGACAAACCCCCGCCCACGGCCCGGTGCCACCGCAGCATCTGCGCGACGACTACGGCCACTTCCCGCAAGCTCGGCCCAACAGGGGCCTCTTCGGGGCTAACTGGTATCGACCGGAACCCTGCCGGCCGTGTCCCCGGACGACCTCTGACCTCAACCTGCAGAACCCCATGGACCGGTACCCGGGGCAGCACTTTGACGGGTATGGTGATGGGGAGGAGTGGTGCTCCACCTGCTCCTCATCCTCACAGTCGGATGACGAGGGCTACTTCCTGGGCGAGCCCATCCCCCGCGCCGTGGGGCTGCGCTACATGACCGGGGAGGAGCTCAGGCACCACCAGTACGGCTCCCCGGGGCTGGGCGCCCGGGGGCAGCTGCACACCCGCAAACACCGCAAGACTAAAAACTGCATCATCTCATAGCACGGGAGAAGACAATGGAACCTTCTCCGGCCCCCTCGTCTCACACCGCACTGTCTTTGCCCTTTCTCAGATGGTTTCTATTGACTTACTCTCTATGCTCCGATTTTGACAAGTGATGCCACAGCCTGTAAATGCCTATCGTGTCCTAAGGTTTATGAGTGGGTGACAAATGTCCGGTGTAATTTGCCCATTAGCAGCACACAGGCTTTCGCATGTGTACCAGGAACTCTTTCAGGTTCATATATTGACTGTCACACTTCTTAAAATGAAACTGCCGGCTGTGAGGCACAGATCTCCAGAAGAGGAGTGAGGGAAAACAGAAAGAGAAAGAAAGAAAGAATGTAACCATCATTAAATTAACGCCTGAGTGTCGCCTGAAAGAGCTCTAGATCGGCATCTTGGTGATGGACCATTGAGAAGTTCCCCCAAACCAAATTCTGGGCAGTGCCCAGCTGTGAACCAGTGTGCTGGCCACAGTGCTGGGGAAGATTTTTACATTTAGCTCGTCTGTGCGGCCCGCCAGCCTCTGTGGAGACAAAAAAAAAACAATAGCTCAACTTAGCATTTTCTGTCCTCCCTTCTACCATGTGTAAAAATAGCACTGATGTCATGTATGCGCTGGTGTTTTATCAGAGTGTGCAAAAGCAAATTGTCGAGGCACAGTATAGTTCAGTATAGTCCTGCTTCTTATGCAATGGTCTTGGTTTTGGCTTTACAGTTTCATTGAGTTTTATAAACTATATATATATATATATATATATATATTTGCTAATTTAAAGGGGTCTTACTGTAAATAGAAAAAGTCTGCCATATTTTTTATATTTTATATTTACATAATTTAATGTATTACATAATAGACATAGGTGTGCATGCAGTTTTATTTGTTGATATTGTTGTGTATTGGAATTCAGGAGTATTTAAATGAACCTTTGTGAGTTTTGGCCTCCTTAACAGGAATGCCACTGAGATAAATCACAGGCGGGTTTCTTTCAAACAAATGCAGTACGTAACTGTAAGTCCTCTGTATTCTGTTTACTTCTACGGCAGGTGTCTGTTCCACATTGTGACAGTTAAAATGGGCTCTCTTTGGCTAAGGATCTTCATCTGCTTCTCTAATAAAGGCATAAGCACAACATGTGTTGCTTTCGATGATGCCACTCAGCCCATTTGTCATGTTTTTATTGGTTTATTTGTTAAGGCCAGTGGGTGACGCCCTGGCATCGCACCAGAAGTGGAACACCAAGGACATCCTTACAGCACCACCCACTGTTGGAGCTGAATGAAGAATGTACAGCATAAACCAAAATAAAAAGGCATTTTATGGCTTTTGTTTATGTGTCATTAGAGGCCTTTCATGACGCTCTTACGCTTCTCATTAAAATGCTTTTATGCTACTATTACACATACATAGGTGACTTACACAATTCAGGGTATGTATTGCCAAAATGTCAGGCCACATAAAATTTTATTTGAATTGAGACAGTAAACAAGGCCTTCTGGCAAATTTAAATGCTTTAATAATACCAGTATTGAACAGACATTCTCATTTCTTTCGTCAGAGATGCCCAAATGAGCAGTTTGAAAGGATAGATTTAAAACAATGGCAAGAGACTCATCCACACAGAGAAAAACAAGCTTCCTTGTGAAAGCGTGTATATCACCACAATCCACAGTGCAATACATACTTCTTGTGGGCGTTTTTTGTTGAACAGAGACCCACCCAGTAACCTTCACAGTAAAGTATTTTTAAGCTTTCTATTGATAGTTTGACATGAAGGATAATTAAATGTAAAAGGGGCAAGGACCAGATAGCATTTTCACATTGATAGAAAATTCTTCAGGAGTGTCATAAAAATACATTCCTCCCCGTTTACCAGGTTAAGATTTGCACAGCAACCCCTGAAAAGTGAAACAAAATAGTTTCTATATGGAAATGTACATATCAGAAAGTACACAGATGGAGTACCTATTCAAACATGGAGAGGCGGTTAAAAATAACAGCCCAGGAAATTCAGTTGCCCCTGTCGTTTGTGTCCTTTACATAACACGTAACAAATACCACATACAATATTAAAGGAATATGTTTTCAATGAAATGTTGGTAGGTAAATAATCTTTTCCTTTGCTATTATTCTGATCACCCGTTTTACCGAAGAAAATATGAATGTCGCTTATTTTGACAAGTCTGATCTGTAACGCGGTGCTGCTGGAGTTGCAAACAGAGCCTTTTCCAGCCCGCCTGCAGCAAAAAGACATCTGTCTAGTTGCATCCAGTTTTCTACAGATCATCCAACCTGGAAAATATCCAGATGAGTCATATTTGGGTCACTTTTCTGGTCTTGTGCTTGACATGCTATCTAATCTGGGTAAGACATGTTAATACTTCATGAATGGCTAATCTTGAGAAAGCTTAGCGAGGAAGCTGGGAGAGCCCACACACTTTTTGGAATTTTATGGTATGGCCCTTTTTAATTAAATCTTACACAAAAAGTCCCTTTGTGAAGGACCTTTGTGTGTGCATGTGATTCCTAAGTATTCTTTTGAAGTCCAACCTAAGAAGCCCATGTGACTGGAAAAATATGATATTCCTAACTTTAAGGTACACTAAACACTAAACTCTCTAATCTGGTTTGAAAAGAAACACTAAACACCGCAGGTGAACATTAACCTTTAGACATGGGAAATGAAGTTTGGCATTCCATGGAACATAAGGGTGTCAATGGGGGATGTATCTTCATTAGTATGTACATTAAAATACGGGATAATTCATTTATTGTCAAGCTTTAAATTATAGTCTTGAGGTACAACATTAAAATCTCTCTTAGCCACTGTTTGTTGTGTTTTTTTCAATCCACATATGGGTCTTGCATGTAAATACACAAACACGACACGACTGTCACCATTCTTGTTTCCATTGCTGAGAGGAATAGTGCAGAAAAGGGAAAATCGGCCAATGATCTTTGAAAGATCCATCACATGTCTGCTCTTACATGTACATTGTGGAGGCTTGCATAATCTTCAGGTATCCATGACAACAAAATGCAAACTCAGTATGAACCAAATAGATCTAAATGTCAACACAAGGTTGAATACACTTTTATTTATAATCAGGTGGCAAGAAGAAATGCATTCCTGTTTAAATATATATATAAAAAAGAAACATTGTTTCATCTGGGCTGTTTTTTGTGGGAGATTAACGGATGAATAGAATTTCATTCTAGGTTACGTTTCAGCTACTTTACTGACAGCAGTGACAGGCACCCAGACAGACAAAAACAGACCCATTAGCCAATGAGAGAAAATCTAACTCTTTGTGTGAGATCAAGGGTCATGGATGCACCAAGTCGTACTCGTGAATAAACTGCTGCATGGCCGCCGCACACCGCAGGCCGATCTCCTGTAGATTCTCCCGCAATGATGCCTGAATAGGGTGCTCAAGAGATGGATCTTTGGCGATCAGCATCTTCACCACAAGCCCGAATGTGTCGCAGTCCTGCTTGTAGACCTGTTCATCACAATAGAGTTTAAGAGAGAGAATGTTAGAGCAAATGGTGGAAGGTCTAAATTGCTGGAAATGGCACAGGAACTGATGAGCTTCAGCAACCAGCTTGCAGCCTGGTGTCCTCTAAAACTCCAAAACCACTAATATATAAAGTGTGTAGCAGCCATTGTGAGCAGGTTTTGCACACTGGCAGCTCACTTGTTCTCCTGTATAGAGCTACGTTGGCAGTGATGAAGCAGGCACCCACCTCTTCAATCTCATGCCTCTTCTGCTGGATGGCCCGACTCCGCATGGCTGCCCTCATAACAGACGATGGGATGTTCTGCTCTTTGGCGTTGTTGCTCTCTTGTGAGTCCTGAGTCAGGCAGTAAAACTGGACATGAGAAAGGCTCGGGGAGAGAGACCAAAATCTGATGGCCATGCAAGCCCATATTAAACAGGAGTTCTTTAATCATTTTGGAACATAGCGCTCAGCCATGAGTAATCAATATGGCTAAATGGCAGATTTAAAATGCATGTAATGGACCCTTATAATTCTAATAGGGAATAATTGAAGCATAAATCGATGCGCCATGTTAAATGCCCTTTCTGGGACAGGTCTCAGGCCAACCGCCACCATACACTACAAAAATGGTTATGGATGGATGTATGGATGGATGAATGGAGAGATAATCAATCCAATATTCAGCTACAAATGAAAAATTGTAGACTTATATCAATTCATAAGGTTATAACTATACTCCTTTTAATTCTCTCAAACACTATATCTTCATAAACATGCTATCTGTCTTTATTTCATAGCCAAACACCCACACTGTCCTAGGCTGCATAAGCCAGTGCTAGCTAACATTTTTCTGTTCTTTTTCATCAAACAAATGAGAATAATTTCAAGACCACATCGCTTGGATGCTAACTGAAAGTTAAAATTAAATGCAAATGCAGCCACCAAAGTTGAACTGATGCCTCCTTTGTCAGCCTGTGAGCAAACTGCAGTGATCTTGAAACTGCATTTGGACATAATGCCCCCTGCAACAACATTCCTACCTGAGAGACCTGCTTGGATTGTACTGTGAACGAGATAGGCTCCTTTCCTTTTGTTGGTGTTGAACTCATGGACGACTGAAGAGAATCTTGGAAACAATAACACACATAGGGAAAGGTCAAGCATCTCATTTGGTACATTGACCATGATATTCATTTTCACATGTGGTCGATTTTATGCTGTGCACGGTGGTTGTGGCTTTTGCCATTCCAACAGAAACCAAATGGCTCATACTATCTATCTAAGTAAATTTTAAACATTACATAACCTGGACAAATCCATTGAGTACAATTAAGAGAATTTGCCTCAGAGCACAGAATTGTATTGCTTACTTGTGCAGTCATACCATCAGCTGGCGTTTACGCAAGACCCATGAGTCACCATTTAATCTCCCAAAGGCACATACAGCAACCTGTTCAGAGTCCTCCTCAGGGACTTTACAGCTCCATTGCACAAGAAAATACCATAACCAGAAAAAAAATATTGCCATTTTAAAGTCTTAGTCCCACCTGATGAACCCACTCTATTAGAGCAAAGTACTAAGGGAGATATCAAAAGTTAAACATTATATTTGCTCTCCCCCTTCAAACCGTTAACACTGTTTTTTATGCGTTCATTCTCTGAGTCAAAGGCACCATGTCATGTGATCACTCTGCCCACATTAAACAACATTGTGCTGTTAAAAGAAAGTGGCTGCCCAGTTACAAATCTTATTTGAGAAAACCGGTGAAAAGGAAAGGACAGAAATAATCAAAAGAATATGGTGTTTAATAGCATGGTGTTTCACTCTTAGTTTGTTCTGATAAGTGGATCACAGCCCAGTTGATAACACCCCCCCCCCCCCCCGACTCCCGCTCACAGCCAGTCCATGTTTTTGATTGAGTCTAATGCCTATACAGCCAAGCCAGGCAATCAAGGAGGATACAATCAGCTGTATAGGTGGTAGAACATTTAACAGTATTGACTGGTAGAGTGGCCAATGGCCCAACAATGCAAATTCCAGCTTGGCCATGAAAAATGTCCCAACGGTTCTCCTTTGCCCAAATGCATGAGGGTTCATGGGAAGATGCAAATACAGTCTGCATGTGCTTAGTAGCCCTTGGTTTGCATCTACAGTATATCTCTTTCCTCACCTGTAGTGGATAATCACCAGAAAGACAAGGTCCTGATAATAAGAGGCTGAAATGAGGTTTTTCTATAGGCCTGCCAGACAGTGACAGGATGAGGAGTTTTGAGTTGTAGAGGGACTTCTAAACAGACATACTGCTACTTCAACTCAAGAGCAGTTAGCTGAAATGATTGGGGCATCTCAGAAGAATACCACCTGGTTGAGTTCCATTAAAGCTATTCAGAGTATGATGTACTGGTCAGAGGCCCTGGCTGAGACACAGAAAAGATGGAAGGGATTATATATCCAAAAGGCTTTGGTAGGCCTTATCCCAAAAGCTACAGTGTCTTCTCTTGGAGAGATGATTGACAGGTGGACCCTTACTGTGACCTCAGTAAGAGCCTCATCAGCAAAAGCAGTGTGAAGATTATTATTATCATCATCATCATCATCATCATCATCATCATCATTATTGTAGTTCTTTGTTGTTGTTGTTATTATTATTAGTAGTAGTAGTACCACATTTCTTCAAATAGCAACTGGAATTCAGTTAAAAGCTAGGTCTCAGATGATGGTTGGGGGTGTGGTCAACAGGAACAAATAATGGCTGGACCCCACATACAGGTCGGGGACAAAAAACGCAAAGATAAGGGTGGTTAAACTCTTGGGGGCTCATTTATAAAATCTTTGTATGAATGAAATAGACGAGAAACATTCATATGCATATTTATACTAGAAGATTTTAGGATTTATAAAGAAATAATATAAATAAAACATACCTAAAGCACACATATGATCATTTTGGAGAAAATAGAAAAAAAGCGACATCTAGAGTTCAGATAGAAATGTACATCTACCATACTTAGGTAATACAGTAGTTTTTCAGTTCAGAGTTCCAGATAAATCTGATAGTTATTAAATATTTGACTGTGCTGTAAAAAAGAAATATCTATTAATGTTAATATTTGTAGAAACTCATGAAATGTTTTGTGTTTGTGTTTATGACACCTTGGTGTATTTACAGTAAACTCCAGTATGTATCTGGTCGTATTTCACACAAGTTAAACTGATCGTATGTATGATTTACATGACACTTATGGAAAGTTGACTTTTAAGAATGCACTTTTAGGAGGCAATTACTGATACTTTTAGCCAGCTGTTAAATTTTTGATGCCCTTGCAATACTGTAATCTACCATTATAGAGTTTAAGAGAATATTTACAAATAAATGTACTCGGTTTGTTTAACACTTTGTATTTGTATTAATAGAGAACTGCAGTAACAGATGGAATTAAAAATGACGGCCTGCCTCTAATACATGCCGGCATAAAACAAAGGCCTGTTACTTCTGCAGCTTTGTGTAAGTAAAGGCCTGCCTCAAACAAAGTCCTGTTACTTCTGCAGCTTAAGTAAATAAAGGTCTGCCTCTAACACAAGCCTGCCTCAAATAAAGGCCTGTTATTTCTGCGGCTTAGGTAAATAAAGGCTTTGGCATACATTTCAGGAATATGGCTTTTTTACAACAACAAACCTATTCCTCACCAGCAAAGACTGCCACCTCTTAAATCCTAATGAGAGTTCACAAAATTAAACGGCAGTTTTAGACTGCAAAATATGTGGATGGCTGCTTCTTAATAGGAGACTTACTTTTCTGGTCCTTCGACATTCCTTTATAGTCCATCCCACTGTTATTCACACAAGCAGACTGGGAGGTAAACGAGTGGAAGCCTGCAGCTCCTTTGAAAGGCCGGTGATAAGTCCTCACACCTGCCATAGGATGATACCTCTGGAACCGAAAGCTGAATCCGGGTCTCCAGAAAAAATGTTCATCCTTCATGAACCTGAAAATGGAAAAACACACTGTTTATCAGAGTGATCACTCTCAGAATATTATTTTGGTAGTACACAAGTTCTGGTATACTTACCGTGATCTGAAAAATCTTCCGCCATATCTTGGTCTAAACGGGGCTACGTGGAAGCGATTTTCATTTTTTCTGAAAGGCATCTTCTCTTTCTACATGATTGAAAGTTACATAAAAACAATTTTTAATTTTTTAAATTTTTATTATTAACTAATTCCCTATACTGCACAGTCAAAGCTGGCTCCACCTTTTCAGGGGCCCTAAGCAAAACTTTACTTGGGAGGCCTCACTATCAAGAAAAAGGATGATAATTTCACTTCCTCCACAACTCAAATAATTAGGGGCCCTAGACAATTGGCAATTCTGCCTATAGGACTCCAATACACTAATGCATTTTTTGATGTGGCCACTAGTACTCCATGTTTGGCTAATCAGTACTTCATCGAGTTATTTCGCTATTTAAGTTAATTTATTAACTTGAGCTGGTGGTGAAATTTAATGAATACATGGAAAGACTGGGGTGACCCAGGGGAGAGGTTTGGGAACTGAAACAATCCAACAAGATAATCAGTAACTGTATGTAGAAGAGGAGAAATTCTAGTTTATTTTTTGTTTTGTTACTGCTCATTTGCATACATTCTAATATGAAATTGTTTTTTTTTCTGACCAAATATACACTTACTACACTGAAAAACAGCTTTAAACATTTTCTTTGACTACCCAAGACTAACACAGCATTGTACATAAAATATGTTTATAAATATATTTCTCACATATTCTCTGGCAATTGCACCCCCCTGCCCACAAAAAAAGTTAACACCTTTTTTTTCTGCCTTAAACATACCACAGTCACTTTGTTTCCTGTGTAAGTTTCATCTGATCTGCTCACTAACAAAATAGTTACTTGTGTATAGGTCTTTGTCAGTTCATTAACACTAATTTACCCTAATTTTAAATATTTCAATAAAAAGCAAGTTGGTCATTACAAGAAAATTATTTCAGTAGGACAACAGGCAGTAAAAGTACTCGTGAACACTGACAGGCATGGGACACGCCCCGGGAAAATCATATATAATAGGCTATATAAATATGTATGAAGAAAAATTCTCTTAATAGCCTACTGACGTAATTCAAAGTTTTCCACACTGCACATGTGTAAAAAGGCATTTTGTGACATGTATGCAGAACGGCCCACATGTTATAAATATAACGCATGCACCTTGTGATCACGTTTAGCGAAACTATCTCTTTGTTCTTTGGACTTTTTCCTGCCGCCACAGGAGTCGTCTTTGCCCGGTCTTTGTTGCAAAGCAGTCTGAAAGCAAAAAATAAAAAGAAATAAACACACACGTACACAGGCCTGTACTTATATCTTTGTGGGGACCGTCTATTCATTTCTAACGGCAACACCCTAATCTCAACAATAACAACCTTAATCCCTATCCAACCCTAACCTTCACCATAAGTAACCAAAAAAATCTTTGGCATTTTTTGTTTTTTTTATTGCAGTAACAGAAAATTGGAATTTCCCATTGGTGACCGAAAAAAAAATGGTCCACGCAACATCACCTCGTGCAGACATTGACTCGCACTAATGGTTGCACGGTAATACACACACACACGCACACACACACGCGCGCACACACACGCACGCACGCACGCACACACACACACGTATATATAAAAATTATGCAGAAAGAACTGAGCCTAACATACTATAGGGTGAGTAGTTTTGCGCGCATTGAGTGTTCGGTTACTTGGCTTGAACCGCATTGTATCGGAATAAATGACCGGTTTTTGATTCGTGTGGTTTAAACCATGTGAATTATTTTTCGGAGCAGAAAGGTAAAGTACAATTAAGAAGAAAACGCGTTTTATCATTGTTGCATGCATTGTTGCAAAATAGATGCCCGAAAAAACATACGTCTCGTGCACATTATTAAGAAACAACTGAAAGCAAAACTAAAAATTACGGTTGTTTTCATTTAGAACTAGTCCTAAATTCAGGCATGCAATAATGATGACGTAGGAAAGAAAGAAATACACACTATATCGAGCACATAGTGTAGTACATTGGAGAGTTATCTCGAAATCATTCATACCATTTTTATACCAAAACCGTAATGCTGGAAGCTGCACCGACGTCTCCTGTGTTTATTGTTCCTTTCCTGCCTGTCAAGTACTGAAAGAGGAGGAAGAATTCAAAACCTAAGTTTCACTTTCGATTTTTAAGCCATGTATCAGTTTCAGAATCACGACGGCAATTCTAGGAACAAATTCAGGAAATTGCAGAAACTATGAAAACACATAAGCCATCCATCCGTCCATTTAAAAATTTAAATAAGTATTAAATCACTATTTAAAGCTAAAAAGTATACTGTAATGCCTTATTTAATTGAGAGGTGTTTTGTGCATTTTGTGCATATTAACACCAGACAATATCCAGAATGTGTAAAATGAACATCAATTATTAAAAGGTGAAACATTAAGCTAATATCTTCTACTCAGTGCTGATGATGGTTAATTTTGGTTAATGCTTGTACATGCACACATACGGGGCCTGGGCAGGCACACACTACTGTTCAAAAGTTTGGAATGACAGAGAAATATCCTCTCTTTTTGTTTCAGTAAAATTACCTTTATCTTTATCAAAAATGTAATCTGGACATTGGTGATGCTGCACGCAACTGATTTTTAGTGAAAATCTATATAGGCATACAAAGGCCAATTTTCAGCAAGCATCACTCCCGTGTACCAATGGCACATTGTATGAGCTAATCCTACTATATGATGTTAAAAGGCTAATTCTTCATTAGAAAACCCTTATCCGGTTTTGTTAGCAAGGTGAAAAGCATTGCGCTGTTTAAAGAAGTAGTAAAACTGGCTCTGACCAGCAGAGAGAGAGATGCAGGAGGTCCTGTTGTACAGCTGTGCAGGAGGATCGATACATCAGAACCTCTAGTTTGAGAAACAGACGTCTCACAGGTCCTCAACTGGCAGCTTAGATAGTACCCACAAAGCACCAGTCTCATCTTCAGCAGTGAAGAGGCGATCCAAGGCCTTCTAGGCAGAGTTGCAAGGAAAAAGCCGTACCTGAGACCTGAGGTTGCGTTAACAAAATACCCTGGAACTGGGCCTGCGCCGCGAAGAGTGCCAATGAAGAGGAGATGGGCAAAGATGGTGTGCAGCCATTCCTGCACCTCACCAGCAACCTTGCCCCCGTAGGCGCACACCCTGTCTCCACTGGGATGCATTGCCCAAAAGTTCTGCACTCCAGCATTGCACCCTAACCCCAAACAGCAGCCAGACAATGCCAGGCGGATGGCGCCACCCACGACACAGGCCACCCTGCCAAGCCCTGGGGGACACGAGGTCCACCATCACCCTGATCCACCCAGGCTTGCTGCTTGGCACCCACAGGTGTGCTCACAGCCATGAAGGGGAAAAGGCAGCAAATCACACTGGAGGACACAAGGTGGAGCGGGAGGTGATTTCACCCAGCGTTCACTCTCACCCTGCATGCTAGGGTTTGCAAGCATTTTTTCGTCCTTCATTTTTAATAGACCAAACATTAAGCTTCCGAGTAGTGTGGTCTTTGTGGAAAGTACAGGCTGTAACACGAAATCCACCACAGTGTCGGTGTCAGAAATGTATTACAAGTTTGATTTTCATTTCTCCGTCATCCCTTGGCTCATGATATTCTTCATTGCTCTATTGAGGGGGTGGCCAATTTTATCCAGTGGGTAGGCAGGTTTTCAGTGCAACTCCCTAATTACATTACTAATTAGGGGGCTGATTGGCTGAAGAGTCCTCACACCTGGGTTTGAACAGCACCACATAAATTTATGTGCTGCATCAAGGCTTTTTGACTTTGTCAGTAACTTCTGTTTAAACAAAATGGATTCAAGCAGATTCAAGATTCAAAGCGTTCATTGTCATATGTACAGTAGAAAAGCGCATTTCTCCGTGCAATGAAATTCATTCTTTGCTGTCCACACAAAATGCTGAGGTACAATATAATAGAAAAAATAGTAAATAAATACTTAAGTGTAATGTGCAAAAGAGCTTAATGTGCAAAAAATTACAGTATGAGGTAGGTGATGATGTCCATTAATCATACTCCTGTCGGCTGTTAAGGAGTCTGATGGCGGTGGGGAAGAAGGAGTTGTTAAGTCGGGAGGTTCTAGATTTCACACTTCTGTACCTCCGTCCTGAGGGCAGAAGTGTGAACAGTCGGTGATGGGGGTGTGTGGGGTCTTTGAGGATGGAGGCGGCTCTCCTCTGGTTGGGGGTGTGTGGGGTCTTTGAGGATGGAGGCAGCTCTCCTCTGGACTCTATGGTGGTAGCTGCTCTGCAAAGAGGGCAGCGGAGATTCCTGATGATCTTCTCCGCAGTCTTCACCACTCTCTGCAGGCGTTTACAGTCCAAGCGAGCAAACACGTCTGCCACGGGAGGGCGCCATCTTGATTAATTAAAACAAAATATATTTAAACAATTTTTTTTTCACTAGGCAAGGAATGTCCAGACATGTAAGGCAAGATAAGGTCAATTCAGTTTATTTATACAGTATAATTCTCTTGAGGTTTATTTTACCATTATTTTTTATTTTTTTTTTAAATGAGAAGTATGCTGTCAAAAGAAAGGTCCAGAAAGCCACACCAAAAGTATTAAAACCAATCTTTTCATGGATAAGGAAGCCTAGCAAGGTAACCAAGAGGTAAGAAACAAATTGGATGATAATTGTTTTGAGGGTATTTTATGGCTGATTTAAGATACGGGTTGACACCGACCCATTTAACATAAGAGATAGGAACAGAAAGCTAGCATATTACCAAGGATATATAAAGTGAGTTTTTATTGTTTAACCTGTTTTTATCTAGGCAAGTTGCCTTTTTGAGCAGGGCTGGCTCTTCTTCCAGTACAAAGCACCAGCTTAATAAATATATTTGCATGCAACATTTAAACGCCACCCTGTGGTTGCTTGCACTGTAAAATTAAAGGGTTTTTTCAGAGAAAGTGGTTTGATAAATGATGAATATATTACTGCTAACTGGTATATCAGTTCTTTTAAAGATACGTGTGCTTGTGCGTTTTTTTTTCTTTTCACTGCACTCCTATGTATATAAATAAATTGTTCTTTCAGTCTCAGTACCTATTTGGGATACTAAAGTATTCGAGTATAAACAAGCATTCACATTTTTAACCTGTTACCAACATATACCTGTTGGACAACAGCTGATAATGACAAATCAACACACATACAGACACACATTAAGCTTAAATTGATTGTGTGAAATTTTACTGTAACTAGATCATAATTGTATGTATATATATATGTATGTATGTGTGTGTGTGTGTATATATATATATATATATATATATATATATAAATAATTCTGCTCAAGGCCACCAAACTCCTGGATGATGTCGTTTTCAATATTCAGCTGAACAGAGCAGTGCTATATTGAGAAGCCTTGTGGGCGTGTTAGCGCAATGTACCCTACAATGTGTGATAGCGATCTAGCATTTTAAAGCTCGCCCAGTGCTGTTGGCTTTTCTTGTGCTTTCTCATGGAAAAGTGGATGAATGAATGAAATCATGATGCTGCCATTTTCACAAGTATGAGTGCAGATAGATTAGAATTCCTTAGTTTTCACATATTCCATCTTGCTCTCCTTTGTGACATGCAGAAATATACAGTTGATAGTGAAGCTTGGAGTTTGAGTGCAGGATCTGGCACCCCTTGAGCATTTGAGGGAGGTTAAGGTCCTGGCTCAAGGGTCCAGTAGAGATGTAACTATTCTGCCGAAGACAGGATATGAACCGGCAACCTGATCACAGGCAGAGAGGCCTGTGCCACTAGGCATCCCAGCATCCCCCAAGGTAAACACCGGCAAATGCTTCAGATAATTAATGATATGTCACAGTAGTATTTGAAGATAGTTAATATTCTGCATCCATGTGAATGGAATTTTCATCTTTGTTCATCTGTTCACCCATCCATCCACCCATCAAACTCTGGCCAGGTTTACAGATTGGCCTGAAGTTTGGGGTTGAAAGGAATAAATTAGTAAGATGCTGTAGGTATATAAATCAGATGTCTGCCCATGAGAAAAACATTAACCTTCAAGTAGTCAGTGCATATACAAACTGACTATACACCAATCAGCCATAACATTAAAACCACTTGCCTAATATTGTGCAAGTCTCCCTCGTGCTGTCAAAACAGCTCTGACCCATCGAGGCATGGACTCCACAAGACCTCTGAAGGTGTCCTGTGGTATCTGGCACCAAGACGTTAGCAGCACAAACTTTAAGCCCTGTGTGTTGCGAGTTGGGGCCTCCATTGATCAGACTAGTTTGTCCAGCACATCCCACAGATGCTCAATTGGATTGACATTTGGAGAATTTGGAGTCAACACCTTGAACTATTCCTGAACAATTTTGGCAGTGTGGCAGGGCATATTATCCTCCTGAAAGAGGCCACTGCGACTGGGGAACACTTGCCATGAAGGGTTGTATGTAGTCTGCAACAATGTTTACGTACGTGGTTTGTGTGAAGGTAACATCCACATGAATGCCAGGACCCAAGGTTTCCCAGCAGAACATTGCCCAAAGCATCATAGTGCTTCCACCAGCTTGTGTTCTTCCCATAGTGCATCCTGCTTGCCATCTCTTCCCCACATAAATGACGCACGCACACCTGGCTGTCCACATGACGTAACAGATCATGACATCACAACAGGTCACCTTCTTTCATTACTCCATGGTCCAATGCTGATGCTCACATGCCCATTGTAGACACTTTGGACAATGGATAGCATTCAGCATGCACTGTGACCAATCTCTGGCTACACAGCCCCACACACAGCAAACTGCGATGCATTGTCTGTTCTGACAATTTTTTTAATCATACGCAGCATTAACTTTGTCAGCAATTTGTGCTACAGTATCTCTCCTGTAGGATCAGACCAGACAGGCTAGCCGTTGCTCCCCACGCACATCAATGAGCCTTGGGCACCCATGACGATGTAACCCAGCTGAACTCGGCTTTACTTGGTTAATTTATTTGGAGGTTTAGGGCCCTTTAAGAGCTACGACAGTGCCAAAAAACGGTGTCGGTGGCTGGTTACCATAGTGCTCTTAGTGGGGAATTCGCGGGCTTTTCATATATATAGCTGCAACAGAGGCAGTGTGTGTGTGTGCGCTGTCTGCGTGCTCTGCTCTTCACCTGTCGCATTTTCAGTAACAATGTGATATTTTCCTACTAGCAAAAGAAGAGGATTGTCTTAGCCACTGTCAGTGGGGTTCTTGGACCAATCCAGGCAAAATATTACACGCCCTTCCTGCTTCCTCCCATTTCATACAAGGTAATCTGCAACTCACAATTACATTTTTTTTTTTTTTTTTTTTTGCTGACCAGCTTCCTGCGCAATTTTTTTTTGTTAAAGGACAATTCCTGGTACGGAATTATATATTTTTTTTTAATTCTCCATTTTCCGGACAGAAGGCGACTGCCCAAATTGAGAGAAAGGGGGAAGCAACGCCACAGTACCTGCTCTTTACAAGGGCAATTGAGGTGGATAACAACTCATTTGTTCTCATGCATAACAATGTTTATTCTGCATATGTACAAATTCTAAATTGAAAATCAAACCTTTGCATTTACTTGTAATTGTATTCAAGCATATTACTTCACAGGTAAAATAAGTGCTATTTAGAGTGCTATTGTATTTTGGTTTTATTCTTTCTCACTATAAGGGCAACAAGATGCCTTTCAGTCCAGAATCTATTTGTTTCTTCTAATAAATCTGGAACTGGTAGTAAACTGCTATCGCAACCCTGAATTAACTTTGTTCAACGGTTACAACTCCATTGCTGGTTCAGCGGTTGACCTTCCTTGGCCCCTTTTTCGTAGATACAGGCCACTGCATACCAGGAACACCCCACAAGAAACGCTGTTTTGGAGATGCTGTGACCCAGTCGTCTGACCATCACAATTTAACCCCTTAACTTCAAGAACTGACTGCATTTGCATAATAGACAACACCCCAAGTGGGGTGTGGGTGGTGTAGAGGTTAGGACGCTTGCCTCTAGACCAAGAGATTGTGGGTTTGACTCCCACCTCTGGCACTACCATCATTGGGTCCCTGAGCGAGACCCTTAACCCCACCGTGCTCCAGGGGGACTGTCCCTGATTGGAGAAAAATGTAAGTCGCTCTGGATAAATAAATGTAATATATAATGGCACCCTT
Organism: Mormyrops attenuatus; assembly: GCA_026777985.1. Taxonomy (NCBI): domain Eukaryota; kingdom Metazoa; phylum Chordata; class Actinopteri; order Osteoglossiformes; family Mormyridae; genus Mormyrops; species Mormyrops attenuatus. The sequence goes on from JAODKC010000107.1 coordinate 25,243,385, forward strand.
GACAGGCGCCATTGTAACAAAATAATGAATGTTGTTCACTAAACCAGGCAGGGGTTTTAATGCAATAGGTGTATACTGTTTAAGTAACAATGTATTAAATGAGTAATAACTCATTTACTACCAAAATACAAATCATGAAGATATCATGAACAAATAGTCGATACTTGTATAAACGATTCATTAATGGTGAACAAACATGACATCATTTCACTTGAGTTATTCGTTACTTGTTCTTTCAATGGTTCTTCAGTAGTTCGCAAGGGTTTACAAAATTAACAGGTAGGCTATAGTAACAGATATAGTAATATAGCTTGGGATGAAATATGCATCATGATTCATTAATGATGAATTAACATAAGATAAATATGAAAGACTAAATTTGTGGTTAATACATAAGTAGTAGCATAATGCTATTTGAGCCCCATCAAATAAAGCGCATCTTTCACTATTATCAACATCATCTTTAATTATTGGTACTGTTACCACTTTTGTCAATCGTATTCTCTATTCTTCTTCCAATTATTCTATTGCATTATAGCCTTTTATATGTGTACGGTACTGCATGCCTAAATTTCCTTCTGGATCAATAAAGTAAGTAAATGAACTAAAGACTCGTCTCGTCTCGTCTCTCACCAGCTAAAGCACGTCGGGATCCGGACAACGCGGTCACCAGGGGGCAGCATCATGCATTTTGGTCTATTTCTCCATATGAAAACGAAAAGAAGGAAGAGGACACTCACTTCCGGTGTAATCAAAAGAGGCGTTATATGAAATAAGGCATTTAGTTTTTTTTCCTCCTGTGTCCTATTTTGCATGTAGAAGTGTCTTCGTACATATAATTTGTCGCGTCTGTTCATAGCAGCGATTTACAAGGTTTTCTAAAATGCCGTTAGAAAATCTGGAAGAAGAGGGCTTGCCTAAAAACCCCGATCTGAGAATCGCCCAGCTCAAGTTCTTGCTTACGATTGATGAATATAGGCAAGATGCGAAAATTAAAACGGAGCTTATGGAGGCGATCAAACATGACAGTAAGTACAGAATAATGAAGTTCCATTTTATTTGGGGGCTGGGGGAACAGATCGGTAACTTTTTTTCTTCCCCAGAGATTTGCAGAGTCATTTTAGATTAAATTGCCACCGAAAGTTCACAAAATTCACAAAATCTTCCGGTTTAAGCGTAACTATGAAACCGCGGCCTGTTGAAAAGCTACTTCATGAAACTTAACAGTAGCGAAAAGGTTTGACTTAACATGGAACCAAATTATTGTGGGCAGGTTCTGTAATTTACTACTCGGGTTACTTGTGCTGGCGATATTGTTTTTCGGGTTGTTAGGGACTCTGCCTGCCTGCAATGGGGCAGATACATCTGATGCCCTTGCATAAATTGTGTGTAAAAGTTGGCAAGCTCCCCTGTCAGTCATCGTCCTTCCCATTTACCTGCCTGTGTACGCTTACTTCAGACATGGCACCTTACTACGAAGTTATCTGCAAAGAGCTTAAGTGGCAAGTGGACACCGACCTGTTGAACAAAATGAAGAAGGAGAACGAGGAGGTGCAGAAGCGCCTGGACGATGTTCTGGAGGACGCAGAGAAGAACCTGGGCGAAAGTGAAATCCGGGACGCTATGATGGCCAAAGCAGAGTACCTCATTCGCATTGGCGACAAGGTAGGTACTAATGGCAGCTACTTAACGTGGTTACCCATCAGCAAAACATGTTAGACCAGCGCTGGGCAATCTCATCCAAAAGGGGCCGTTGGGTAGGCGGGTTTTTGTTGCAACTCCATAATTAGAATACTAATTAGAGGACCGATTAGCTAATTAATCCTGCAATTGAACAGCTGACCTAAAGGTTATCCCAAAAACCTGCATACACACTGGCCCTTTGTGGATGAGATTGCCCACCCCTGCATTAGACGTTACTTGTTTTAGAAGTGACAATCCTTATCAAATTCTTTTTTATCTATATATAGGAAGGATCACTGACAGCATTCAGGAAGACTTATGACAAGACTGTTGCTCTGGGACATAGATTAGATATTGTTTTTTACTTGCTGAGAATTGGGCTGTTTTACATGGACAGCGATCTCATTATAATGAATACTGAGAAAGCAAAAAGGTAAGGAGAATTTGATGTCTATACATCTGTACATGTGCAGTAAAATGTTTACCTTAAACTGTTGCTTAATGTTTCCCTCCCCATAGTTTAATAGAGGAAGGCGGTGACTGGGACAGGAGGAATCGTTTGAAAGTATACCAGGGACTCTACTGTCTGGCCATCAGGGACTTCAAGGAGGCTGCGGAGCTCTTTCTGGACACCGTGTCCACGTTCACCTCCTATGAGCTGATGGATTACAAAACTTTTGTCACATTCACTGTGTACGTCAGCATGATAGCACTGAAGAGACCAGACCTTCGGGAGAAGGTATGTGGCCATACCTGGCTGCTGCCGGGGCTCATGGAGGTCCTGTGGTGGCTTAGGGACAGAGGTCAAGTCTAACAGCCGGCCCTCGTATGTTTGAATTGCAGGTAATAAAGGGTGCAGAGATTCTGGAGGTGCTGCACAGCCTTCCCTGTGTACGTCAGTACCTGTTCTCTCTCTATGAGTGTAGGTATTCAGTGTTCTTTCAGTCCCTGGGTGAGTAAACGGCATTTTCTTTGTCATTAGTTCAATGTGTCCGACCATTAAAGTATAAAATGGCTGCCTGAACCAGTGACCTCCAGGTGTATGAGCAGTCTCTTGGCTCATGCAGCTGCAGTGGAGCAGGAGATGAAGAAAAACTGGCTCTTTGCCCCTCATTACCGCTTCTACGTGCGTGAGATGCGGATCCTGGCCTACAGTCAGTTGCTTGAGTCCTACCGCTCCCTGACACTGGGCTACATGGCTGAGGCCTTTGGCGTTAGCCCGGAGTTTATCGACCAGTAAGTTTCTGCTCATGCTATTGAATTGTTCATGAGGAATAGCACTGAATGCATCTCCAGGCTTTGCTGGATGGGTAGGATCGGGTGGATCGTACATGTGTGGCACACACTATATCCTAAACCTTTTCTGTCTTACCTTTTTGTAGTGACTAATACCTAAACAATCCACTTTTTTTTTTTAGGGAACTCTCACGATTTATTGCAGCCGGTCGACTCCACTGCAAAATTGATAAAGTCAATGAGATTGTTGAGACAAACAGGTGCGGTATTCTCAAAATGACAAAAAATATCCATTGACTGGCTCTTTTCCAGCAGTATGTGTTGGTTTTCAAAGGCTAATTTAGTAACTTCAACTTTTTTTTTTTAGGCCTGACAGTAAGAACTGGCAGTACCAGGAAACCATTAAGAAAGGAGATCTGCTGCTGAACAGAGTCCAAAAGCTCTCCAGAGTCATCAACATGTAACCCAGTATGAGTGCTGCTCCTGAAGTACAGGGGCGGTGCAGACCTCACATCCAGGACTGGCTGCC
>JAODKC010000107.1:25246932-25267892 GCA_026777985.1 Mormyrops attenuatus
CCCCCCCCCCCCCCCCCCCCCCCCCCCCCCCCCCCCCCCCCCCCCCCCCCCCCCCCCCCCCTAAACTTTATGTATATAATAAATTTTTTCCCACAAAAAAGAGGAATATTACTTTTTTCCCCCAAAGACACGTTCTTTACTAGAATGGATATATCTAAAACTTCTTGAACCCAAACTGGCCATGTAAGTTTAGTACTGATGTGATGAGGGTGGTTCTGGTCACTTGCGGATAATGGATGCCTCATTTTGAAGCAATTCCTGGTTTCTTGTAAAAATAAATACATACAGCTTGTCTAATGACAGCTATTCTCTAGGGTGAAACAGGACACACATATATCACATTATTCAGCAGCCAGCCCCCGTGCATTACACATGTGAGGTAGAATCGTTGGCTTACCAACATCATATTGTTCATTCCTGTCAGCAAAGACAGTGACTCATTAGATCAGTACTAAACAGATCGGATACATTTAAGAAAAGCACCCTTGTACCCTTTGGTTCTGGTAATGCCTGTTAAAGATTACCGCAAGGTTATCAAGTTACACACTGTATCCATCCAGCCCAAAAAAAGTACTGACGAGTATCGAAGAAACAGGTTAGCCAATTTTAACGTATAAATAACAGTATAAATTATTTTTATTTACAGAAAACTGTTACAAAACAGGCTATACAATCTTTAAATATTTAAATCTATTCAACTACATTTGTCGAATATAGCAGCCAACACAAAGTCCAGCTGATCAGATGCATGTGATCACTTGTCCAAAAATCAACTATACACACTTGTACAGCGGAGTTTGCATTTATAAGATTCCCAAAAAGAAGCTTCTCTCAGTTTTTGATTCACATTACAGTTCTGTAGTGCCAAATCAAATACATCTATTGTTCGAGTATAAAAACGTAGAGCATAAGTAGGTTTGCCAGACATACATTGGGGAGGGGGGCCTTTGATGCTCACTCACATTCCAGATCACAGGTGGTCATATTCCGGTTGTAACGTCAGATTTTATCATTAAGATAGAACTCTGCATTATAATTAACAGTAGTCTAAACAGATTAACAAAAGGTGGCAAACTCCTCCCCCACCATTTATTTCATTAGCCTGACCCTTCCCCAAAAAACACTTGCCAAAATTTTACCACAATTGGGAGCCAAAGACAGATGGGGGTAAGAAAAGGCAAGTTCTAAACTTCAAGTCATAACAAAATAAATGACAGGTATGGGAAACAGTCATAGTGTGAGTATTTCAGGCACTTTTTTCTAAGAGCTGCAAAAGATACTTAAAGTAAGAGCAGTGCTTCAAATGAAATGCTTGGCAACCATGATGCAAAAAGCTGCACTTGTGTGTTAAAATACCCCCTCCTTTCCTATTTTAGTCCTTGTCCTACCCCTACACCCTGAGGTATAGTGCTGCCAGAGCTGTCACCGCTGATGTCTGCATAGGGTCAAAATTTAAAGGTGGCTGTCCTCAGCCCTACTCCAGTTTGAACTGGTTAACCACTGATATTCCTAGTAGAGGATTACATTAGATTAGTTAGCATGATTCGTCGGGTGCTTAAGCGCCTACCCAGACTGAAGACCCACACAAGCTGCCAACAGGGTTGAAAGGCGCAATTTCAGAACCTCGTTCGACATTTTGAAGGCCACCACAGCTTCTAATGAGATTTTTTGTTGAATGAACCACTCAAGTCAAACTCTCATGCGACACATATAAGAACAGGCTGGCAACGCTAGACTGACTCCGAATTGTCCTCAAGAAACTAATCACACTGGGATAACCCCCAGTGTGTGCTGGTTTTTATTACACCTGTCACATGAATCAATTTTGACATTTCTGGACTTCATGTCCTTTTCAATAAAAAGATGCACAAATTATTTTTTTTTGCCCTGAATATAGTGCAATGTATTATAAACTAATTAGAGTGAATTATTCATATTAACAGCTCCAGAATAATTAACAATGATTAAATGACTGATCAAGCTAATTACGTGGAATGCTAAATTGTACTATAAAAATGAATCAAATTGCGTTATGATTACAACTTTTTATTACAAGATATTCAATTCGAAAGACATTGGATAGAATAAAAACCAATTTAAAGGAAGCATGTGGGGTAGGTACTGTGTTACGGACAGCAGCAGACAGGTGACCAAAGACTACCGGCTGATCCCTCTGTCCAATTTAGCTTCAGTTCCAATGTATTTTTAAAAAGTAAGTTATTGAATATACTAAGTGCACCCTGGGGATCTTTGTGCTGAGGTGCATGAAATTCCAACAGGCCACACAGGACAATGGGTAATAGGTGCTCTTGTGAACTAAACATCAGCCATGGCCCAAAAGCCCTTAGACTCACCAGTACTGGAGACCTGATTCTGAAACCAGCATGGAGCTTTGGATTTGGAAAAGCAGCAGAATTTCATTAATCTGTCAAATTCAGCTGTAAAATGAACATCCTTGAGTAAACAATGCATTCGAAGGCCCTCAGGAGTACAGAAATGTTTTTAGACACCACGAACAGGGATCCAATGACAGCACTTTACCTTTCAAGGAACTGAGCATGCTTCTAAAGATGTTCTGTGTGTGTTATAGGCATATTGCATTATTGGCTTGGCAGTGAACCACTTCAAAACAAAAAAGTAATCTCGACTAAATACATATTGAATTTCAATTGTACCAAAATGGATAAGAAAAAATTCTTGTGCAAAAATACATATTTAAATATGTACAATTTTGTTTTTTTTTAACAAAATACATATTCTGGAATTTCATTATCTGTATAATGCATACGAGAAAAACCCCCGAAACAGAATAAAAACGGACTGACTCACAGCTACGTTTGTTGATTGACATCAATATGGTATAGAAATCTACAGGAGTTAAACAGCCTCGGTAGGCAGCTCTTTGGCCACATTCAGACGGCTGCCAAAATGCTCCAGAGGGTCATTACAGTGGTATGGGGAGGATTTCAACATACAAGTCTGCGCCATATTCAAGTCCAGGTCATGCGTCCTCTCCCCCAGCATGTGCACGTTCAAAACTCCCAGTTTTGTCGCGTCGCTAAAGGAAGGAGAGCATGTGTGAAGCTTACACTGTTTTGATCTAAAGATGGAGTTTCGCTCGGGTAATTAAAACCCCAGCAGGGGGATTCTGTGAGAATCATTATTTAATCACAGGTAAGCATTTAATTTATATGCCGAGAGTGAAATGAATTGCTGTGACATTCTGTATCTGTACATTTAACATTCTAACTTGTGCAGTTAAGTTGGGGTCAGTACTTGGGATTAGGATCAGGACCATCTTAAAGATTATTTGACAGTAAATTCTTATGCTTTACTAGAACTACTTCCTGTACACTATCTGCTCCAATTTTGGCCAGCAGGAGGAGAAAAAAATTGCATAACCTGTGCAGAAAATCATACCATTATCATGTTTAGGCCAACAGTTCAGTGTGCTGGCATTTTGTCGGACAGTGGTGCCGATTTTGGGGTGAACCCAGCTGGTAGAGTAACAATAAAAACATAGTGTGTTTTATTCCCAATCCACACCTTTGTTTTTTTGTTTCTCACACACACACACACACACACACACACACACACACACACACACACACACACACACACACACAGGTCTTCTCTACAACGAAGAGAAACATGACGGCCCAATGTGACCCCTTTAGCTGAAGCTTAATCAGAACACGGATGGTCCCTGAGCCCCTGTGTGAAGCCTGCATCCACACCACTTACAGGCTGGAGCTGCCCAGGCTCCTGGCTGGACCGGCCCCACACTGAGGCCCTTCTCAGGGCTCCATCGTGCACTCTCCACACCTCCATCTCACCTGAACCACTAGGGTACTTCAAGACTTGCAGTAACTGCTCTGTTACAATGTCACGCAAAATAAAAAAAGGGAAAAAAATGTAAATGATAAATGTGTGAAATGACGGGAACTCCTGATAGTTTTCTACCCCGACCGTCCTGTTCCCCCAGAGGCTTGTTTCAGGCCGTCTATGCCTGTCCCTTAATATTCCAGTGGTTTGGCAGAACCTTACCAGTCCCACCACTAGGTGATGCTCTGACGACTCTGCACTAACAAGGCCCAAAGTAGCCTAGCCCCGTACCTCACATCTTCAGTGTACGGTCACAGGGCACGTGGCCCCCTCCAGGGAAGAGTGGCCGAGCCCCGCCCACATCACCGGCGAGACCCTGGCCCGGTCGATTGGCGACATGAGTTTCCTCGTGGACATGGCTTTTCATCGGGCTACTTGCGCTGGGCGCTGTCGACGCTCCGGTCTGATCTCCACCCCTGAGGATCGCGGGAACAGTCGACGGCAGAAAGGCCTCATCCAGCGGAGAGTGTCACGGTGGCGAGGGCGAGCCAGCGTTCAGCCCCGGCGCTCAGCACGGCAGGGGCCGCACAGCCGTCATCAGGGACGCGCCTTTGGCTGCGTGAGGTGAAAAGCGAGCGCCGATTAGCACCGTGCTTTACCAGCTTACCAACAGGCTCCCATCCGCCTGCATCTCCTTCGTTTATCTTCCCACTTAAGTACCTGTCACTCTACATGCGCAAGAATCCTCTCTCAGCTCCAGCTCCTAAAAGCACCACCACTGACATGCAGGATTGTTTCGGCACTAACACTAACCCATGTTTCATCACTGCCTCCACCAACTGCACCCCCATTCATTCCGCAGCACTCAAACTGGCGACGCACACGGATGAAACCTTATAAAATCAGGGGAAGATTGACAGCTGGGCGAAGTCACCTGTTGTATGAAGGAGTTGTTGGGAAGCCCTTGCAATCCAGGGATGGGGCGGCCATGTTTGCCGTGGATGTTGTTGATGGAAGGCGCCTTGGGCAGCTTGATGGACCTGCCAGAGCCTGGAGCCCCGCCTCCTCCTCCTCCGAGTGCCCTGCTCCCTCCGTCCATGCTAGCCGAGCCTAGGGGCATCTTGCGCCTCTTTCCTTCTAGCCGGTGCTCTAAGGAGCCGTGCGCTGAGCCAGCGTGTGCCGAGCCGCCATGTGAATTGCCTGTGTGCTCAGTGACTGTCTGGTGCACGAAGGGCCCCAGGGACAGCGTAGAGTCACTGCTGTTCATCACCACGCTCATGCGCTTGATGGACTCGGCCGGGCTCCCCAACGGGGGGCCCCTGCTCGGCTGCTCGTGTTTCACACCCACAGAGTTGGTCCTGCCTGCGGGGGCACTGTTGTGGCCCATAATGTGGATAGCAGAGGGTGGCATCAGCGAGTGGTGCTGCGTGCCAGGGGTCATGGCACAGTTCTTCTTGAAGGTACCCGAGGAAGATGAGGAAGATGAGGAGGAAGAGGAGGAAGACTGCAGCGAGGAAACAGGATGGGCGGGCAGAGGGGAGCTGCTCTTCCTCTTCTTCCCGGAGCCGACGCCAGCGGAGGTCAGCACAGTGCCTGAGGAGTCCCGAGACCTAAACGGCTTGCTGCTGGGTTTAGACTTAGGGGACCTGCTGGACGAGGGCACGGCCGAATGGCCTGAAGGCACCTGCGGCCACAGGGACACCTGGCGGACGGGCGCGCCATAGGCGGGTGGCTCCATACCGCCTCCTGGAGACACGCGGGCGTTCAGCGTCGTCCCATAGGACAGCATGGCCTTGCTGTCCAAGGACTGTGCGTACGGCGGCGAGACAAGCACCGGGGAGGAGTTGAGAGAGGCGCTGCAGGGGAAGCTGGTCGCACTGCTGCTGCAGGAGGGCGCCGGCTGCAAGTTTGTGCTTGTCCTGTGAGGCAACGGGGAGCAGAACGCCTCTGGTGCTGGCGGGATTTTCCTAGGAAACGTCACGAGAGTAATGAAGCACCAAAGGGTCTCTTAAATGCTGTAAAAATGTTTTAATACAACAATTTCCAAGCTTTTGTGAAGACAACGCCTTCGTCGTACTGAACTCCAAATATCGCAGGGTAGGGCTGAGAAACTGCTTTCATTCGAAGATATTCTAGTGTTAATTATATATCTATACTAAAGACCTAAGCACATCACTGCACAGCAGCCTAAGCCCAAGGTGTGCAATTGACTGTAAAAGACGAAACTTGCAGCGTTAGCCAACTGTCGTGAGTGAGGTTAATGACAAGCAGGTAATAATATATAATAGAGAAGCACCATATCAGTGCCGATCCAGGCCTATTAGACGGATTGGGTATTAGCCATATGTGACCGATCCATGTCCGATACTTAGATCTGAATTTAGTTTCTGGCAGTCTCTAAAAAAAGCTCCTATTTCGTGTTAAATCTATTTGTACAATCAATCTTACGACACCTCTTTCCCATTTTAAATGTTTTTTGCGGCATTCAAGCTGAACGCTAACGCTGCCCCTCAGTTTTTTTTCTACTCAGTGGGTGTGAGTGCATTGACTACCACCTGATATGATGTCATGTGCGATCTCATTGCAATCTATGACATCATTGTAATCTTTGTAAAAACAAAAAGTTTTGAGAGGTGGAAGAAGCATTTAGTGGAAAATCCCACTAAAGAAAGTGCACACAATTGTGCGAGACACTGCGTGTAATATGGAAAAAAAGCAATGGATGATTTGGGAGTCGCTAACTTGGGCTGTTTTGCGCACTTGCTACAGCTTGTGATCCACGAGGGGCTGCTGTCGCAACGAAGACAGAAAGAGATGCTGTTGCCAGTGGGAGAAACATTGTGGGGCATTTTAAGCATTCACCCCTTGTGTATCGTAGCTTGGAAGATATTCAAACTGAACTACAAATATCTTAAAAAGGCTTAAAACAACAAGGTGGAACAGTGCATTATGCATCTTTCTAGTAGCATAATTAAAGATTTTTTGGCATATATTTTAAATGTTAATAATATATAAAGTATTAATATATTATACAGATGCTCCTCTACTTACGAACTTTCAACTTACGAACTTTCAGACATACGAATGAAGAGCACTGTAAGTCCAAATTGTGTTTGTTGGGCTCTCGTTTCCTGTCCAAAACATCAATTTTTTTTTCTGTGCACCAATTCTGCCTAGTACAACTCCCGGCTGCTACTCCCGCTGCGCGGCACCGTAGCGTGCGTACTCCCAGCAGCCTAATTCTTAGTACTTATACCCTTAAAATGATGCTGAATAATGACTTACAAACATTATCAAGTTACGAACGGCCATTTTGAACGCAAGTAGAGGAGCATCTGTATAATTTAATTATATTAAGATATGAAAATAAAAAAGCTCTTGTATCGAATTTGGTATCGGCAGTGGTGCATCGGAATCGGATCGGAACTGAAAAAATGTGGATTAGCCCATCCCTAATATGTAACAACACATTTTTATGTATTTAGCTACCCACAGGACAGAAATGTCAGCAGCAACAACATAAAGACAGCTTTTTGTGGCATGCAATTAAAACAAATGACTGACACACAGCTAAGGTAGGCTTATGTGAATGAAATACAGCCATGGAAAAAAAATGAAGAGATCACTCTATTTTTAAACCAATCAGCATTTTTAAGTCCTGGTTTAATCATGGTTCTGCTGACAGAAGGCTATGCTGAGCAGCAGGATGCTTCCAGGTTCAAAATTTCTAAGACAGCAGTGCATATGTATAAGGTGAAGCAGGAGACACTGGGAACGACCAGAAACCAGCCAGGTAAAAGGGTGATTTTCTAAAGCCAGAGATGACCATTAACTTATCTGACAGTTTCACATGATTCCGAGGATGACATCAAGTGACCTTCAAACAGAATGGGAAACATTAAGTGCAGGTGTGAACTGCACTGCTAGGACAGTTCATATCAGGCTCCTAGAAGCAGGACTGAAGTCCAATAAAGCAATGAAGAAGCCCTTCACTAATGAGAAACAGAGAAGAACCAAGCTGCAGTTTGCACATACAGTGGTACTTCGGTATACATCCTTATTCCATTCCAGATCCTTGAACTTATACCAAACAGGACGTATGCCAAACAAATTTTTCCCATTAGAAATAAAGGGAAAATGATTAATCCGTTCCCATTAAAAAAATCCTATTTTTATTGGCATATTATACATTGATGGGGTTGTATAAAATGATTTAAATACTGCTTAATACTAAAATACATAAATACAAAAGCAATAAGATAATAAATGAAAAGAGATTCATAGCGCGGGTTGTTCCCTGAATGGTAGCAACTAGTGTACTGACGCTCGTGGGCTTTGTCTCGAGAAAGGTAAACAAGGGTAGCGCCCGGTGTCTTGACTCATTTTGACCCATACAAGTTCTAGCACGCGAGTCGTATTCCAAACAAAGGTCGTATACCAAGCACATAAAACACATTATATTATATCTACAGACACAAATGAGTGAAACAAAATTCTGCTGCGGTCTCTTCCGCGTCTGTAGCTTAAAATCTAAACGACGTCATATCAACATCAATCACATGCTGGCTTCAGTTTAGGCTGTGTGTAACTAGGCTTGCCGGCATCTAATATTTCTTTCTGTCCAGACATTATATAGAATATTTTGGTGGATTTCCAAAAGCAACAACATTCCGTTATTCTCAAATTTTGGCAATAAAATTTTCTGAGTGGGCAGACTGCTATACTACACCTTTCAGGTTTTTGGGACTTTCTGTATTTTTGCATTGTTCTTGTCACTAGTCTTTTCCTAGATTCAGCCATTCTGACAAAGAATTCAAGGAAGCCTGCCCCTAGTGGTAGATCCTGTATTCTTCATTATGCAACAATGGTGGGGGGGGGGGGGTGAGAAACGCTTGCTTACTTCCACAGGTGTGTGTTGATGTGTCGATCCACCATAGCGCTGAGGGCACAGCGGACTCTGTCCAAGCGCCGGTTGAACCAGTAGCAGCTCTTTCCTAGCTGTCGGCTCCCAAACATGCAGAGCTGTGCAGAGGCGGGAATGACAAATGACGCAAGACCCAACTAAACACACCCCAAAACCATCCATTCTTAATGGGACTGGCTTTCATTTCTAGGCTCTCTCTATTGTAGGAACAGCCAAAGACGTCCAGTGTTAGGGCGAGAGAGAGCCCCCCCTTTACGAGAAAAGCGGTCGAGCGCCACCCATCGTTTCCATGCCAACTTGTAAAGTTCTGTATAAGTATCTGTACAGAATTGAAGCAGGCGTGACACACTCACAGCAGCCGGCCGGGGGTGATGGCTTGAGTAGTGGCAGTCCAGCTTGTCTGCGCCATCCTCCTTCTCCTCATTCTCGCCTTCATCGCTGGATAGGCGGGGCGGTCCATCGGGGGGCACCGTGGAGGGATGTGGCGAGTCCTGAAGCAGGCCCGGCTCTCCCTGGGCATTCCCACAGGGATGCAAGGACGAGTGCAGCCTTCAAAAAGGTTACATAAAAAAGACGATTCTCATGTCCATTCTCACGTGCTACTTTGCACATGTTTTACCTCCGTAAAACACAAAATCCTGTTGGGAGCCCAATCCAACTATCTTGCCCACGGTTTTTATGGTGTCTAAGGCGAACATGGACGCTTCCGGACACCTACCTTGGAAGACTCTGATTGTGAGGTCTAGGTTTGCTGGGGAGTGAGGGCTTGGCCTCGGAGGCGCCTTTGCCTGGCGCCCCCTGGTGGAGGTCTTGTACGAAGCGTGAGGGGGCGGGGTGGGGGTCCCTGAGAAGGGGTGGTGGCTGGGGATGCTCCGATGTACGCTGGGTCTCCTTCTCCCTGGCTTTGCTCTTATGCTCCGCCAGCAGGGTGTCGAAGCGCTTCCTGCGGCCCTGAACGGCCCTCCGCTGGCTTAAGGAATGTGTCTGCGGGACACGCGGGCCAGTTATAGCATGGCAGCCGGCCGTTACGTCATGCTAACCCACTGTGCCCGATAGGGGCTCTGATTCGACTCCCACCTTGCATGTCAGAGATCTCGTGCATGGCTTCCGTGTCACCAGGTCCAGAACGCCACAGTGAAAATCTGCGTTAAACTCTCGTTCTGTCGGAGGAGGGCAGGAGAAATAAGTTATTTGAGGAGCACATGTTCTCTGACCTGCATCGGCTTCCTCCAGGGACTCCACTCAATCCCAGACGTGGAATTAGGCCACCTGGACCTCGAAATTGCTCACAGTGCATGTTTGCTGGGATGGACTGGCATCCCAACCAGGATGCTGCCCTGCCGCAGTGGGCTGCTTGGAGGAGACTCCAAGGCGCGTGACAAGGTACTAGTGGGTGGGTGGAAGGGCAAAATGGCAGTGGCAGCACCGAATAATACTGATAATCATTATATTTTTGTCTGATTTCCCATACTGATACATACGTTTGTCGGTGGTGAAACTTGGTGAGCTTGCTGGTACAGTTAGCAGAATAAAATTATATTGCCTTTTTTATTCTGTGAAAAACACAAGATTGCTCTGCAGAATAATATATATATATATATATATATAAAAAATGTACCATATAGATGTCGCTGGCCAGTACTTTCAGACCTCTTATAAATGCTGAATGAGTTGACGAAATCCCTCATCCTCTGCTATTGAAAATGACATATATAATCTCCTCCATTATTTGACTACATGTGTCTTTACCTCTGCTGCTGTTATCTCTCAGTATTGATAAAGTTTAAATATTAGCTGACAATAACAACCAAGACTGACACTTTAATAATGCCAATATCTTGATTTTTATTCAACTGAACTCTGCACTAATGTTGGGCTGCTAAATCGTATCGGCGTGTTATTAAAATCAGATTCAAACTGCACTAGGAAAGTGAACTCAAGTGGTGTTTTCACACAGAGTTCATTTAAGTGAACTTTGACTCATGATGGTTCTCGTTGCTAAACCAATCCAGTGTGGCTTGGGCGGCTGACCCCTCAATGTCACGGCAGGAGAGTGGAGAAGGATACTTATGTGCATTTGCACTGTTATGACAAGAAAGTTTTTTTTTTTTTTTAAATAAATACTGAAAGAATGCATTTGTTCTGATATGACAAGAAATTACCTGTGAATTTAACTCTTTATACTGCTAATGTGTACTTGTGTAATTGTAACATCAATCTCTGTAACACACCATTAACTATCACGCTTATCACTTACCTTGCCACATGGTATTTTCAAAAGGAACAGTTCATTTGCTGAATTAAAATAACGCTGTATACCATATTATCCGGTGACACCTAATTTTGCTTGATACTGCAAATATTTTTTTGCCCTTGTGTAACTGTACGTTTACTTGAACCTGAGATCTAATCAGACTGTTTGTACTGCTGGCCAACTGAATCTGCACTGGACTGAGAATCCAGTGTTGCTTGAATTGCATTACTTTCATGAAATTGTCCTGCTTTTACTATCTGCCCTTTATTCCTCTTTTGACATATTTGAAAATGTTTTTAGTTTGCAAACCTTATTGTACTTTATTATACAATAAAACGTTGAGTAAATGTTTAGTATTTACTTTTATAATAGTGCAATTTTTTGGGGTATTATTCATCAAATTAGTTGTTAGATATGTCAACTAACTGACAAAAATAATAGCCTGCTTACAAAAACAGCTATTCGGTGCAGCCCTAATCACAGATCGTTGGTAGCCTAGTTCTTGTTCCTGATTGGCTACTCGTACTGTGATTGCAGAGGAGGAACGGTTTCAGTACTGACCAGATATCCTTTTCTGCCTCTTATAGCTGGTGCTGTTCTCCTGCTTCTTGTCCAGTGATGAGAGGAGCGCTTTGCCGTTGGGAATGGGCCCCGGGGCCAGCAGGGCGGCCTTTGGTATGGAGGTAAGGCTGGGCTTGGTGCTCACAGTGGTGGAGGATGGGGAAGCGTGGATGAGCTTGGGAGGTGTGTCCAGCACCTTCATCGGTGCCTTCTCCACTTTCACGCCGGGGCTTATTCTGCAGATGGACAGGGAGGACACACTTAACAGAAATCCTTCCACCTTTGACAATCCTACCAAACTAAAACGCTGGCTTTACACAAACTCTCCCCGGGACATTTTGCAGACTCTAATGCCGAGAAAGTCACTGTCATCATTCCTCATGATAAAAACTAGTAAACGTAGTTTTTGCTCACATGCAGTGGAGGTCCCTGCCCAGTAATTTCAATACCCGAAAGTTTTTACGCCATCATTTAGCACAGCAATGACCTGAAGTACTGGGCTCCTCAGGTGATATGTACCCATAACCCACTGGTCAAAGTCCAGCACTGAGCACTTACGTTTTATCAGGAAGCACCTTGTGAGACAGGATGGGCCTGCTATTGTGGATGCCGTGTGCAAGCTTCTCTTTGGCCAGTTTTGGGATTTTGGAGTTGGAGGAGGAGCCATTACTGCTGGGAGTACGCCCAGCCCCCCCTACACCCCCGGTCCCCCCGGCCTTGCTGCTGGTCAGCAGAGTGGAGAGGGGGAACGTGGAGGTGGATATGGAGGAGGATGGGGGCTTGCTGGAGGAGCTGTGCCTTCGCTCTGTGGGGGAGGGGGGAGTGGGCAGGTCAAAGGTCATGTGTGATGCCATAACCCAATTTACCCACAATTCCGTAGGAACCCAGAGCAAGGCAGTGCCTGGAAAGCAGGAGTATGGGCCACGGGCCGATGCTGGTGCTTCCATTCCGGTAACGAAAAGCAACTAATGCAGGAACAAAAATCATGAAAAAGCAGTAGAGCTGTTAAGGCTGTAGCCAACAGGACCACATTGTCATGCTGCCCTGGCTGATCTCATTGTTTATTGACACACTGCCACAAAAATAACGAAAGAACAAAACATTAATACAGAAGGTGACCATATTGTATAAGCCTGTGACAGTGGTAGCTTAATTCTGCAGTATATTCCTGATGTAGCGTGTGAGACAATGTAACAGAGACTGTACACAATTACAAATACAAAATAGAATTATACAATATGTTGCCAGCACATCACATAAAAAATATTTTATTATATAAAACCATGTACGTAGCTTTAGCTGAAGTTCTCTGCTAAGCCTAATGAATATTCATAAACACAGTAGTGGTCTCCACAGACATAAGCTGGCATCTCCATGTGACGTGTCCATTTAGCTAATGCTCAGCTTCTAAAATAAGCGTCCGGATCTTCAGGAAATCCTTCATCTGCCCAGCCTGGAGATCTCTGCAGGTAGGAAACTAGCAAGCAAGAGCTTTGAGTCAGAAGCTCTGAAGTTCATGAAGGCTACAGGATGAACAGCAAGAAAAGTGTGCAAAGGCAAAGAGAAGGCATTTCACCTGTAACAAACCCCTACGAATCGCTCTAGCTGAGTCAAACCCACGCCGACTGCAACCTGGCAGCTAAATAAAGCATAGCGTTACAACCCGCAGAATAAAACATTACGTCCAGCAGGGGGAGCAGCAGACACTCAGGTGCTTTGCATCAGCCGCATGCAGATTCACATTTCGGATGGTCACACTTTTCACATTACGAGTAAAACTGTAGCTTTGCGATTATCAGAAGGAATGATACCACCACTGCTAAACAGTAAACACGGTAATACCAGTCGGCAGATTTTAGTACGCGAACTGGGAGACGAGAGCGTGACATGATCCCTCGATGTTTGCACCGATGCACGTAAACAAGCCAGGGCTGAAGCAGCAGAGCAGAGTGATGGGCGGCAGTACGGTGCTCAAACAAGATGCAGAGAAAGCGGCACCCTGGAGTAATGCAGAGACCGGGCTGCGGGTGTCAGGCTTAGCGGTTCCAGTGTAGAGCTGATAGCTCGCTCTGAACCTGCTGGGGTGTGAGCGCCACCACGTGATACTGCGAGACGCGCAGCCGATGCCATGGGGCTGTCCCACCCTGCTCCTCTCCCCACCGGCCCGGTCCTGCCGGGCAACTCCCCACACCTGCCTCTCACTCCATGCAGATCTGGGCATGGGGCCAGTAGGGGGGGCGGGTGGCTGGGCCCTTGCTCAGGGATAGGCAGTAGCACGCGGACCAGCTGCCCTCTATTCCGGCCCTCAAACGGTCACCCTGCCTTTACTACAAGATGGCATCCTCTGCCCCACAGATGAAGCCCACACTCGTTTGTTTCCTGTCCATGCACCTTCAGAAAGCCTTCGTGTCACGCCCCGCTGGCACCCTCTGCTGGTGCCGTGGAGACCGCACAGGCGCCAACGTGCTCTCAGAGAAAGTCTGTGGGAGGAGTCACCCTCCACCTAAAAGGGCCAGAAGTGCCTGTTCATGCAAATGGACGACTCCCATTTGGGGCGCGGGGGGGTTGGCAGCCTTTATTGCTGCTCACATGTAACAGGCACAGCCTGTGATGGCCTTATTATTACCCAGCATCAGCAGTGAAATACAGGAGGTCTCTGTGGGAAGGGGGGTGGGGGGTGTCTATGTTGTGACAGATTCTACTGCAGGAAAAGTTCAAACTAATTCAGAGAGCGAATGGTGAAAGAAACCATATTAATACATGATACTTAAAGACACAAGTGATGAATGATTTTCAGTTTTATAATCCTTCTTCATACACAGATCACAGGAAGACGAGCAGAGTGTGTGTCCTGGTCCTCTCCAGAATCTAGTAACACCCTACTCAGTCCTATTAAGCTCAGGGAAGAGGCTGCGAGAGGATTATGAGCATGCAGAGCTCTTGGTGACACGCAGACAGATTAGAGCTTAAATGAAGACAGCAATGCTAAACACCTAAATATAAACCTCTAAGATATACATTTTCAATAGTGTGTAAAGACAATTTGCATGCAGCAAGAGCGCAGGTCTGATCATAGCAGGAGCACTGACACCGTACCTTAGAAAAATACTTCAAATGTGGCACAAATGGCCTAAAATGTGGAGCTGCATGTTGTTAGTCAATTCAGATAGAAGCCTTAACTGAGGAAGAGAACTGAGTTAATGAAATGTGAACCTTGTGTAATTCTCAAAAGGAGCAGTAGAGGGCACTAGAGTACAATTTTGCTCTAGAGTCTTTCAGGAAGTCATTTTACAAGCACTGAGCAAATGCTGTGGTAAGCTACATACAAGGAGGATATCAGCATTTCATTAGTATTGCTCCCTTAAAAAAAGTTTCCAGAGAGAACATCATTGCTTTACCGAAAAGCTGATCAAGTCAACAGTAACCAGGTAACATTTAAGACCAAAAACTGGAAAAAACGAATGTATTGGTAGGTGCGTGCGTCTGCTCACAGTCAGCACTGAACACATAGGGTGTGGGGGTCAGCAAAGCAAAGACATTATCAGCAAAGGTACTCCACCAAGCTAATAGCAGCAAGCATCTTTGCATTTAAATCAGCTTACCTTGTTACGCATGATCATTAATGCACTCGCATTCTCTCTCTTCCTCATGTGCTGCATTACTAGCTACCAACTAGCCTACAATTTAAACCCTTCCAGCAAAAATGTAGTTTGTGGCTGAACACGTCTGGGGAGCTAAGCGTTCACCTACGCCAGTAAGAGAGCAGACTGCCAACAGGTAACATTTTTCATGTGCTGCAAACCAGCAGCGCTCTGCTCAGAGCGTGCATCTCACAGCCACAGGAACTGCACTGCGCAGAATCAATCTGATGAAAATACTGATGCATTTAGCAAAACCGCTGCTGGGAATAACTGCATCACAATACAGCTCCTTCAAGAGTTACCCAAGACACTACTGCGCAGACGCCTCCTCTTACATAACATTTATTTATTTAGCATTTTTTAATATTACTAAGTTAGCATACACTTTTCTACAAGTGAGAGGGGCAGGGTCAGACACCCCCTGTAGCAACCGGGTGTTAAAAGTCTTGCGCAAAGCCCGACGCATTCCAGGTAGGGCTGGACGATACGGCAAAATATTTTATCGTGGCAATTTTTTCATACCTGTCAATATCGTTAATTATCGCAATAATATTCAAGTCATTTTTTTTTTATTTCAAAGCTCTATTTCTGACCAAATTCCCTTAGAATTGCCCTTAAACAGATATAGACCATAAAAAATGAGGACAAACTGAATGTACTGCAAACAGAACTCCATTTTTATGAATAAATCATACAGAAACATTTGTCATAACATCAGAAAACGCTGATGGTACGGTTTGTTGTCTTTGACCGCAATGCTCCTCATTTCAGGGGACGGACTTGATATTTCTGGCACAGGTGCCACCAGTAATCGTCGAAAGTGTCCGTACATTGACAGCTGTGTCAGTAGAAAGACTCATCTGGTAAGTGATTCAAAAAAACAAGCAAAAAAAATGTAGGCTACATTTTTAAATATCGTGTCTGTTGTACAAATTTAATTTTGATCACAATTTCTGTCAGAATTTGCCATAATGCTGACCCCCGGTCACCATCCATCCCATACTGAAAAACAAAATGCTGTGTCCCATTTTAAACCAATAAAGGATGAGATGTGTCCTGTATATCATCAGATTGAAAGTGAAAATCATAACTGCTGGTGTCTGTGACTGTAAGTGCTTGCATTCTGTGTTCTATTGAATGCCAAAGCATCAAGTGGTGAAATAAGTTAGCAGAATTTCCAGTTTAGGTTTGGCAGAGTGTGTATCACACCGCACCAGTCTGTTGCAAGTCGGACTTCAAATAGCCAAGGTACCGCCAAACAACCATTTACCTTATTTATCCATAACATCTCCTTTTTTAAAAGTTGTTGGCCGACAGCTCAATAGCCACAATACTGACAACGAGGCTTCCTCTGAGGGAGTGCTTGTCTCTTCCATAATATATTACCAGAACAGTAGCATGTGGTGTGCTCCGCTGACTGAATCAACCTTGCTATATGTTTGCTGGGAGTAAGTTGTTTGTTCTTAAAAGACTACTATATGATTGGTTGGAATTGCATTCCTTTCTGTAATACGATGTGTGCTATCAAACACTGTTCTTTATCCACAGTTTATCAAAGTTTCTCATTTTCTGTAAAATTTGACGATAAGTCGTTTATTTATTCACATCACTTAGCACTAATTTCAGGGGATGATGGGTAATCTGTCAAACAGGGCCAATGTTCTGTCACAAACCCGGAGGAGTTAACCTCCGAACCCCGGAGATGTCAGGCCTGCCGTGGCACCCACACAGCTGCAGTGCTGCAGTAATGCAGAGGGAGAATTTCATTCTGATTTCTCCTCAATGGATGCGAAAGTTTCCTGGCGCCCTCTGCTCACGTCCGGAAGCAATCGCTGTGGTGAACCACCTGTACTGATGATCCGAAACACAATTAAAGGGGGTTCAGCCCAGCCTCTTTGCTTGCCAGATTATGTATATGGTAAGCAACCTGCTTAACACAAATTTATCTATTTTTATGCGCATATTTTACAAGCCCCATTACCCCTATTAAAGTTACTCTGCCATGAACTACAACAATGAAAAACAGATTTTAGGGAATTTGTTTAAAATTTCTTAAATAAATAAAAACAAATATAGGAAACCCTAGCTGTTCACTCTTCACTTTTCACACCACCATTGACCAAAACAATCCAAAATGAAATTTCTTACTCCTGTTAATTATTTGCATATGTCCATCTTCATTAAGGTGTTTTCCTATGATTATACCCTGCTACGGCAACATTTTAACAGGTACGTGACCCTAAACTGGATCTAGCAGCACTCCCCGGATGTTATATAATCTAATACAGAAACACAAAGACATGACACACAGAGAAAGGTGATACGGCCAATCCTTTCATTCAAGCTGCCCCTCAAACTAGATGTAAATTAACATCATTAATAGTAATTTAACCTCAAGATGATATTCATGATCACAACCACAATCTTATTTCCTTCATGCCCACAGGAAACCATATCAAATGCGACACCAAAAGAGAACTAACTGTCCAAGTACTTTCAAATAATAAAACAATTACTTTGCCCTTAAATAAAAACTTCAGACTAATTTATTTCCAGTTTGCGCCACTTGTCTACATGTTACGCTCCGTGCACACTACGAGTGATGCATATTTCCTCATCAGAAGGAATTGATCGTGTGTAAGGAATTGATAGCCCGTTGGTCTGGTGGAACATCAATCCTGTACACGTGCCAACCACGAAAGTCTGCCCCAAAATGTACTACGCAGAAATTTGTGCGCTCCACCATGCGCAGACCGTAACGGAATGTGGCTAACTGAAGTATGAACTAGCCTACAGAATTACCGGCATTTCTTGCATCACATGCATTTCCAGCTGTTTCCCCATCATCTGCGTGCTCATACCTTATAAAACAATACCCATCATTGTACTGCCCTATACATGTAAATTACATGTAATAAATTAAAACACCATTTACCCTAAAATAAACTGTAAACCACATATATGAAAGAATTTAAATGGGGAGCTATACTTTATGTATTGGAACAACCTTCAGATTAACAACGAAATTGACCATTTAAGAGAAAAAGTTCCTTCAAATGAATTCCTCCACTTGGCTTCCAAATCCATAATTCTCCCCCTATAACTAATATGAGACCAACAGACACCAAGGCCATTTTTCTAACCCTGTGGCTACACTGCAGAAGACAAACCTGCAACATCTTTCTAAGGTTTTGATCCCAGGCATGAAATTACATGCAAATTTACAATTTTCTCATTGAGAGAAACCAGCTTGCACATTTTTTCTCTCTCTCTCTCTCTCTCTCGCTTCCCCACTCTCTCCGGTGCAACACTACAGGTTACAGAAATCAATGTCTTAGCGTGTGTGGGATCAGGAAAAAAAGGAAACATTCATAAGCTGACTTGAATAACAAACCCATTAGATGCAACTTAAGCTCCTGACACGGTGCGGTGCAGCAGCTGTGTAGAACAGTTTTTTCTTTCAAACAAAGCGCAGCGAGATGGATAAGTCAGTTATTCAATTCTGAAAATTTATTGGCATTGGCAGAAAACCATCTAATAAAGCCCAGATATGGTCTCTTTAAACATTTATGGTGAAGAATGGTCCTCCCTGACAGGAGAAAATGCTTAGAAGTAGGGCTGATATTCGTTAATCAAGATATTGACAACTGGTCCAAGGTGTCAGTCTTGGTCAAACACTGGAGATAAACTTGTGCAGCTGGAATCTGATTTTAACCCTGGGGAACCCACGGGGTCATACAAGACCCTTCCTTTTATTTCTGCCTTACATTCAACCCACTCATCAAAGTTAAGATTTTTTTTATTGCTTTACAGCCCATTGTACCATATATGACCCAGTAACAGTGACATTTAGTGATTACTGACTGAATTAACCAGATTTTTTCCCCCCACATTAAATATGGCCCCCACTGCGTTTTGAGGTTGTTGCTGTAGATGCTGCAAAGATTCACCTGACAAGCTGTGAATAGGTAAGCGGCAGAAATTTTGCATCCCCAGTTATAATGTTTAGATGTTATAGAACATGGACGACTAGGTTTTGGATGTTTGGAAACTTTTCTGACAGCTGTGATGATGATGTTCCATGTGCTCAACATCAGCCTCAGACAAAAACAGAGGGAATACAGGTGGTGCACCAGACCTTACAACCCACCACAAGTAAGCTTTCTGTGTGTAGTACACCTTTTTCCAGGTCTGTTCACTTGACCTGTTTCATGGTGAATGATGAAAAGGAAAACTCAATAAATGCACTTTGAAAATGAGAATGTTGCAAAGATTTGGTTTTTCCTTCTTTTCTGTCCTTATTTCATAAGTGAAATTAACGAGTTGGAACAGCATGAACAGTCCAGCGGCTCGTATATGGCACATTTCATAACATGGACTGGGAAAGAGTTCATTTTACAAAACACCTGTTTTTGAGTTCACTGGGTCGGTATGATCATTTTAGCCAATGGACATATTTTTCCTATAAGGTGATCTGGGTTTCCCAGGGTTACTGACACACAGATAAAGATCTAGCAGTCGAACATTAGTGCAATAATCACTTTAAGTAACACTTGAATACAGCTTACAATATATCAATATCAGCCAATATGTCAAAAATCAAGATACTGCCATTATTCCGATGTGTCAATCTTGGTCAAAACTTTACTAGTATACAAAGTTAGCAGCACCAGAGCTAAAGCCACAACTACCAAAATAAGAAGACGACCTAAAGTACAAGCCCACAACATGTTTACAACTGATTATGAAATTTGACCCACAGATCAATCTGTTATTTTCCACAGGGTTAAAAAAATATCATAAAAACACAAGCAGCAAAAACATACATTTGAAAAACTCCACAGCAATGTCGCTTACCATGAAACATAACCCACAGAAGACATGGGCAGGGTGCTTGGATCTTCTGTGTAGCGATACAAATGACGCACAGAGTTCAGCAGAAGAAAATAGTTCCTACATTTAACTGCTCACTTCAAAGTCTGTGGATTACCTTGAGTAACTGGGTCATGATATCTGGAAAGAGACACTGCCACTGAATTTCTCTAAATGTATTTTTTGACCGCTTTAATCACCACAGAAGGAATGCCATTTACTCCTATTATATTCAACAGAAACAGCAGCATAACAACCTAGATGGATAGATAGCCCCTCAAACTTTTTTTTCTGTTCTGGAGTGAACTGGCCCTTTAATATCTACAATAAAAGTTAATGTTGTAAGATTCTTTGTCTGTATTCCATTAATCGTGTACTTAAGTTGCTGCGGTAATATTTATGATATATTTGTGATGGAAAAAAATCGTTTGAATTTAGATCATCAATATAAACTGAATAATGTGTTAATTTAACCGAACCGTTACAGAAGTGAATGGTTGTTGGTGCATCAAACCATTTCCTCAGCAATTGTAATGGAATCACCTTAGGTCAATGATTTGCACTCCTACTGCAAAATATTGGAAAAAAAATTCACATCATATTTCACAAATACTGCAATATCTATAAAACAAAAAAGGAGCTGAAAATTTACCCTAAACAAAACTATAGCCATAGAACTTATACACTAACAGAGTTTGTCAAATAAGTTAGTGGTGCTGCCAGGAACTGTACCAACAGACAAAAAGCAGTGCCAAAAAATGATTTGCTTCTGCTGAATATCGTCCCTATGGAATCCAAAATGTATCCATACACTCTCAGAAAAAAGGGTACAAATTTGTACCTTTGCTTGTCACTGGGGCTGTACCCTCAAGGGTCTGCCAAT
>JAODKC010000107.1:25277996-25290894 GCA_026777985.1 Mormyrops attenuatus
GGGGGGGGATTACACTAAATAATGAAAAAGATACATGAAACCTGAGTGCAACAGCCATTCAGGATTCAATTGTGTGAGGGTGTTCTCACTGGCTAAAAACAGAAACGGACGTGTACAGACCCAACTAGACTGGCCGGTTAGAAGGAGAAGCACACAAAGACCGCGGTGCCTTAAACCGTCCACGGGACAAATAATCTAGTCATACTGAAACCGCCAAAATTTCAACACTGTGAGGAACCTTCACACATGCAAACAAACCCCAGATAATTCCAGACTGGACGGATGTGTTTGTTTCATGCTGTAACATGCCAGTTCCATGAAGGGTAGAAAGGGCTTTTTCCCACAGTTTCTTGTGAAGCACTGCCTCGTGAGCTCCTCCATAAGGCTGCGTAATCTGTGAGTCGACCAGGGACTTGGGGCCATGGAGATCACGACGTGCTTCTCTTTTGGGGATATTCTGCAGAATTTCTGCCACTCTGCAAGATGTCCATCTGGGCCTTTGACAGCCGCGTTCACCCAGGCAGGAGCAGCAGAGAGGAGAGGCCTTTGTCCTTGCAGAAAAGAAGGGGGGAAAACTGTCCACGATTCCTTTAAAACTAGCTTTTAACATGGTCCACACACTGCAATTGAATTAGTCCATTGGCTGCATGTTATTATTAGATGCCGTCCATACAGCCAGCATTCCTCCAAAATATCCTGCCTCCGGTCTGACTCTTGAGCTTTCCCAAGAACAGGTTCACTGTTGTGAAGACTAAGCCCATCCCTTTCCACTTCTACCTTCAACTTTTCCAAGGATTATGGTATTTTTCAATGCACTGGGGCTTCTCATAACAAACTTGATCATTTGTGCTTCAAGGAAAATTTTAGGACGTTCTAGGGTGCAGATACACTTCCTGTCCTGCTTCATAATCATCCAGCTTTCAAATCCATCACAGTCACAGAAACACCATATTCAGATCGATTCTAATAGTTTGCGACATATTCCTTGACTGCTGGCACAGGGCTTGCAAAATCGCTAGCCCAACAGCACAAGACAATCAGGTTTCCCCATTGGGCGACAACCTGCCAGACAGACCGTCAAAAATTATCCCCCAAAGTAAAATAAAATTCCCTCCTTTATTTGCCTTTTCTTTTTTTTTGTACTTCTGTATTTCTGGCTGGGTACACAAACTAAGGAGAAGAGAGTGGACAAAATATTTTGGTGTATTCAGGGGTAAGTACGACTATAGATCTCAAGCTTATTATTATTCATCATTCGTTATATGTTTATGTTATATTATTTTCGTCATGTTAAGCGATTACGTTGGTCTGTGCTCTAACGTTAATGTTACAGTGCTGTGCTTGCTGTCATTACTACAAAATGTCTGGTTTGATCGTACATAAGTGAATGTGTTTTAAAGGTAAATTTTTGATCGATTTATCGCTGGATTTCATTTGGCTGAAAGGACTGTTTGAGGAGTAGTTTCTTTTTGCTTTCCACTCCTGATGTCCGCAATACTGAGACTACTCCATCCCATGGTTACTGTTGGTGCCCAGTTAATGTTGCCTCTGTCATATAGTGGCTTTTTTGCCTAACGTGAAAAGATAAAAATGGCCTGTTTCCACATCGAATTCTTGAATTTTTTTTATTACTTTCTCGACCATTATATATATATTTTTTATGGTCTTTATCTAGCTAGTCAAAATTCATTATTTCGAGCTACCAAAATCTGAAGAATGCCTGTCTGAAGGGCTACCAGGGATGCAGAAATTTTGTGGAACCTTTATCACCGATATAACAACTACATAATGAGAGGGGCAGGCGACAAATTTACAGCTAGCTGAAGGTACTTGGGATGAAATACATCATGAAGCAGATTACGGGTTGATGTTGGGGCAGCTCGGTATAATAGACCACCGAATGCCCCCAGGCAAGTGCTGCTTTCGCCATCTCCAAAAACACCTCCCACAAAGGCAGAGAATGCTACCAACATCTCCCAGATACAAAGCTGGCTTTTGCCTTCACCCGAGTGGACGGGTGATGACAACCTTGTACTGCCAAACCAGCTTCACTGACAAGACACTACTGAAATTAAGATAAGATGAAATTAAGGCTAAAGATGATGCAGTCACACATAACATACCAAAAGGACGTTATGGTCTTGATGTTCCCCTTACAGGCAATGTCTCCTTCCACCTGGCATCCATCTCAAGCTTTACACCTGCCTTTCATAAGGAGACCACAGGTGTGTCCAGCAGTGTCCAACACATTCATGCAGTTCCCCTGGGGAGGTATTCTCAATCATTATACAACCCTGAGTTTTCCATTCCTCATGCCCCCACTAGTGCATCGTGAACCAGACCCCAATGCGTTAGAGGTGCAACGGCACACAAAATTCACGGCACTCCGGTTTTGGGTTCGATGTTCAGTGCAACTTCTGCACAGCAGGGAAAAAAAATCTTCTCAAATTATTCAATATTAACACTGCAATCAACTAGGAACAGTTGAAAACCAAAGCAATGCATCTGTCAGTGTCTGAATAAAATGTAAGAGATGCTTATTAGTACAGTCAGTCCTCGTGCATTCGCGTTTCATGATTCGCGAATTCACAGATCCGCGAAAATTTCATTGGAACCGAACTTATACTGAAGTCATATTTCGGGTTTAAACTATAGAAATAAGCACACATTACCATTTTTAGTGACTACCAAACATCCGCGAATGCTCCTCATT
This sequence comes from Mormyrops attenuatus, assembly GCA_026777985.1. Taxonomy (NCBI): domain Eukaryota; kingdom Metazoa; phylum Chordata; class Actinopteri; order Osteoglossiformes; family Mormyridae; genus Mormyrops; species Mormyrops attenuatus. Next base: position 25,280,710 of record JAODKC010000107.1, read on the forward strand.
CTCGACGGGTTCTGGAACCTAACTCCGGGAATGTCCGAGGTCTGACCGTATTGTTTTCTAGTGAGTGTGGTCGCACATCTGTAGCGATAAACATCAATTTAAGCCATAATTATTTTGTTAGCCAGTTCTGAATTTCCTGGCCAAAGCACCTTGAATCCCATGGGAAGATGAACTTGCAGAGGCTGTTTATATTCGAATGACATCGTCTCAAATGAGTTAGCACATTAGATGCGTTTCCAACAACATATATCCGAGTCCAAATATATGCCTACCAAACCAAAAAAAGGTGTACTGAACTGGACAAAACGAATATGTGTACTGTTACAGCCATACGATGCATGACGACCCCACACTTATCTGTGACCTTCACCGACCCCATACCCCTCTTGGGTTTTGGGTCCATTTTCCTTATGCTGATGCCAAAACTGCCAATTCTTTTCCTACCTGCTGTTTTTGTTAAACTCATCACCACTACTGTCCTCAAACAAAATGTTATCCCAACCTCCCTGGAGCCAGTCAACTGCATTATAGAGACGCTCCTCTACTCACGAACGAGACACGTTCCGAACGGCCGTTCACAACTTGAAATGTTCGTAAGTCGTCATTCACCATCATTTTAAGGGCATACGCAAGTACAAAGAAGTAGGATGCTAGGAGTACACACGCTACGCTGCTGCGCGGCGGGGAGTAGCAGCCGGAAGTCGTACTAGTTGGAACTGGAGCGCAGAAAAAAAAAAAATGTATACTGCGGACGGGAAATGGGAGCCCAACTAACACAATTTGGACTTAAAGATCCTCTTCGTTCGTATGTCTGAAAGTTCGTAAGTTGAACGTTCTTAAGTAGACGAGCGTCTGTATATGTATACATATAAACATGCATGTAAGTGCGCGCACACACACACATACTTTTTACACTCCAAGCTTTATACACCATAATTTTTAAGAATACATTCTACAGACTTATCAAAAAGGAAATCCAAAGTATTAAATGCAAAAGTACCTTATGATTTATGTTTAAGATATTGACATTTTACTGGTTCTAATAAATAAGTAGCTCCATGCCTGCCGCCTGCCCAGCATATCACCTTCGGTGCCTTGTCAGGCCTGGAAGGGCTTTGAGAGGGAAACAGAGTGTCTGACAAAAAGAACAGCTGTGAGGCAGCACGCAGCAGGCCTAGCGAATGCTGCACGGAGCCGCAAACCTGACCCGGCCACCGGGGGCAGTGCGCCAACCTAGCCAGGACTGCTAAGCCACTGTACTGTTCCTTCACATTTCACATTGATTATGGTGCTAAAAGCTGACTTTCTATTACAGGCTTCCCTTATCCTGACTTTTAGCTGTTAGGCAGGAAACAGAAGATGACATTATCCAGATTGCAGCAACTTTGACAATATCAGAATACCGTAAACGCCTGCCTTTCATCCACTACTGGGCCGACTGAGACCACAGGTAGGTCAGCCTGGGTATCCCCGAATTTAATCTGCAACTCTCTGGTCCACTAGATTCTGGAGCTTCAGATGCAATATAACATTCTGCAAAGGTGCCTCCCTAGCTCCCAGCATACTTCCAGTTCCACTAGAATCCAGAGAGGAACATGATGTGCATTCCTGCAAATCCAGTGGTGGAACATTCTTTGGTGCCTTGTGATGATGACCACCAGGGTGAAGGTCAATCTGGAGAAAAGGATTTTCAGTGAACAGTCCCAGAAGAAGGCATTGCAGGAAGGCATTCCTCACAACACCTTTCCCACTGAATCCACGATGGACGTATCCACAGCTCTCGTGTCAGTCTCTTTTCCAGCACATTAAAACAATATGAGAGTTTAGGGTTTGTTATACGTTCAGCGGTTTCAATGTTGATCATCCCAGTTCCACCTGATCTTATTCCCCATTTCCAATTTACGGAGGTTCGAGAGTGGTGGTGACTGAAAGTAAGGTTCCCTGTGGGGCTTTGGTGAAGCTCTTTGGACGACTGGCTTAAACAGCATCAATGTTACCATGTCGGGCATGATACTGTATGTACAGCCTGCCTTCTGATACTGACGTCCCAAAATGTTGCGTCCTTCCAAGGATTTCATAAAGAGAGTCACTGACAGCGATCTCCTTGTGAAGCAGGGCTTCAAGACTTCCATAGCAATTTCAGTTGGTGCATTTGTGTGCTTATCTTCTGAAGGTGCCATTCTAGGTTCCAGTGGTGTTAAACAAAACGTTCCGTCATGATTTAAAGGATTCTATCCATGGTCGGATACCTTTGGTTATGTTCAATCGAGGAGCTTCACCTTAGATCCTGTGTCAGTCCTCCATAAGTGTTTATCCAGCACAGGGCTGTGGTGATTCTGGAGTCGACCCCACATAGCGGAGGGAATAAGGCGGGAGGAAGTCCATCGCAGAACAGACACACACACAATGACACACACTGTTGGTAATTTAGTCAGCAATTTAGCTAACTGGATGTTTTAGATTACAGAAGAAATGCAAAGGACTTGGAGGAAACCCATGTAAAACATGTAAACAGCTCATACACAGAGTCAGGGAGAGGAGTCGAACACCTAACCTACTAAGCCAACTGACAACTACAAAACACGTGAAAACCTAAAGACGTCACATTGTCTTGCGTCCATTATAGGCATCAAAACCTTAAACTGCAGCATTCCGAGGGTCGTGACAGTGTGACAGAAAACGCCGCCATCGCCAGATTCAGTGGAGGCACATAGAAATGCGGTGTCCCACTCGGGGCAGGATGTTGGCTTATTCTGCTTTCCGTAATGCAAGCCAGCTTTGTGTACCACAGTGTCACTGTTCCGTCCCAAGAGTTTCAGTCCCATCAGCTGGCTCCAAATTCCAAAAAGGTATTATTTAAAAATATGGTATGATGTGGACAGGAGACTGGGCCTGCAGCTTTTTAGGCACTGTATGTTAATGAGCGGAAAGGCAACCGAACCCCCAACAACAAAGCCACCAGGTCTGGTTTTTAAAAAGGCACCTAAACACATAGTTACCCTGAGCCTGTGCACAATGTATGATGGTTACAGTTAAATTAGCTTATGGTTTATTAGGTGCACATAATGCAGTCAAGTATGTAAAAAGACCATGCAAAAATTACTATAAAAGACGACAGGTTCTCAGAATTGCAAAAATACACTAAACTTGTTACACTGTCATATCCAAAAATACTCTGTAAATTCATATTAAATGTGCAATGCTGCAATACATGCAAGCCAGCATGCGCCAGCTGCTTCAGAGTTACACCTGGATAGTGACTCTATAGGTGACAGCTCATGAAGAAGTCCAGTAAAGCGCTTACATCTATGCCGCTCTTTTATCTGTAAATACTTATGCACTGCACCAATTTTAAATTTGAAATCGTATCTCCAACAAGTCAGGGGCTCATCTTCAAAGTAAACAACCTAGCCTAATAATATTACCCGACAGCGCTCGTCACCACTGGCGTGTTCGTGAGAAGTTGCATGCCTTTGTTTCCAGAAGTCCGCGTGCATTTCCCTACATTTAAATGTTGTCTCAGCTGCGTAGGTCAGGTTCATCGTTCTAGGCCCATTCTGCCACCCCTGGCTCAACTAATGCACTTGCTTCAAAGTGAACGCAGCGTTTTTTCTAGCCAGTAGGTCTTTCCATACAAAAATCCGCAAAAGTAAACAGCTTTATACAAATAATCAGGAGGAAAAAAGAGAAAACGCTCACCGTCTCTGCAAAGCCTCATTGCTTCGCGATTTTTCCCGCACTCTTTCAAACTTTCTTCAGATTCGGCACCTGAACGAGCGATACAGAGAAATAGTTAGCTTACACTTGCTGGTGCCGCACTATTCGTCTCTGGCGTTTCGCGTATCTTCAAACTGCACGTTATCTAAAAGAGAAAAATCGTGATCAGCCGTGCCCGTTAAGATGGTTCGGTTTAAAATGCAGACCACTCACCGTCGCTCCCGTACAATTTAGCAGCATCAATCCATTCGCTCCAGGGCTGTCCCAATGCGATCTCGGGACTGGGAAGAGATCTGCGCTCCCCCACGGTCGCCATTGCTGTGGAGCCTTCTCCCTGTTGGATTTGCTGCTGCTGCTGCTGTTGCTGCTTTGGCTGCCTGGCGGCTCTGCGCTGCTCCCCCCTGACGTCATCGTCGGCCCTTTCCGACATTCTTTCCGCTACAATGTAACAAAACGGCGATCTGCGCTCAAGCTGGTTAACAAGGGATCCCGCTGGACCGATTGATGCCGCGTAAACAGCGTCCCCCGCCCCACCGCCACCCACTAACACCACACCACCCGCCGCCCCCATTTGCGCCGCTCGGACGTCGGCGAGCCGTACAGCGGCCGATGTTCGGATGTCGCGGCCGCTTTGACAAATGACAGCGCTGCCAAGGTGCATCGCGCGATCGAGTATTGACGCGGTGAAACTTTACGGCACTCACCTGCGAAGCAAAGCCAACTTCGGAGGCGTTTAGGGTAAACGATCCGCATTTTACATTAGCGTCCATTTAAACCAATATCATCTAGCAGCGTCTTGGACTCGGTTCAAGAATTAAGATTTACATGTGAAAATGACATCTTTTCCTCAAGCAATGCCTCTTCACAGAGAAGTGCCATAAAACAACAACTGCTACGCGTCATTAATAAAAAGTTTGAAATAAAACCTAACTTTCCTCAAGAACGCGCATGTCTAAGATGCAGTTTGCGGAACACATCGTTTTAATAAAAACATTTTACTTTAAATTTCATTATTTCTCGTTCGTTATTTGCTCGCCGGTAACGTTTCCATTCCCAACGTCAATCAGCAGCCTATATAAACTCGTAATTCTACTAGTCAGAGCTAAAGTAGCAATAGAAGAGCGCAAAGATGAAAATGAAGTACAAAAGCAAATTCTAACACGGAGACACTATAAAGAGAATGAATTAAGCTATAATATATTATAGTGCTTTTAATTAAAGTCCCGAGAATTCCAATATAAAATCCACTGAAAATCACCAAGATGCTTACATTTTGTTTTAATATATAAATTGGTTACGAAATAATAATAATAATAGTTTGCTGAACATAGTCAATGAACAGCGGCTTCTAAGTGTACAGACGCTACACTTCTTTAAGACTGATATCAACATGATAAGGATAATTATCATCGACACTAATAATACCCATCCATACATCCTTCATCAACCACGTTTATGGGCGGGGCACCAGCCAGAGTACACCCTGCATACCATTCCAGCACATCGAATACACTAAAGTGGCTATACAATAGTAGTATGAACTAATAATGAAGTCATTACGTTCATTAAGCTAAAAAAATGAAACACAGGGTGGCTTCAACATGAGATCATTTGAACATGTAAAGGAAACAAGAAAAAAGCTTAAATATATATGAATTTGTTGAATGTATAATAGGCCTATGTTCACTGGCAATGATAATAAGAATGGTTATAGAATGATTCATCTCAAATAAGAAAAAAACATTCTGCAATATTTTTGAAACGCGAGCAAAGCTGTAGATCTCTGTCAATCCGATCTAGAATCGCTGCATGTGGTGTTCTGTGCTGTCACACACCCTTAGCCTGGTCCAGGCTGAATAGACATGGTTTCATGCCCTCCAAGGCTAATTAGTGTCTTCCCAGTTCAGAAATGCTGATGCTGCATTTGTGTTTTTAATCCTATAGTGTAATTTAACTGGGGGGGCAGCTGTGGGATTTTACAGAGATTTCATCAAATTCAGAATCAATTAAAGAAACATTAAACAGCAATATGATACACGATGGAAACAGCTATAAACAGATGAAGTCATGTCAGATCTACTAACAATCCAATGTGTGTGTGAAATAATAAAATCATCAGTGTAAGGAGCTGTTAAATTATGGTGACCTTCAAGCTCAGTTTAATAAGTAATGAATTTGCTAAATGATCACCACCAGCAAAAGTAGTCGGCTAGATTAAACGAATACAGTATCAAACAAAGAATGTAGGAAAGATACAAATAATTCGTTGTTATTTAGGGATTAATTCTATTCATTTGTTACAGACAACCTGCCTGCTCTGAATAAACCTGGCCACAGAGACCACAGGGCTGCTTGTTCACTTAAGCAAGAACCAGCAATCCAATCCAATACGTAGTATCCACTGCTAATCACAAAAGATACTAACGTTCACAGTTCAATACGCCTTTATTATACAAATTAATCTAAACAACTGTTTTTCACAAAGCAGATTTCGAAGGTTCCTTCAAGCAAACAACTACTTTGGTTATAATAATTACGTAGTACAGCGAAACTGAATCAATGGTAGCTTGTTTATGAAAATTACTGATTAGTCGAAAAATGTTTTAAGTAAGCTGTCTTATTTATCACATTATAAATTGATACCGTCAATTTAAAAAATCATAAAGCAAAAGTTCACCGAGAATTTTTTTTACTGTCAACCATCACAAATATTGAAGTGACGTCAAGAATGTGTACCATGTGTCTGAATGGTCATACACATTCCACTGCAGACATTTTGAAAAAACATAACTTTGAATTTGAGGATAGTATATAATGCATTTGTTAGATGTCAATGCTACTGAGAAGTCTAAAATTGATTTATACTCATATTGGCTAAGTCATCTAAAAAGTCCTCAAATAATGGCAAAGCTCTATTAAACAAACATGTTCAAAGAGGCGGCTTAAGTACCTTTGTTGGTTTTATCCTGAAAAGTGCATAATTTTATTGCGGTTATAGACCTAGCTTGGAACATAACCAATAACGATAAGCCGAACAACACTGCCGCTGAGCTAGCTAGCTCGCCACTTAGCTCTAGCTTTGGGTAATCAGTCATTAACTGCTAACACCTTACCTGATTGCAGAACTTTGTCAAAGGGACTATATTTTCCCGTAGCTCCTTATTCGCAGAATGTAGCGGATAATATAATACTGAATACTGTAAATAAAGATCTAATTTAACGTTTTACTGACAGCAGAGGTCTCAACCAGGTGCTTCCATGCCTGTTTACCGGACTGCATTCTGGGACATGTACGTAACTTTTCCCGCACGCATTGCACGTCGATTGTGGTCAGCGAGCTAGTTACAGAATGGGCACACTGATGAGGCAACTGACGCCATTTTGGTTCTCGCTCTAAGAGCGTTGTGCACACGAGTCACATATAATTAGAGCCAACATGGTGGAAAATGTAACGTAGTTGCTTTACCTATCCACGTTATCAAAGAGAACCTTGGTTCTTTTCTGACACCACTTTCAAAAGCGGGGCGCCAACTAATGACTATTGACCAATTTGCCAGTGATTCCAAATGAGAAGAAGCAGGTATGTCCCAGTATGTTTCATTGTACAGAAAGACTAATCTACATATAAACGAAACATGAATATGAAATACGATATCCATCACATCACCTAGCTCGTCGTATGATTTGGACTGTTCACTAGAGAAATAAAATAAAAATGCACTATATATAAAAAATAGTCCTACGTTACGATGACATCTTAAAACGTGATGATTGGTGTGACCGATGCCGATATTCTATATATTAAGTCGGTGTTTTTGTAACTGCTTTCAAATATATTTAACTAAATATCTTCTCTCTATATATTTTTTTTCAAGAAACAACCGTCGAAAGCTGTATTATAAAAAACTGTCTTTACTATTTTGTCACAGCTTTAATTTACAGTGATAAAATTGTGTTCGTTTTCTTAAATAAAATTACAATTGCGATTTACTTAGTTACTTCTTATGCAGTTCACGTTTTTCATAGGTTCTTGCTTTATTTTTATCGCTTGTGGTGATTTAGTTAATGACTAGGCTTATATTTTTGTCTGTAAACATTTTTGTTTTATATCACACATTAATGTGTGTATTTGGGCTACAGTTTTGTTCATTAATTCGATTTTACTGTTTTACAACAGGGGGCAGTAATGCAGATAAATGATATCGAAAGTCTACGGCCAGTAGAGGATATATTTGCACTTGTAGCGCTACTAAAATTGTGGTTCAGTAGGTGGCGATAATGTACTATATTTGTACATACTTTGGTTGATTAGATCAGATCATTATATTAAATAACTCAAATAGAAATCACAATACTGTATTGTTTCCCCCTATTTGAGTTACTGATTCGTTTTTTGAAAATCACCAAACATCGAAGAAACGTAAATCGAAAAGCTCAATCATTTTAAATTAGAAAAAATAGTTATGTGTATCCAGCACAACCCAAAGTATTATTATAATAATAACAAATTTTTAAAGCATATTTAAATAGCAATATCAATGATTTGAAAAAAAACCGAATCATCACTGTAATTAAGTATTGTATTGAGGAGAATCGATGTAATAAGTTGTTTCTTAAACATCATATCAAAGAAATCGGTCTGTGAAAGAGTATCAAAACTTATTACCCATTATGGTGAAATAAAATAGCTGATTTACCGTAAATACGGATGGCCGTAGGCTATTTTAAATAATATAAAGAAAATTAAAACTGAAGAAAGATACAGGCATGTATTGATAATGTAATTCTTTCTGGGAATATGTAGATTACATTTGGAATTTAAATTTTGCAGAGAAACTTATGATCTCATTGTTCTTCCTGAATTTATGTCAATTATTATGAATCATTACAATTAACAATGAATACAAAGGATAATCAATAATGAAACAAAAATATTTTTGTTTTTATCTGTAGAATAGCACTGTACCTGGACTTTTATCTCATTATCTCCCACATCACCAAAATAAACTGTCTAATCTCATTTTGGTTATAATGCCCATTATATAATTACTTGTTAATTGTAGGTGGCCACACATCAGACCTCACCTTGTGCTCTGTTCTGGTGCCTCAGGAGTAACATTTCACAGACACGGCCCAACGCCTTGTTACCCCATAAGTTCTGCATGACTGAGGTGTGGGGAAATGTTCCTAAGCAACCTCTCACATTCCTCTGGGCTGGACACACAGCCAGTTTACTCAAAAGCTGGCGTTATTTGATCTCCGGTGCTTAATCCATTTCTTGGAGTGATGCCAATACTATAAATGGGCTGTTATTGTGCAAAGCCACAGGATAAGAAAGGTACAATCTTCTAAAAATAAATTCTTGTGATAATATTGGAAACAGCAGGTCAATAACAAAGCAGAGTATCATTTATTTCCACATACAGAGCCTTTCAGGGTTAACAACTCCAACATTTTCTCAAAGGCATATTATTGATTCTTGCGGAAAGTGTCAAACTTGCATCACATTTTGTGCATTGTATACTATATACAGTAAAATCCAGACTTCAAAAAGGTGTGTAATGAATAAGAAAAGAGATGTAATGGTCCACAGGGACCGGCTCGTGGTTTATCACGTTGGTCCTCAGTAGATGGCAGTAGTCATTTAATGAGCTAAGAGGAACCGCAGTGTTTCATATTAATGAACATAAACCATGCACAGTATTTAAATGAAACAGGGGCTATCCAGGCTAACAGCTTAAGCCAAACAATGGCCAAAACTATTTAAAATTTAATTGCACTACTAATTACCTCATTGACACTAATAGCCATAATTGAAACCCAAGGGTACATTTACATTTCACAGTGGACTAAAAGAAAAATAATAGTCTTACTTAATTTTACACACAACTTGTGATTAAAATGAATGAAAGTCAAACTGCTCCAACCTCACTGATTGACTTCAGGCCACCGGAATGGCACGTTAAAAGGTAACAGTATCGCTATTTATAGACACCATAAAATGATTAAAAAGGCGGTGCCCCTCAGGTTGTGTTTGTCTGCTGCCCCTGTCGTGTGTTGGGGTGTTTTATTTTCCCCATGTTCGTGTGGTTTTCCTCCAATTCTCCAGCTACATACCACAGTCCAAAGACTTAAACAATGTCTCTAGTACCTAACATGTTTCAGCTCAGCAAAACTGTGTGCTAAATAAACTGAAAGATGGATGGATAGACAAAACTATATAAAATTTGGCCAATATAAAAATTTCAAATAATGTAGTTAACAAAGGTGTCTGCACCAAATTCAATTTATATGTGATATACTGCTTAGGGAAGATGGCAGATTACATTAAATAAGCATATCTGCAGGGGGATACTTAAAGATTGCCAAAATAAATCACTTTGAGTGTATCTGTGTGTGTGTGTGTGTGTGTGTGTGTGTATTATGTTGATATTACATTTAGTTTTCAAATTATGAATCAATTATCAC
>JAODKC010000107.1:25316818-25348882 GCA_026777985.1 Mormyrops attenuatus
GCAGTTTTTTTGTGTTTTTTTAATTGCACTTTACTTTTTTTTTTTTTTGGTTTTTTTTTTTTGGCTTGGAATTCCGGGGGGTTTTTTTTGTTTTATTGTGGCCCCCCCCCCCCCCCCCCAAACCCTCAGAACAATCAAATAGAAGGTGACTGGAAAGTGAAGGGATGCACAGACAATGCAGAACCTCTGCACCCTCATTTTGGAGTATTGCCTAGCATTGATGTTTAAACTCATTCCTTCGTTATGAAGATCATTTAGAACAGGAGGTTCTTTTCAATTGTGTCATAAAATTCATTGTAATAAACAATGACAATGTTTGAATAGTCAAGGCTAGAGAAAATTCTAAGAATACAATATAAAAGCATTAGAACTTGCTGGATATGCACATGAAGCAACTTGACTGAATACCTGATTCAAACTGGGAAGGATTTCTGTAGTACAAAACGTTTCAAATGTTCAAGTAATATTTTTAAATATTTAAGATAAATTGATTAGCTGATCTTCACACTGATCCATTAAAATTCTTTTAGGTGTCACCCAAAAGTCTGAGAGAGACGTTTCGTCACACTCCACAGTGCTGCATGAGAACACCCACTTTAAGAATGAATCTCCGTAAAGACAGTATGGGGTATTTACCTCTCAGTTATGAGGTTTACCCCACGCAGAGTCCTCACCTCATCTTCTTGTCCTCACACTGTTAGTCCTCAAGCCAGCTGGTCCCCGACTGGCTTGTAGAGAGGGAACTGGCTGGATTGTCTGTCTTTATAATTATAATATGCCAGAGTGTGTTGGGTTGGAGTTGGAGAATAATCATAGTAAATCTATTTCAGAAGCATCAATAAGTAGGAGGAGGGAGTGCTCAAGGGATTATGTTACACTTTTTTTTGCTACCCTCCTGAGGAATCCTGAGGTTTGCTTGCCCGTCACAGCACTTGCGTGGACATAGAAGTTCTTCAACTGGAAGAAGACCAGCAAAAAGAATGGATAAATACAGAGAGGAACTAAGTGGTTAACAGTTGAGCACTGAAATGCATAATATAACAAGAAAAGGCAGACGCTTCCCTTACAGGAAGGAGTCGCCTAAAATCCATGGGATTTTCAAGTGAACTGAGCCTTAGTGTGAGGTGATGGCTGCCCAGCGCACCAAAAACACACACAAGGCATAGGGCGAGGTGCTTTTATTAAAGCCAGCATGGCTGCAGGCCTGAGTGGCTCACACTGACGAGAGCACAGACACCATGCTGCCTGGCATACATGACCTCCAAGCTTCCCTGTAGGTTTGTTACCCCCACCCCCAACAAAGTGTCAATCAGTCAGTCACATAGCTACAGTTGGAGCACAGCTTCTGTCTTCCCAGAGGCTGAGCAACGCAATACTAACATCTCAGGACGTATACTGTCCTGCCAGGAGGCATCGGTTACAAAAATAGACCTTCCATGGGCGGAGAGGACATGACTGAACATATGGGTTACTTTGTTCTCTGAGCAGAAGGCCAGTCTAACCACCGGATCCTGATTCAGTGCGCATCGCTAACCTTTACCACTCAGTACCACGGCAGCCAGGTCAGGAGGTGAGGAGCAGGGCAAGGGAAAGTGCACTGAAGAGGTTCTGTGGGGCAGAGTCTCAGGCAGCCACGCTCGCAGCAAAATAAGGCAGCATTAAGCCGCATCCTCATATACTGCAGCAGCAAGTTCCTTCCAAAAATGCAATACTGGTCAAGGAGTGCATTCTCCCAAAGGCTCCTTAAAACATAATCACTGCAATTAGTGGTGACATCTAATTAACATTCAGCTTCCTTTCACTATTAGCAACAGCTGGACAGCCAGCTTGCTGGAGCAGAAAAAAAAATAGTTTAGAGTCGCTGAGCTTGATGGATGGATGGGGGTTGTTTGGATAACCATAAATACTCTTTCGGTTGCAGAATTCCCTTGCCCACACACACGGCGCGCACTAAAATTACAATACACGTGAGGGACAGGTAAAATATTCTGCCCAATTTCACAGGCAGTCATGATGTTATATAATGTGCTTCACTGGTTGCTGGTGCCTCTTGTGAGATATTTTTACTGATTGATTTCAGGGAGCAAAACAAACACTCAGTAGCATTACTGTTCCTGCTGTGAATCGTAACACTACACCGCAGAACAGAATGTTTTACTTTAACACAAAAATGTGTTAGTAACTTGCATCCCCTCTGTTAAGTTGCCATGGTAATATTGGCACCAAAATTCTGAATGGGTTTAAGTTGGGTAACTAAAGTCATTCGTGTTATACTGCTCATTGACTTTCTGAGCAGGATAATTGCTTTATTTGGAAATAGATATCATACTGTGCAAAGCAATTATACAGAATTCATTTTGCATTTTAATAAAAGAGACATATTAAGCCCAAGAAATAAAATGCTCCAATCACAAAGAATAAGTATTTACTAGACAGCAGGAATAGTACCTGCCATATTCTCATATAGCCTATTTGTTCAGAGAATTATGGGAGAGGGCCCAGTCATCTATGCTATTGGCTTCTATGGGTCTGAAAAAGGGCAACTTGAGAGATTTCAGTAAGAGATCTGAAGATTCTTTGGCCAAATGTGCGCCAGCTATACCAGCCACGCAACTCAAGTGTCCATCGTCTCTTTGGAGGTCAACCTGATTCATAACACTGCAGCTGGCTGGCTGCTGGGAAAAGATGTAAAGTAAAGTTGATATTTATATGTAGGAACCACGCTGTCACCCCATAGTCACTCTATATATACATGAATATTTTTATTTTTTCGTCCACCATCTTCACATTTATTCCAGGAATCTTGAGCACATCTTGGCCAACAGCAACAAGAGTACAGAAAATAAAACAGACATCTTCGTCATAAAATCAGATTTGACTTTCTCAGTCTATTTTTGATCATATGATGTCTGTGAGTAATGAAGACCCCGCTGACACCCATGACAGTAAGTCAGTGAAAAATGAAAACAAAAAGATCGCATATGGCTGTTCAAAGGAACTGTGAGAAGTGGGTGATGTGATCCGTAGCACCCCATCCAGCAGGTGTTGTGATCCGTAGCATCCCATCCAGTGGTTGATGTGATCCATATCACACCATCCAGTAGGTGATGTGATCCGTAGCATCCCATCCAGTGGGTGATGTGATCTGTAGCATCCCATCCAGTCGGTGATGTGATCCGTAGCACCCCATCCAGTCGGTGATGTGATCCGTAGCACTCCATCCAGTTGGTGATGTGATCCGTAGGATCCCATCCAGTAGGTGATGACTTTTGCCCCCGCCCCCCCACGTGTTTTCAAGATTTTTTATGCACTGAGAACGAAGTCATATACAATGCAGCTGAATTAAAAAAAAACTGTTATAGAAAACCTGATTTGTTAAAGTATACAGCCATAGTGCTGCATAACACCTCAGACACATTGTGTGCATTATGGAGAGTCTTAAAAGGATCATTTGTACTGCCATAGAACAGCCGTTTCCATGGCAAAGATGCATCCAAACAGGCACTATATGAGACACTGACTTTCAGAGGACACCCAAACTTATCAAACACTGCTGGGGTTACACTCAGCAAGATTCCTAGAATTCAGCTTTTGCAATGATGTCAGGTAGACAGAGAAGGCACACTGATATAACACCGATGGGCTTGCAGAGAACGGAATGTCTTTGTGCTTCTGCAGGCTAAGAAGTGGGTTTATGATGGAATTAAGCTCAGTTTCCCTGAAAATGATCTGCTGCATTCAGTTTCAAGAAAGGATAGCAGATACTCTGACTGCCAGAGTAGATGCAGTCACTGTTTTCATTATGAATATTATTTTGCTGCCACATCTTTACTTTTACGTCAGCTGATTTAAAATTTAATCAAGGTTTTTTTCTAGATCAAACACAAGTCGCAGATTTTATGCAAGGACGCAAGCACAAATAATCTTCTCAGGCTACAGGTGCCAGCCCCCGTTTTATTTAAAGATAAAAATATGGCCGGAGGCACAGAAACTTGTCAGATAGGTGCAGGAATCCAACAGCAAGCCCCCTCCTGGTTCTGGTTAGAAGCTGCTCTGTTCCATCATGCGGAGATCGCTGCATACAAACGAAAGCTCAGCCTTGGCTGACCAGCAAGTGCTGCGCTGAAGGCTCCTCATGTTAAACACAGGTTTAATATACCGGTGACGCTAGCAAACAAACAGCACACAGACGTGGAACGTCCTTGTTCTGCACTGATTAGCTATTTTTGCTCCTGTAAGCCACAGTTTGATGGCAGATGGCATTTTCAGTTTAGCTGCAATTTTTTTTTACCTCATTGCATGCCTTTCATCAAACCTTTTAATTAAACAATCGCAGATCGTTTGCCAGCCATTCTTAGACACTCTCGTGATTAAATGTCACCGTGTCGCACTTTTCAAAAGCAATCGAGGGAAACGGCAGAGAGGGTGGGGTGATGTAATGTCACCCAGATGGATCGGTACTCTTAGAGCTCCTTGCCTTCTGGGGGCAGTCACTAACATGACAGGCGCCTACCACAAGTCACCCTTCTTAAAAGGAGAAGTTCACAGAATAACACAACTGCCAAGCAAAACTGGGAAAACTGGAGTTACTGGGGGGTCCAGGCAGAGGGTTGCCAACCTGTGACCTCTACTGTAGATGTTAAATGCTTGGGTGGTGATTTTCCAGGGGAAATGATTTCACAATGGAGGAGATAAAACATACCTCCCAATCAGCTTTCTCCAGATTCTGGCAGTGTTTGGTCTTCCTAGAAGATAAAACAGAACCTCAAACACACCAGGGGGAAGATAAGATATCTATAAGAGATCAAACATTATATACCACAGGAACTAAATACTCAACGGACCCATACACATGCGCCTGATATTTGTAAAAGTGTATTTAAACCTAATAAGATCCTTCACCACTAACAATCAGCATAACAACAGGTGATGTTCACAAGTTTCACAGAATTCTTACATGCAAGCCCTTCTGCATCACGCATGCTTTGACAGCCCTTTCTGTCATTTGCCTTGCTTCACACTGAGACACTGTTAGGCATATTTAAAGCCCGAAAGACCTCCCTGCCCTAGCTATAAGCACTCCAAAGAGCCTTCAAACCAGGCTTTAATAAGGCACAGAAGAAGCACCAACTCCAGGTACACGTTAAGGATGTTGACAGAGGCCGGTGATAAACTATCGTGGTCTGTTTCGCAGCCTCTCCTCCCCCTTATCCTGCTGCAACTGTCCTGAAAACATTAATTAGCATTTCCTAGTGTGATGACAGTCTCTGTGTACTGATCTCTATTAGAACAATCTCATAAATCAGTTGTTCAATGGGTAATAGCTTTGGAAATACTTAAAGTGGTTTTTGGGGAACAAGTGGCAAACTATCTAGGGCTAACGTATCTGAATATAAAAGAAATATATATTGAAATAATTCAAGAACCAATAAGGAAACAATTTTAATGCTAACTCAGAGTTAATCATATCTTGAATCAAACTCTGTTTTTGTTATTATCATACACACATACCTGGATTTCCCTATGGTAAAAAAGAAATCAAGGCTTCATGGTTAAATGAACACTGAAGAGATAATTCCTATCTATAACTGAGCACACTAGACATACAGAACCACGGGAGCAAAACAGACGTTAACACCTTTAGGGGTTTCTCTGCCGTAACAGCTACTGATAAGCAGTGTCTCCAAGAGAAACTGTCAGTTCATGGATTGAGTCTCACTCCAGATTGCACTTAAATTACATGGCTGCCACCCTCTGACAATAATAGGTACTGCATGGTATTTCATCCATATTCATTTGAACTGAGTGACAGGTCAGATTAATTACAAGAGAAAACACGTATAAAACAGAGACTTTGATATTTCTTTTAATTTTATTAGCATAAATAATACATATGATAACTAGATCTTAAATATCTTATCACTGGGATGTAAAATAGACTTTTAAGTTATTATTTTCCCACACGCTGCAGACCGTTATTAACAGGCATTGTTTGTAACCCTGTGTCATGCCATCACTGTACAACATTTTGTAGGAGGCAGAGCTGCCATAAAAATGGTCACATGAAATCCAGTACTGGTGAAGAACAGCATGGAGGGATTGTTGGCAAGTTTCTTCCTGATGATCTGACTGGTTCTGAGATGAAGTGACAGCAAAATGATTTACTGTCCAAAAAGGTGTCGTGAAAAAAACAGGAGACGCTTAGCAGAAGATCAGAGATATGCTAACCTTAAAGACAGACATCTGCTTCCACATGTTTTTAAATATTATTTTACTTGTTACAATAAATAAGATGAGAGCTCATTTGATGTTTCACCATCATTGCTCTAAATCAGGGTTATTCAAATCGCAATTCTCAAGGACCAAGCACTGCTGATTTTCCAGCCTTCCTTTACCTGTGAGCCAGGTGTGAAACCTCTGGCCAATCAGAATCAGTAATTATTAAACTACCTGGGAGAACTGAAAACACAGCCTGGATTTGGAATCAGATTTGGGGTCAGATTTGAAGAGCTCTGCTCTAAATCAGTGTTTCCCATCCCAGTGCTTGGGGAACCTCAGACAGTCCACATTCCTCTCAGTTCCCAGCACACCAGTACCAGGTCTTCGGTGGTCCTGATGGCTCATGCCATCACTGAAGAGCAACACTTAATGCAATGATTTGCTGCGTATATTCAAGGTGAAATAATTGCGTGGCTCTGTGCATGTGTTGGGGGGTGGGGGGTTAGGGTTAGACTGGTAAGAGGTTGGGGTATGGGGATGTCATGTGACAACGGGAAATTAATTTCATTCTGTAATGGTCATGTGGGTGAGGCCTGCTTATCGGTAATTAGGCCCACTGACTGTCTCCAGTCCGTCTGCTTACTCATTGCAACAGCCACAGCTTTCTTCCTAAATCGCACAGGCAGGCCGGCATAACGCCCAACAATCCTGAAGCGTCATGGGAGGGGGACGTGTCTCCAGCCCCCCCCACCCATCGCCATGGGCCAAATGCCAGGCTTTAATTAATGATGAGCTGACATGCACGAGTGAAATGGTGTCAGACATGTCCTGAGCATTCAAGTCACAGGCAGGGCCAAAGCAGGGCTTGTGCGGGGAGGAGGCAAGATGGGGAGGTGTTTCTAAAGGACTGCAGTTCGAGGGGAGTTAATTTTATATAGATGACTGACAAATAATCTATTTATAACTAATGAATGAATGCATTGATACTTCTGATGAGGTGCTTTGGGCATGCTTTTGCAGAAAACATTCTCTAGTCTGGATTACTTATCAGTGGTATCTACACCAAAGGGCCAGTGAGTGCCATAGACTAGTTTATAATGACGGCATCCTCCTCTGAGAATAGGGAGGCGAGCTGTCAGAAAGGGCCCTATTAAGAGAATGTTCATTTACCACCGTCTATCTCTGACACACAGTAAATTTGAGTTGAGAGGCTGGAGGAGGGCTTGGCTGCTGCAGGGCACCGCGTTCCATTACTGCGGCTCTGGCGGTTTATGGGAAGGACCTTTAAAAGCAGAATCTGTGAGCTCCACATTTTATTAGCTGTCAGAAGCTCGGGTGGCACGTTTCGGTGAGATGAGATTGCCCCCAGAGGTTAGGGTGCCATCATTTCCTCGCGTTACTATTCAATTGAGAAGCTGCCACCTTTCATGAGTGTATTGAGTCCCGTCCCATGATGCAGAGTCTGCCAGTTTAACCGAGGGTTTACTAACGCCGGCCGAGATGGAGCTCAGAAGAAGGGCCTAAGCTCTGCACTGAGACGTAAAGAGCAGTGGAGTAATGTTTATGAGGCCTGTAATCTGTCTGGGGGGGTCACAGTACATCCGGGTTTTCCCAGACACATTCTCTTTTTGGGCCCCTGCCCAGGTGTCTGGACGGTTTTTCAAACATTGGCGATTTGTGCAGGTTTAGTGCTGCGACCCGCATGACCCAGTGTTGCAAGTTGCAGCGGACTACCAAGAAGAAAAAGCACCAATTTTCAATATATCAGCCACTCAGTATGATCACACAACATTTGCAAGGCTCGTGCACATTTGCTTAAAAAATTAAACAATACGCAAATGCCTACTGCTCACGAGTAACTTCCAGAAACTATTGCCACTTTGACTCTTTACTTTTGTTTTCATGTGAAGAGTAAATTGCATCGTTTGCTTGAGGTTTAACAAACTATAGGTTAGCGTTTCATAACTTTTGTTGAAAAAGACTTGCATACATGTATATTGTGTCATTTGTGTGTAGACTGTAAAATGAAAGGTAACTGTAACGTTACCATACATCTGGATTTCCCCGGATGCGAATTTTCATTTTACAGGGTGGTTAGGGAAAACTCTTTAATATTCATGAGAGAAGCCCTGCCTGATTGCTCTACAAACGTGAAAACTCATTAATGTTCTGATCCCAGGACACATCCTCTTTTTCATCTCACCAAATATGGTAAACCTAGAGGGGCAGATAAGGCTGGGGATTCGATTCTCACTTCTACTCCGTGTGCATGGTGTTTGCACGGTACACCTTTCAAATTTTGACTCCTTGTTAGTCCTGTTTAATCTTGAACTTAGCTGCTCTCAGCACCCAGCATGGGCTATGGGCATGAGGCACCATAGATGCAGCACCTAACTGAGAAGACCCCAGGAGGCAAAGGTGTGGAAGGAAGCTGAAAATCACAGCTGATTCTGTTACTGCTGGTCAGAACGCCTGGTCATGGCTGCTTTATCGCCTTCTTTTTATCATAGCACAGAATAAAATGTTTTCTGTAGGCACGATAAGAATAAAATGACTCCCAACACAATATGTATCCATCCATCTTCAAATTCCCAATGTTTTTCCCAATCTGGTCCTTGGGGACATGCAGACAGTCCATGTTTTTGCTGTGCTGGAAGGGATCAAAAGCATGGACCATGTGTGGGTGTCCGACGAGTGTGTCATTAGGCCTGTTTCAGGGGGGCCTTAACCTCCCTAAAATGTTTTTTAGCCCCCCCCCCAAAAAAAATTTTATATTTTTTGCCTTAAGTCATGAATAGTCATAGTAAAGATTCAGCCCCCCATCCATTCATTTCTAACTACTTCCCTTAGTCCCCAAGGACTGGATTGAGAAACTCTGTTCTACTTGTTTATCCTGGGCTGGGTTGCAGGTAGCCTGGCACCTAGTATGGGGCATGAGACAGGGCTACACCACCAGGGTTATGAACCACTCCACCTTGGACCTTGGAGTTTTTCCTTCCTTCCTTCCTTTCTTCTCTTCTTCCATGTAACATTCTGTTTCCCTGCAAGTGTGGCACCAGCATTTCACTGCGTTCCTCAGATCACATGGGACAGTAAAAACTTAAACCCCAGAAACCTTGAACCTTGAATAGTCCCGCCTCCAAATAAATAAATGAATGAATGAATAAATTCATCACTCTCTTCAGACTTATAGCCATCTGGTCATGGTGCCAGAGCTCACTAAACATGCTCCATATACTGGTTCCTACTGGTCTGCATAAAAAGCACTCCCGGTGCATATGCTCGACTCACCTTAATGCCTTCCCTCCCTCAGGGCTCACCCAGCATGTCCGTGTGCCCATTAAGGAGAAACACAGAGCCTTCTGGAACAAATCTATATGTGCAAACATGCGCACAGAGGGATTTAATGTAGAGTACCTATTTTTATTTGCAAACCATCCATCTTCCAGCCACTTATATTGGACATGGTTGGGGAGGGGGGAGGAGCCTATCCAATGCAGCTCAAAGAACAAGGCAGGAAAACACACCTTAGACCGGATGCCAACCTATTGTCTGGTGCCCAGTGATGCACAATTACAGGGCAGGCAAACTAGAAATGCCATCTAGCCTGACTGCGTGTTTCTGCACTGTGGGGGGAAAACCAGTGATCCTGCAGGAAACCCCAGTAAGACACAGGAAAACTACACAAATGCCACACACCCAGAGCAGCAGTCAGATTCAAACAGCCTGGGAGATGTAAAGCTGCAGCTCGCTCCTCCATGCCACCCTTAAGGCAAGCCACTTTCATAACATTAAATATTTTTTTAACTTTCAGGTAATGACTATTTCCTTGATTTCATTTGCTGTAAAAATATAACTGCCAATAGAGTTGGCAGCAAATTACGAATGGGTCAGGAGCGCATTACTAAAGCGAATCTGTGAGAGCCCCCATTATTAAGTAGCTCTTTATCGAAATTGCTGTTTTCAAGTCTGCTCCTAATGTATAGAAGCCTCTCCTCTATTCATCTACAGTGAAAGCATGTGATTGCTGATTCACCACCTTTTCATTGCAGTTTCACTCATTCCCCAGTATATTACTGCCAAGTGTAAAAATAGCCCACCTACCATTGATGACAAAATGCATACAATATTTCTCTTTCTATATTTCTCTTCCTACAATATTTCTGTCTCAGTACCGTAATACAAACATTTTAACCCTGGGAGAAAAATGGACAGTTATGATCTGGATGGATCTTGTTCAAATAGGCTTAAAAAGACCATGTTTAATCAAGGATGAGCTCATTAAAGAAACATTAATTTAAACCATTTTACATGAACAAAATGACTATGGTTCATTATTGTAACATGACAACACCGTTGGTTAACCCAGGAGCAGCAAACAGCTCTGACGTCCTGCTATTAAGAGACAACAGCCTGTGCTGACTGCTCCGGAGAGGATTCTACTTATAGTTACATAATTCATTTAATCAATTAATTCCTCCAGTATATTTGCAGGAGATAACTTTATGTATAGTGAGCCATAGATATGTCAGTAGTTGATCCAGTACAGAGTCGTGGGAGACCTGGATAGCTGCACAGTGCCCAAGGCTGGTGTTCACCCCGGATGGGACGTCTGTCCATCACAGGAAACAGGAAACGCTCGAAAGGCAACTGAGAAATGTAATTTCTCTTAACTGCATGCTTTTGGACTATAGTAGGAAGCCAGAGAGTCTGGAAGTCTCATGGAAAGAATATGCAGAGCCTTCAAAAATCGTGAGTTAAACTGAATTTTGATTGAAACTTTACGTGCTATTTGCACAGTTACCGAAGTGCTAATTAATGGAAGCACTGGGATTAAAAAAAACTGCTGCCCCACAAACCCATCAGCCCCTGATCAAGGTTTAAAGAGAACAGACAAATATGAAATTACGGAAATGACATATAGAAAGAAACACAACATATAGTCCTTTGTTTATTAATCACACTTTTTTCCTGCTTGAAAAAGCATTTGTCAAAATGAAAATGCTACACTTACTGGTACCCAGATAATACTAATCTGGTAGAATCTCTTTTTATTTGAAGCTATGGCTTAATTAGTGCAGTGACCTAGTGGCCGACACTGTTGTCCCACACATCCAGGGTTTGAGGGCTTAAATCTTGCCTCCGTTCTGTCTGTTGCAGTGTCTCTGTCTCATTGTGTCACTTCTCTGGTCTCCCCACATTGTGCAAAGACATGCAGTCGGGCAAATGGTGTCTCTAAACTGCCCATAGTGTATGATTGTGTATGTAAATATATGCATGTATGTCCATGGATGGGCATTCCAACCTGGGCGTACCCCAGCCTTTGTGCCCTGTGCTGCCTGGGAAAGTCCCCACATACCCTCATTACCCTGACCAGGATAAGTGGTTAAAACAAGGGTGGGCAATATTATCCACAAAGGGCCAGTGTGTATGCAGGTTTTTGGGATAACCTTTAGGTCAGCTGTTCAAACCCAGGTGTGTGGACTCTTCAGCCAGTCATTCCTCTTATTTGTAATCGAATTAGGGAGTTGCTGCGAAAACCCGAATATACGCTGGCCCTCTGTGGATTAGATTGCCCACCCTTGGGTTTGAAGATGGATGGATGATCACCAGTGTAAGGTTGGAGGCCCCAGAGGAATTCTGGAAATCCATGCAGGACTCAGAGAATGTAGATAATGCTGAATCTCCGGGCTTAATTTCACTCGCAGAACCCAGACAAAAACAGCCTCCATTCTCCCGACGGACGACGGCCGTAAGAGAGAGGCTTTCGCCACTGTGAGCAACGCCAAAGCTGATAAACTTGGATGGGTATTGTTTAATTACTGAAAAGTCAAAATGCCAGATATCCTAAGAAGGATTAATGGGAGTACTAAAACACTGGCCAGCATTCAATTAGATAATCAGACTGGTTACACTATTTACTGTCATCAGCAGAAATGTGGATCAATATTGATATGAGACGTAAGGAATGAGCACACTTCAGAGCTTAAAGAGAATGATGATGTAATCTGATCAGCAGCTGGCTGTCTTTGGCTGAATACACAGGTAGCAATGCGTTTCTGAAGCCTGGTTTCTTCAGTGTAACCCATCACTAGGAGAATAGTTTTATTGTGACTGCCATTGCTCTCAATATGATTTCTAATTGGGCAATAGAGAGCCAAGGCTTCCAAGCCGGATGCGATCGTGCCGCTGCGCTAGTCATCAAATCGTGTATCCCACATCCAGCTGGCTACTTTAATAGACCATATTGGTTCAGACCAGCCAGTTAATTGAAAGGCTTTCCTTTAACCAGTGCCGATGCTGTCAGTCTGCGCTATCTAATGGTAACAATAATCATCTCAAGTATTTCTCAGCTATTGCAATTGAAAGCGGTGCCAAATATCAGTGAGCACAGAGGCTTACCTTACCTTCATTTCCATAAGTCAATAATAATTAGAATATTAATATTAATTAAAAATGTCATCATACGTTAAGGCATACCAAAACTGAAAATGTCTGCTTGTCTGATAGCAAAAAACATCATCATCAACAACAACAACAACAATATAATAATAATAGCCAGAAAGCCAGAGACCCAGGCCTGGCAATCATCAGATTTTATTCAGCCTTCATAGTGTTCCATATGCACAGACATCACATAATGTACACAATCAAAATTAAATGACGTATGTTCTGTCTCAATTCAACCTACTCACAACAAGTAACAACATCTATTACAAGAGTCCAGTCCAAAGAAACCTGAAGGTCGCAATCTTGCTTTGTAAAGTCAAAAGAACACTTCTTCAGTGTGAAGACTGAGGGCTCTCCTTAATAATTTTTCATCAAGTCTCTGACCTATAAGGCTGTAAGGATCTGTACAGACATGGGAATCCTGATCATTTAATTAAACTCAACAGTTAAACTCAAGCCAAGTAGCAGTTATTCAAATGAGACCTATCCATTCTGAAACACAATGACAACTGTCCCTCTGTGAAGTTGGTATCCATTATGCAGAAAAATTGGTGTAGATCTTGAAATGGGTACAGAATGTGATTTGGCACCACCGAGCTACATAAAATTGGCTTCCTTGGGTTTGCCGAGTTTTCCAGAATTTCCATTTTGCATAACTGTAGAATGACCACACTTGCATTTTGTGTTTCAAGTGAAGACTGAGTTGTCCAATAAGATGCAAACAGCCAGTCTTATTCAGCATTTTGGTAAAAGCAAATAAGATATATAATAAACACACAAACAAACGCAAATAAGTTAGATGAATAGATAGATAGATAGATAGATAGATAGATAGATGCAAGTACTAATGCCACATATTACTGCACTTTATTTAACTACGTAAATGAAGTATATGTTTTTTTCTTCTTGCTAAAATTATGATCTCAGGAATATTCACAGTTCTTATGCAGGAATTATATAACAACATTATATGTCATCATATACAATTTTTGGTTACATCCACAGGGTGGCAGTTGTGTGTAGAGCAAATCTCGGCACAGCTCATGAGCCGCATCTTGTCTCCTTTTGCTGCCATTGCTCCTGCTGAGGGTCACAGTTAGTACGCAGCATGTCTATCCAAAATATAAACCAGTGATAGTGCTTCTTCATCAGCCCACTTAATGCTCAGATACTAAAGAAGAAAATATACCAGCAAGTCTTTGTTGGATCTAGTCATTATATCAATATCAATCATTTCTGTAAACTACTGTATTTTACATGTTTACCATACATTAAAAGTGGAAATATTTAGCTACCTTTTATTGATTCATTTCCAGACTTTTTCTTCCAACCATGCATAGTTCACGCATGGTTTTCTTTTGCTTACGAAACCTATGAAGGTAGGAGCAGATGCTCAGTGCTTGAGGATGAGGATCATGGGAACCGTGCCATGAGCTCAGGAAAACATTTCCAGAAACCCACGCAAACCCTGTGGCTTCAGGGCCCTCGAAAGGCCTGAGCAGAAGAAAGACCCGACAAGAATGCAGTGAGGAGACTGAGGAAGCTGTAATGTGCAGTGTGATCTGCATGACAACCGCCATGCCCGACTCACAAGCTCTCCAGGCATCAAAGCGTGGATCGTAGATTGTCAAGACCACAAAGTCTTGATCTAGGCTTCTACTGCTTCTTGCTGTGCAATCTGTGTGGAACAAAGAGTGATTGTCTGATGAAAGGCTGCGTACATACATAGATAAATAAAATAAAATATTGCCATCGATTACATAAGAGGCCTATATCTGTGCAGTGAACTATACAAAACCTGATTTGTATACACCTTTATTGGTTTAGAAATTATTTGTAGCAGATGATATTGTTAGCTCCACTGGCACGTTCTTTTCACAGTGAACTTTGCCATTCATGCATTTTAATTCAGTCTAAAATGAAAAACTCTACTCTAAAGTTTCGGTCGGTAAACTACTTTGGGACCTTATTTCTTTCTCCTCATTGCTAAACAAGATACTGCTGTCTGCAGGTGCCTAGATATTTTAAAAAATCAGGCCTCCATGGACAAAGAGACCTAAATCTGGAATAAAGAGAACAAATTGAGATTAGAACGTGTTGAACTCGCAAATTTAGAAGCCGCTTTTGTGTATCATATTACCCAGTGGTTCCTTGAATCTATCCATGTATGTTTCTTAGTAAACAAAAAAGGTATAACTAAATCAATGCAGATAGCAGAGAATAAAACTGAGATAAACATGCACCCTCTGATTTAGGTCCAAAATATTAGGCATATTATGAATGGCTGATTTATAAAAATACCTTACTTGTTTATTTTGTGAAAATATTCCACAACAAACGTTCATGGGAACATTTTCAAGGTGAGGATAAGCATGACTTTCAATTGTTTATTTTGTCAGTCTGAGAGACACATGTCAAACAGCAGACTATTGTATGGTTCATCAGAGAAAATTAAAATACAAAATCCTGGGTCAGTTTTCCTGGCACAAATGGAGAAATCTCAAAGCGAACTTCAAGGTCAGAATAGCTAATATGGTTCCAGCAACAGGGGTACCTGTCAGATTTATTTTTTTTATTGATTGCTACTATCTCTATTATGAATTGCTATGGCAAAAAGACATTTATAATTTTTCTGTGATAAAGAGCCCCAAAGAGAAGCATGTAACCAAGACAAAGGAACACAACTGTTTCTGACAGCTGTAAAATACAGCATATTCATAAATAAGGCATAAAGCATAAATTTACTATTTACTTTCATAAAATCAAGAATCAAGAAAAATTAAAGGTACATGGCCTTTCGGCTGCAGCAACCTAATGCTGCATACAGGCAGTCCCCAGGTTACGAACGAGACTAATTCCCTACAGTAGGTCTGTCTTTAAGTTGAATTTGTAGTTAAATTGCAAAAATAGTAATACAGTACATACTAATAATAAAAATTAGTATTATATGGTAATAATAAAAGTAACTACTTAGGAGAGTTTACAGTACCTCAAGCCAACGAACCCCTGAAACCGCGCAATGTTTTCACAAGCGTCACAAAGTAGTGCGCGTGTTGGCTGTATCGAACAACTGAATTTAATCCTAATTTTTAATACAATAGGCTTCATGGGAGTCCGCTCATAAGTACAAGTTGTCCGTAAGTTGCTCGTTATTAACTCGGGGACTGCCTGTATTTCTGTCTTTAAAGGGGTCCTTGTGCCCTTGAACAAGTTCCTAAACATCAACTACTGAAGAAAACAGTTCAGCTGTAGAAATGAGCAAAGCATTGAATATCAGCATCAGCTGCTCCAATAAATGTAAAATTCTTGCGTAAATCTGACATAGAATGTGATGAAATATTCATATGTCTTTAAAGTAAACATGACCCAATAAAACAAACAAAATAAATAAAACAAAACAAATAAACCAGCTGTTTGTATTGATTAGGTTCCCCTGACTCTGTGTCCAGCTTCGTGTGTTTGGTTCTTTCTCAGCCTTTAAAACCCAAACAGACTCTGACCCCCATTGTGACTCCCGGTTCTATTTCTATCAATCCCCGCCTCTCAGGTTAAATTCATTGTTCTCACCAGCAGTTGCTTTATTTTCATATTTCCTCTCTATTTTGGGTTAACCCCCCCCCCCCCACACACACACACACACCCCATGCTTAACGCCAGTATACCCAGCAAATGGAAAATCAGCCTAAATCTCTCATTTCATTCCCAATCCCCATGTCATATGATTCCATTTACTATGTGAACTGGAGCATTTCTCACAGAAGTTGATCCTTTTATAACAAGTTTAATATGCAAACAGTTTACCTGTCCTTTTAAAAATTGGAATTAGACAATGTAATTTGGCTAAATAAATGTTAATTGTTTCCTGCTTTTGAAGAACGTACAGTGCCTTAATTCATTTGGAGAGCAAATTGTTTTATTTGCAGAGAGCAATCAGATAATTCATTAATCATGTCTGATACAGAGTCTTGCTTATTCATAACCCTACACATGGAATGTCTGCTAGTATCCTGCTTGTCCTGCTGAACTAATCCTACCGCTTCCTTCCCGAGCTCCAGCTGTGGACTCTCCATGGAGACTTAATGTACCGTGTGCACAATGTTTGAAAGGAGGAAAAAAAATGGCATCCAGCTCATTTCACTGACGTGAGTTTTCTGGACGTTGCAGAGGCGATCTGAGTGGGACCTGGTGGATTCGCGTGTGATTCTGGGTGCCTGATGCATCACGGACAGCATCTGGTTAAGTGGCATGGCTGAGAGGAGCATAATGTGCCTGAGACATCGTCCAATGTGTTCGGAAACAGGGTCAATTCAAAAATAAACACTTAGACATGCATAATACCCAAAAATCTAAGAAGCACAATCAAAAGGAAAGTGGAACATGCATTTTAATTCTTCAGTGGCATTACCAAACTCCAGGAGCAGAAACAAAATTCCAGCTGTGCAACCACAGTCCTAGTAGGACAGGCAAAGAGCCAAAGCATTTGACACATAAGTAAACAAAAACAGAAATTAGCTCAGCAACAATGGTCCTGCCAAAGTGGGGGGAAACCGCAGCCAACTGGAGCAGGAATCTGAGCAAAAATCAAGTTGCTAGCTGCAGCTCTAGAAGAATTACGGGCAAAAAAGTAACATTATCAAAGCTGAGTATTACCTGCCACGTTGGACAAAGGCATCTGCTAAAGAAATAAATGCAAAGGTCAAGGTCTTTAGAGTGCCTAGATGTTTATGGCTAAGAAAATAAATATGATGCACAACGTGCAAAGAATTCAGATTACAGATTTTCATTTATGTTGGTTAGATGCTGAGTGAATGACTCTCATTTAATTGCAGCAAAGGCTGGCATAAATAACTTCTGGGTCCAGGGCAAAATCATTTCAACAGGGTCCCCCACATGAAGATCATTGTCTCTCCTGCCCCCTCCCTCTCTTCCCTGGTCCCCCCCAACCCCGACACTTGGCCGAAGGGGTGCTGTATTCAGGTGGAGAGCATAGCCTTCAACTTGCAGTAGCAGGGAGCAGTGAGCGAGAGACACTGATTGACTTGCCTGCTGCTCCCTCTTACCCTTGCCTCTGCAGTGGCCCCACCTGCCCCCCTACGTCAGGAGATCCTACCAGCCTTCCTGCTGTACATAACGGCCTTCTTCAATCTGTGCCTGCAAATGCTGCTGTGTGATCCTTTGTACTAAAAGCGGACACTTCCTAACGGGACCTGAATTTGGCCTGTTTAGGGCAGCACTGCCGCAGGGCAGGAGGCCGGGGAGGTCAGGCCGCTGCAGTGCAGTGTGCAGTGCAGTGTGCAGTGCAGTGTGCAGCGCAGCGTGCATCGCAGCAGCACTAAGCAAAGGCTTCAACTCCAAGCTGCATTATTGATGGGCTTAGCATTGCATCGTTGATGCTCTGAGAGCAGCGAAAATTTCTCAGAGATAATGAGAGCAAGACCAGCACATGTGACAGAGCTGGTATCCCTGTAATGAGCGGGAAGGGGACCAACAGGGCTGCTAGGCGAGATGGGACTCTATTTTTAGTGAGGTTAGCCTGCTCAAAATGAGGCTCAAGGTGTAATTGACCACTAAAAACACTGATTCATTCTAGTTCTCAAAAAACTCAAAGGAGCATCTGCCAGAAATATAATCTGATAAGTCTCTTATCAAGAACCTCCCCAGTAAAGTAGGCTGAAGAATAAGAACGTAAGTGTCTACAGTGTTCCTGGCATGTCCAATAAAATAAAAGAATAATAATGTTAACTAAATGGATGTTATATTATATTACATTAAATGCAACATTTGGACTGTAATAACAAATTAGAAAGCATTTAAATTAATGGTAAGCTCAATGTTTCATAACATATACACATGCTTTTGCAGAATTTTACTGTAGAGATCACTTAATCTGTTATCCTGTTATGAGTTAGGGGCTTTTCTTCAAAATATGACTTTAAGGGATTATAATTAGATGAAGCGAATGAAACTTTTCTTGATTAGAAAGAGCAGAAATCCCTACTAATCTCCACTGATGTGTTACCCTCGAGTTTTCATATTCATCTTGTCTCTCTTTTTAGCTGCATAAAAATTATTTTCTGAACTGTAATGTTCCTCGATTTAGAGTTATTTTTCCCACTTTCAACCTGTCAACAAAGTGCATTATGCATGCTTGTGCACTTACAAGGCATCTAACCGTATGATTTGATAAGTCTTCTTTTTTTTTTTTTACTTTTCCTGTGTGTGTAACATTTCAGTGACTGAGAGAAGGTCACTGTCTTTCTCTGGATACATACAGCCAACTGATCTAACAGCTTTGATGAAAATTCCCGAGAGAGAACTGATATCCAAGATCAGATGCATCATTGCCAGACAGCTGACTGCCCCTTGATGTCTAACTGTTTTAATATCCGATTCAAAGTTGTTCTTTTTTGCCGTCAGTTTTAGGAGAAAACAAATATTGAATTACTATCTGGCATGCAAGTATAAATAAAAAAGCCATTTTTTCTCATTTATCAATGCAGAACAGAATTAAGATGATCTGGTGTATTGTGTCATGTGATAATCCTTGAAAGACACACAGTTTCCCTGCAGTGAACTGCATTACACAGTCAGCCCAAACACACCTATGAAATATCCCCTGCACCAATGAATACAGTTGCACTGCAATGACTTCCCATACATTTTAGCAAGGTAGCATGCACTCTTAGTTGTGAAATACGTTTCATATGTAGCTATTGACTTGGTTCTTGGTCTACTCCCCCACTGTCCTCGGAGAAAAAGCTCTCTATAGACACAGCAATCATAAATTCCTTGACAGTCTTTTCATTTAACACCCATGCCGTCACAGACGAGTCATGTAATATTGCTAAAGGTCTACCAACATGGTCCTTAGGAGCAAGTACATTGTTTTCAGATATGACACAAAAAAAGAATAGTAGGAGAAACTGTGTCAATTATCTACTTCCTCCTTGTTAACTTGTATTGGATATTAACATTTTAGGTGAGCGAAATATTAAACTGCAGAACTCACGGGAGGATTTTATTAATGACTGTAGGAATGACAAAGTTTAAATGCAACAATTCTGAAAGAAACAACACTGTAAGTAAAAACAAAATTAGGCATTGTTCAGACATTACTTCTAATTCTAAAGAGGAGTAATGAAATTGGTTGAAGTATTTAATGTAAAAATGACAACCTCTTAAATGTATGCTTAAAAGGTATTGCATATTTAATAAAATGGAGAATCGGAACGAAAGCCTTGTAGCCAATTTATTATAAACAATACACCCGATACTATAATTTTATAGGAGGCCTATATTTTATTTTAAGAAATACAACAAAATGTCAAAACATTGACCATCTTCAGTCAGACTTAATTCTTTGACTAGTTGAGAAATTACATTACTTTTCTGCTTGGGATCAAACTCATTCAGGCTCCATACCGAAATCAAGAGGAAACAGATTTATTTGCTTGGAAATGTTGAAAAAGTTCCCCAAATACACTGAAGCCTCTTTGCGGACGGATGTGTTTTCACAACAGTCAGTATCTAAGGGCAACAGCGGAGGTCAAATAAATGTTCTCTCGTTCCTGCTGAGGAGTGCGATTAACACAGGCCATATCACTAGGGGTTTGCTGTTGCCAATTAAAAGATGAAATGGTACCTCTGTGTCTACTCTAAAGCAAACGCAGTTTACTTGACCCTGAGTTGAAGTTAAAGGCTCTCTCAGTAATTCCAAACATGGTAAGAAATACCAAACAGCTTATGATGATCTCAGAAGATGTCCTTCATTTTTAATCTTAAGCTTTACTTAGCTTTAAAGCTGTTGTGTAAAATCGTGACATAAGCAGAAGTCTGAATGCCAGTAGTAAACACTAAGACCTATGAAAACCATTGCACAATTACTATAATTTCCTAATACAATGTCGACGTTAGGTGTGAAATATAGATGCCGAAGGGCATTCAGGACATTTGAGAAGGACAAACTACTAATTTAACACAAAAGGAGAAAACACAATATCACATTTATGTCGATCAATGTCTTCTTCATCGCTCCATAAGCGTATTCATCATAAGAATCACTATTATACATTGATCTCTTTTCCACCTCCTGGTCTTACACTTACTTTTATAATCAATACATATAACTGATACTTAAACAACTAGTGCATTTATTAAATTTTACTTTAAATACTTCATTCAGAATACATAATCTGCAGTGTTTCCTCTTGCCCTACATATCCTTTCTTGCATGTTGCACTTCTAAAGAAGTATAATTACTGAAAATCCATAATAACTCTGTTGGCACAAGGTGTTATAGATTGTGCATCTTGAATTTATCATCAGGAACAAGGAAATAATCTGTTGCCCTTTTAATACACTGATAGCTGAACATTTTTCCAAATTAGACTGATGGTACTGATCTGGTTTTGGTGGTTGGTGTTATACTTATCATGGCTTGATAGAAGTGCATTTTTTAAATCTGTGTCCCCTTGATAATGTAGCCTACTTAAGCACAATGAGAAAACGGCTGGAACTAGTAGCATAAAAATACCTAATGCAACATCTGTATCATTTTAAGGTATCTGAAGAAACCAGGCCAGGCTGAGTCGCACTAAATTTAGCATCTGGGTAAGGCGACGGAACACAGCCTGCATGTGTAGGTTTAAAAGCAGGTAGTAAATTAAATGTGTCGTGAATTTTTCATGAAAAGCCATCCTTTACGAATCCTTGGCCCTGTACATTAGGAGCAGGCTGACTTTGACCTGGCACTCTCCCACTAGATGAGAACGACCCAGTAACAGCATTTAAAATGACACTGAACCCAGGACCACAAATAACCTCTGTTCTGCGTTCCTGTTTGTACTGAATTTCTGTAATGTCTCAGTGGTGAACGTAGAGCAGAATGAGCTGTATCACTTAAGCTTTTTATGTAAAATGGCCAAATTAGCGATGTAGGCAAACATTTGTGAAGCACACGAAACCTACAGGAATTAGAGCCCGTTTTGAGATTATTACAGGGGCCTGTTTGCTTCCGGTTTCTAATATGAATTTCTTGTGAAAATGTACAAATAAAACTGAAATGAAAAACTTGCTCACACATTAAACCTTTATCTGGGGGCACGCGTATGAACCTGAGACATATTAATACACAAAATATGATTAGGAATATAGATATATGTACTTTTGCTGCCAAACCAGACTAAAAATAACCATAAGCAGTTGATAACTGTATGTTGTAGATGAGACAAATCCATTGACCTGACCTTTGATTTTAACTAAAATGCATTTAATCATTTCCATACTATGTGTTACAGACTTGAGAAGTGTGTGATTTTCTATGTGATCCTGTCTTGCTTCTCCTGAAAAAAAAAGTGCAGAGAGTGTGGTAGAAGTTATTTTCCCTTCTAAATTTTTCTTGCCATTGATTGGTTGAGCCATTTTTACATGTTTCATATTACAAGATTTTTTTTGTAACACTTTACTTAAAACAGTCTTCGTGATGCAATATACATACCTTTATAATGCATTCATAAAGTATTTTAAACACCGCTATAACTACTTATAAAAAGGCACAACACATTTTAGCCATGTTTATTATGCATTATGAATGCTCTGTGAAGCTCTCATCTATAATACACTATTGATACCTTCATAATGCATTATAATCATAAGTGGATAGTTCAGGTCTAGAAAGTAAAAATCTAGACCAGGTTTTGAGTTGAGAATTCTGACTCTTTATACTCAACTGGTTGGTTGCAACAAAATCTTGGTCTGAATTTTTACTTTCTGCACCTGAATCCACCTCTGATTTTATTGGTCAGCATAAGCCACTATATTGCATTACGAAGGTATTTATGCATTATAGATGTGAGCTTCACAGAGCATTCATAATGCATAATTAACATGACTGTAATGTGATATGCTTTTTTATAAATAGTTATGGCCATGTTTATAATGCTTTATGAATGCATCATTATGCATTATGAAGGTGTCTACTGTATAATGCATTATACTTAACTGCTTTAAGTAAAGTGTTACCAAGTTTTTTTTAACTGTTTAGTGCTCAGTCCTTTGTTTTGTTTTCCATCTTGTAATTATAAAACCGGAACAATGGCAGGCATTGCTATGAAATGGTACATGCTGCATGAATCATGCTGTGTGTATTGGGAAAGCATGGCAATGCTGCAACACTGCGCTGATTGGCCTTCTGCATGTAATTCGATCAGCTTTATGCAGCATAATAAGCCACAGGGGCCCCGCTCATAAACACTTATCCAGTGGACACTGCATTAAGAAGCTGCCCCATGTGTTTGCTTTATACAGACCAAATGGGAATTTCTCAAGCCCGGTGGCTGATGTCCCATGATTGCAGAGCATGGTCCTTGACAGAGCTAATCTCCCTGGGTGACAGGGAGCGGGATCAGGGACAGGGAGAGGGATAAGTTTGTATCCAAGCAGGCCTCAAATAGCTCATGCGGCAGTGACTGAAAAAAAAGCATTCTTCACTTGAATGAAAGACAAACTGGAGGAGTCATGGGGACGGTGCAGGGGGAAACACTCATGGGATAAATATGCAAAATGAATAGAGGTGTGCACAAAAATGAAGAGAAGGATTAGAAATAGAAAAAGGGTGATGATCTTGGTTGTGTGACCGGGTATTGTCCAGTGAGAGTAAAAAGCTCACTACATTATGCTGGGCCAGTGCTGGTCTGTGATGTATGGTGGTATGCCTTCTAATGAATTCTTGGAGGGCAGAGTTTCACATTTGTAGACCATGAGGTTTTCAGTTACTTTTAATTTTTTTTTTTGGGGGGGGGGGGCGCTGTTACATTTAATGCAGTTTGATAAAGTAAGGCAAATTCGGAAGCAAGGACCCTATGGAAAAAAACCAGATTTTAGGAGTCTTGAAGCCAAAAGGAAAAGGCAGAAATAAATCCTGTGTACGTCATAGCCGTGACATCGTTTATTGTCTTTTGGCAGTGTTGAAGTGCCTTTGTTTCCTACATCTTCATGCAGAATAACAAACTTTGATCAGCCTGACCTATATGCAGCTCATAAACTGCTGAATTGTAAAAATGAATTGTGCTTTTGCACGTCTGCATTTTTTTCACCAGTAACTGCCTTGAACAACCAACAAGATAATTTGGCTGCCCATGCGTACATGCACATACATACCATACACCTTTAAGTGTACAGATCTGCTTTTTGGAGCTTTATGACAGTAACAAAGCTAAAGAATGTCTAAAAACAAAAATGCCCAATCATTCTGTTATCACCCCACTAAAATTTGGATGCACAAAAACGGATGAAACATACAGCTCTCAAAGTACATTGAGTGAAAGGAATATATTTTGTAATTAAATTAAAAATAGCTTGCAAAATGGACTGAGCAGACAAGCTGGAGGTCTATTTTGGAACAGTGGAGCCCAGTAAAGCCTGGACAGGTTTTTCCAAATAATATAACAACATACAAGTTGTGTCTTGTTCTCTAAAACTGGTGCATACAATCAATTTTGTTCTAGAGAGCAAAAGAACAGTTTTCACATTTTCCTTCGTATCTTGTGGCATATTTTTATTGATGTTATAGCTGTCATTCTGGAGTGTTCTGTGGGTTTGACAAAAATAAGCTTCCAACAACAGTGACAACAGCTTTTTCTTACATCATTTTAGAGGATATTTTGTTTAATAAGCTGACCCCATGTACCAAAACCCAGTGAAGTCCATGCAGAGAATTTACTTACATAATGTGTAAGTGATACAGTACTGGCAGACCTCCAGTAGCACAGGTCACAGTCTCTGCTACCTTCTATTCACCCTGAGCTCTGTTTAATTTTGACTGTTTGTTTTTCTAGTTTTTCTGTCTTTATAATTTTGCCATATATGTAAATCAGTCAGTAATTAAACATTCTTTAAACGCTGAAGGATCCCACCCCCTGGAGGAAATTCTGTGCAGAATCTTCTCTCCCAAGTGTAGTATTCACCCATTATAACAGTTGTCAGATATTTCAGAGGTTCTGGAAGAGTCTCAGCCTGCTTCAAATAAATGGAAGACAGCCTGACAGTTCTTACTCCGAAAAATGTGCTTGGATAAGATACCCCACCCCCAACCCACCACCAATGTCCGCCAAACTAATGGAGTACCAAGCTGTGCAGCTGTTCTTTGCTTTCCTTCTTCCCCACTTATTGTTCTGCTACTTCCTTGTCCATTCATTCCAAAACCCTGATTCAGAAGGGGAAATAACTTCTACCACACTCTCTGCACGTTGTTTTTTTTGCCCAAAGTGTATTGATTGCATCTCCAATTCTCTACCACAGCTCACCTCTCCTCTACTTGTACAGAATAATCATTAGAATATCTCTGAAACCTTCCATTGCAAGAGTCCTTGGTGACTTTGAGTCTCGATGACCTTGGAGCCAAAATTACAGTAAAACCACACATATGCCATGAGGGTGAAATATACTTGCGACACCACACTGTTCTGTCATGTGATAAATGTGTTCTGCCCCACCCTACTGAAAACACATAACCTGCTAAATTAAATAAATCCATGATAATGGGATAGAAAATGGATGACCCAGTAACGTAATAGAGTCAGTGTGGAAACAGGAAATATGGAACCACAACTGCCCCACAATGGACACTGAAATAAATCCTTTTGACAAAATGAAGCAAAATCACTGACTCCCTCCAGACCAAACATATGTTCAAAATATTATTAGCATCTGGCATGCCTAAAACTTTAATCTCATCTTTTGTGCATAAATGCACATCTGCCACAAGACTGTCACCTGATGGTACGACTGGATTATCCAATGATAAACAGATGTGTTCAAAGGTGATGCAACGTGAAATTCCGCTCCTTTTAAATCCTGTAACTGACTGCGCATTTACAGTAGAGCGATTCATATTTTCCCTGGCGTTCAGTATGAAGGACACTCAGTATGAAAGGTCTGAAATGTAACATTGATTTTAAGATTATAACAATCGTTTTGTATGCTCATTCTTAGTTTCTAAAAATACACACCTCAGGTCCAGCCACGCAGAGAACCTGAGATGTTTCATTTCTGTAAGGAACTTGCTGTGGGTAGATGGTCATGAGCCATATTAAAAACACTCAAGTGAGTTCTGCAGTTTAATATTTTACACATGTAAAACAAAATACTATAACTAACTATATAGAAACCATTAGTAAAATACTATAAAGTAAACAAAAATTCCAGAACTCTTAATTAAACTCTGTTTGTACTACAATTTGAGACAGAATTGAACACCCAGGGAAAAACCAATTACTTCAATAGGACATTGACCTTCAAAAAAATGTTTATTTACACACACACGCGCACACACACACACACACACACACACACACACAGACATATGTATATGTGTATGTATATGTGTGTATGTGTAATGCAGGGACATCTATTAGGCCTACTTCGTAAATATATTTATTTAATAACGACGTTTAAACGTAAATGTTTTTTCTGCTGGAACATAGAGCCACTCCGATTTAAAATGCGATCGACATTGAATATGATATCATAGAAAAACAAAGATCATTAATGCAATTCACAGTTCACTGGAAGTGGCGTTATGCGAATATTGCTAGTCTCCTTCAGACACACGTCGGGCGGCTGGTCGCTGGAAGCGGGTCTTGGGATTCAGCACCTCGGTCAGTTCCGTGTCCGCAGAGGCATCCATTCGCCTTCGCTTGGCAGGAAGCGGCCATCGATCGCACTGTTTCATTGACAGAGCCGATCGCACTGAGCCTTGCCCCCCTCCCACCCTCTCCATCCTTCCGCCCCTTTTCTCACCGAGTGCCTGAAAAAAGGGAGCAAACACGTAAGCAGAAACAACCTCGCTCTGTAGTGGGAGATAGCCGCGTCTGAGCGGAAGCTATCGGCGTCGCTCGTACCGATTCACCGCATCCTCCGATTTTTTTTCGTGGGCTCGTTTCGTTGCTTGTCTTTTACCATTTATAATAACCATCGTTGGACTTTTTCGGCTTCGGTCAAAGCGGGCTGCTTTATATTACTTAAATTGGAGCGGCGCTCAAATCTAAATATCCAGATTTAACTACCTATATAGGTAACCTTTACTCAAAGGCAGGATGTTGGATCCATCATCCAGCGAGGAGGAATCAGATGGGATAGTGGAGGAAGAAAGCAAAGAGGTGATGGCTCCCCAGGCCGGATCCCGAATTTCCCCGAGCCGGACCAGCGAGAGCTCGGGCGGGCTGCAGCCCGGCAGCCGGGGCAGCAGTGCCCGTCCGTCCAGCCCGAGCCCTTCGGCCGTGAGCGAGCAGGAAAAAGAGGAGGTGGAGAAGCTGCATAGAGAGGAAGAGGAGCGCAAGAAGAAATTGCAGCTCTATGTATTTGTAATGCGGTGCGTCGCTTACCCTTTCAATGCAAAACAGCCGACCGACATGGCCAGACGGCAACAGAAGGTAAGGACAGTCCAAAGGGGAAAACACGCAAATAGTTGCTTAAGTGCGCTAGAACGGCCCAATTGCTCAATATTGCATTGATTTATACAATAACAACAACACTGCCCTCACTTAATATCAAATAATACTCCCATATATTTTTAGGTTTCCAATTTGTATATGTTGATGTGCAACCTGGAGGTCTTCAGCCCCAATAGTACACACATATATAAGCAATAATACACATATATAATCATGTATATAAGATCATTCATGCACAATATGGGAATGAGAAGGTGCTGGAGAGATATTTATATGCTGGGCTGCCTCAAGACTGCAGCACCATGCATATTTGAGAGACTGTCGAAGGAGTGTAAGATGCATAAAACCGGTGCTTGCCGCGGCAAGATTAGAATATCGCCGGGGGAAGGAAATTCATTTACAGAGACCCCATCCCGAATATTAATTCAGGGAAAGGAGAAGAAAGTCACGCCGTGTCATTGCCGGAGACCTTAACCGAGTCACGTGACGCGCAGGCTGGAAGTCGAGCGCCGCGCTTCTCTTGCAGTCACACGGTGCGTTTTTGCGCCATCTCCGGTATTTTAGGTATTATCCAAGGAAATTCAGTGCAAAGATCAAGCTCCTAAAGTATGATTCTGTGAATTAAAAGCAGCCCCTTTTCATTCTAGAGCCCGACATTTTTTACCCGAGATGCTATTGAATTAAGTAATATAGCGGCATTAATAACTGCGCAAAAACTCGCTCGCCCGTTTTAGTTGATTCCGTCCTAATTTGTGCATTTTGTCCATTTACGATCAAAAAGAGGTTTAATGTCTATTAATAATTAATGGATTTGGCTGCGAATAATATACACGTTTCAGTTCTCATTGTAATGTACAGTGAGGCACAGGAACAATCTTCTACGGCTCCTTCAAATGTCGTCACTGAACAATCCGTACTTAGTTCTATCGACAATTGATGCAGTGCTACGTTATTACCGACACAGGCCGCGCAGCGCCCCGATGATTAAAATCCCAGTACGTGAATCTGATTGCACTGATCGACACATTACTTGATCGAAACGGTTATATCAATCATATCGGAATATTCCTTTCGGGAATTAACCCCTTTGCAGAGCATGGCGACAGAGACCCTGAAGTGTCATTGCTTTGTGGCCTACACACATGAACTACTTTTGTCCTTTAATGGTTGCAGTCGCATATATTTGCGTAGCGATGGAGAAGGAGTGCACCCTGAAATTATGACCTGACAAGGATTTAATTTAATCCTGAAATCATTTACTCGCACATCATTCCTTTTCCATGTCATTATTATTATCATTTTTTTATTATTATTTTTATTTTTGAGGGGGGGGGGGGGGTCATATAAACAGTATACAGGTACTTTTAATAGAACCGTTTTAACAATACTATTTTAAAATCCAAGAAGACGCAGAATGAACACAGCGAGCAGGACAATCATCCTGATTATCAGAACGGGATCAGCGCATTTAATACAGAGAGTGCATGTTCGCTATTCTGTCTATTGTATTTAAATTGTAATTACTTCATATTAATAGCAGACAAACTGCCAAGGCTTGTTGAATCAGAAAATAGATATGTTGTGCCATAAGTTCTGTTGTCCCAGATTTCACACCTTTCATGTTTGCCTATCTATCTATCTATCTATCTATCTATCTATCTATCTATCTATCTATCTAGAGGAAGCAATCTAGCTAAAAAATGTCATATTCATTTAGAAGATGCCATGTTTATCATCTTGAAACGGTGTCAAGGTTTGATTTAACAAGAAGTTTGAGGGAGTGTCTGAAAATGCTGTTCTTGTGTGTAGACCTTTGCAGCAGGACAAAAAGGGTCTGAATTATTTGGGGCGGTGACACTGAACAGTAGCCACGGTGGACAGGGCAGAGGGACCAAAATCAATATAGGATCACATTCCGATGCTGGGTAATGGAGTAGAGTTATAAGGCCCCAACAGGGAGTGGCACTTCAGCAGCCTTCTCAGTTCGATCCGAGGGAGGAGGGGCTGTTTCCGGAGGCTTGGGCTCGGTAATGGGTGACCTCACTAAAAGCTACTTTGAAACAAGTAGCTGCTATAAACTGGGCAAGCTGAGAAAAGCCTATCACAGACAACACACCGTAAAAGCGATGTGTGCGATACGGCACTGTGCTACTTAGGCAGAATCAATAAGAATAGGTGTTTAACTTGGCCTTTTAAGCCTGACCCCCATGTAGATTAAGATTCAGTGATAAAACCGTGTTTACATTGTAGATTATTACGGTGGTCTTCATTCTTTATACTCTAAGTATGTCGGTGATTGAAAGGTGATTCAGGGGCATGACATTTCCTAGGCACTGGTATGGGCTCCGTTGTTTCCACAGCTGGGTATTTGGTCACTGTAGGTGTGCGCTACCAGAGAAAAGTATGAATGGAGGAAGCCAGTGGCGAACCAACCTGCACAAAGATACAGCCATAGAGAAAACCATGACTGAACCATGCGCTAATTGTCTATTTTTGAGATAGATAATTCAGAGCTTGTGTGTGCATGTTCATTCACAAAGTGGTTGATAAACTGTATTAGAATCCCTGACATTTTAGGCTGCTGGTTTGGCTTTTAATTAAAAAACGAAATCTGCTGTTTGTCAGAGTTAGGTGACTTAAAGAAAGTATTACGACCAACACTGTCCTGCACAATCGGTTACAACAGATCAGTCAGTATGTCAAGCTATAGTTAATTGGCTATGCACTCAAAGGCACAAAAGTGGCAACAAATGATGTCCCAGAAACTGACATGAAGTCACCTGTCATGCCCCGGTCGTCCGATCCTCCTGTGTGCCACACCCCCTCATCTACCTCATGCGGAATCCCCGTGTTACCAGCTGTTTCTAGTCTTGTTAATTGCCGTTGTGTATTTAAGTCCGCTTTAGAGTATGTTTCCCAGTCCGGTCATTAAACGTCTTGACATTGCTGTGTTTTCCTGATTGTGTCGACCCCTAATAAATCCCTTGTTCACCCGACTCCATGACTCCCTTCGCCTGTTTCCCTGCTCCGTGCCTGCTCTGTACATATGACATCACCTGTCTGCTTTACCAATATGCCCTCTTCAAAAGCTTCTGTTTTCAAGACTTTACATATATGCCCATGCACAAGAAGAGTTGGCG
Organism: Mormyrops attenuatus; assembly: GCA_026777985.1. Lineage (NCBI taxonomy): Eukaryota > Metazoa > Chordata > Actinopteri > Osteoglossiformes > Mormyridae > Mormyrops > Mormyrops attenuatus. Next base: position 25,347,078 of record JAODKC010000107.1, read on the forward strand.
CTTTTCTAATGTGCAGACTCTTAATTAGATTAATTTTAAATTGTTTTCATTTTATCAAAGGCCTTAATGGGAATTCATTTTGTTTTTATTTTCAGTCATATTTCAGTTGATTGAATGCATTTGCCCATGGCCTGTTAAATGAATTGTGGGAACATCTTAAATGCATTGGAAATCTCACGGTACAGCCTGTGGCGTCAACCCCCACCAGGCTTCACTTATTGAGAATTGGGCTGTCGCTGCTTAAAAAGCACACAAACATGCAAAAATGACCAGCAGCTTTTTTTCAGTTTTCATAAAATAAAATTTCACGATATTTATCGAGTTAACACCAGCATGCACACCGAAACGTAGTGCATGAGGTAAAACACGCACACACACACACACACACACACACACACACACAATAACACTCGCAAACTGTGCATCAGGTTTGTATGTAATAGCCAGGTGTGTATTACACTGACATTTTTTTCTGAGGAGGTGATGCATTTGCTCAGCACAGCAGAACATGAAGCATTCGGTCCAATTCAATCAAGCATTTGGCTGAAGGAGAGTGGCTAATATCTTGATATCTTCTGCTGGCTCTCATTGCTCAGTGCACTACTCAGATATCTCTGTGTGCAAAAAGAGCATGACTTATGACTGCTGATGGAATGGGATGTCACATTATTTCCAAGAGCTTCTCTTTAATTTTGGCTTTAATTGCTGAGTTTACTGAGTATAACATGCCTTCGATGGGACGGTTCCATCTCGTGATGTCATGCACCTAAAATCTTAATTAACAGTAGGATCTTTTTCCATGGGGGATGCACTTAAATGTTGCAACTACTGTAGAATATCACCAAATGTCAAAAGTAGAGATAAAACCCAAAGGTATTTTGAAATGAATTGTGTAAATTGAATATTTCAGATAAGTAAATGTCCATTCGTAATGCAGGAGCAACAGTACAATTGTTGTTTCCGCATGAGGTGTTGAAAGTCCTGGACCAAATTCAGCAGAGACAGCTTCTCCTTTTTTGCTCTTCCTTGCTGGCCATAGGCAGGGTAAAGAAACATGGAAAGGCTCCAGCTTCCCACAGTGTTTTTGCTCACTTGCTCTGCGTTTTGCAGTGCTTATTATCTGCTCTTTGCCAGAGTTCTTCAGGTTTGTTCTCCATAAATCACCTCAACCCCCATAGAAAGGAATGGAGAATCCTCACAAAGATATAATTACAAACCTGTGTGTGTGTGTGTGTGTGTGCACCCAGAGATCCTGCCCATTAAGTTCTCCTGCCTCATCCTCCATGGTTCCCCATAGGGGGCAAAATAGATGGTTGGATTGGTTCATTGTGTATTGTCTACACTGAGGAATGTAAATCCTTACAAACAGTGGAGCTCTGAGTATTTAATTTGCATGTATGTAGCCTGAGATGGGCAGGCGTGCCGTGTGCCGCGTGCTTCCTGGGATTGGCTCCTCATTCTCTGTGACTACGTGTTGGGAATGAGGTTGGAAGACGGATGCATGGATTGAGATCACTTATACTAATTGGTAAAGCTGCTAGCAGTCAACAGCTTTGAGTTTAAGGAAAATCGAGCTGTTGTAATGCATGTCACAATTTTACAGATACCTCAGTTAAGTTCCAGTCAAGCTTTATTCAAAGAAAACCTTTTATCCCTCCTTGGTCTTTCTGTTCGACGATCACTGCTACACTCCAAAGCTGTGTTCAGAGTCACAGAGGAATGGCTAAAAGCAGAGGTGGCAATTTCAGGTCCAGAAAGTAAAAATCCAGACCAGGATTTTGTTTCAACCAACCATTTGAGTACTA
>JAODKC010000107.1:25348982-25391400 GCA_026777985.1 Mormyrops attenuatus
ATTTTGTTTCAACCAACCATTTGAGTACTATTTGACTGTGACTCTTTATGTTCAGCTGGTTGGTTGAAACAAAATCCTGGTCTGGATTTTTACTTTCTGGACCTGAAATTGCCACCTCTGGCTAAAAGTAGAAATAAATATAATCTGAAAAGCTTTAAACGCAGCAGCTAATTTGATACGAACAGGAATAATGAACGATTGGTCCACTGGAGAGGGCAAAGTCTGCTCACCTTCCACAATAACTGATTACTCTGTTGGGTAAACCAAGGTGATACAGAAATGCAATTAGCTGGGCCTCCACAATAGCCCAGATGAGGTTAGACCTGACCGGTTCTGGATATTCAGCATATCTGTCAAACCCTCGGGACTCTGCTTTGACTCCGTTCCACATAAGAGAATGTGAAACAGGTGGTGTGTCTCCAAACAGTGGGTTGGGGGGAGCTGTTAGTGTTTCAGTTGTCAGATAGTGAACCGTGCATTTAATCTCTTTTCTCTTCCTGCGTGCTTCTGTGATTGCCCTCTCCTATCTGTCACTCATCGATTCGAGTGGGAACACTGGAAATGAGAAACATGGCTAAGTTGGACTCCCGCGCCCCAGACGGCCACATTATTGCTCGTTATCTAACTGGGTGTCAGCATATTTGTACACGTTTTTCGGATGCTTTGTGTAACTCCTTTTGGGAACACATTTCCAGATTATTTAGCACTTGGCAAATGTTACAGACCATGCTAAAAACAGCATTCTATAACTGGACATTCCTAGATAAGCATTTTTTACAAACTGACAGATAACTAGGCTTGCAAATGCTGCTCGTAACGGTGGATAATTTGCTAGTTTAGTGAGCGTGGAAGCGAGGCGTTTCCATGCTACTGCGTAAAGCTCTTCCCTTTCCTCACATTGTTGGCTACGGGTTTGAGTAACTATCACCAGTTTGTCCCTCTTCCTCATCCGTCTCCCTGAGCGGATTCTGCTCTGGTAGTTTAAACATACGGGATGGAATTACATTAAGGGCTTCATTGTAACATGTTAGCGGCTCATCCACATTGACCGCATCGACATGTCACCATGAAAGGCAAAGTCATTCTCGCTGCGAACGGGAACTCATCGCGCTTCTGACAGCAGGGTAGCTATTAGAGGGCCTGCCTGTGATTCCAGAGAGCACTGAGGTGTTTGACCTCTATGGTGCTTTTTAGCCTTACGTATGATAGAGCTGAGTCACAGAGCTTGCCGCCTTCTGCCAGGTATATGTACTTCTGTTCCCAGCAGGTTCCTCTATGATTCTTTTCCCACAATGCCAAGAGCCGCATTATTTCTGGGCCTTGTTCCTGTCGTGTTGGCATTTCCCGTCATGCAGGAGTGATCCTGCCAAATAAATAGCCTGAACACCAAGAGGACCAAACCAAACCCATGTGTCTTGCTGGCTTGTTCATTCCTATAAACCTTTGCTGACTGCCCCTGGAAGTTACAGTGGAAGAAGGAGTGAGACCAATAACTAGTGGATGGACAGAGAGAATGTACAACTTGTTTACGGACAGAGTACTTGCCCAGAGGGCTGTTGTTCATGGTTGTTCTTAAAGCCAGGGTCAGCCTGGTCGGGCAAGAATTTCCAATTCTCTATGTATGACCTTCAGCTGCAATGAGTTTCAAAACTTCATTGTTTTTTTTTTAAAAAAAAGAATAAATAATGAGTGGCTTGAGAAGTAGCTTCTCCGTCTTCACCAGATGCAGAAAAAAGACTGGTAGTAAACAGTGCAAGTGCCGAGGGACACCGAAGGCATGAGCTCATACTCTGTAGCAGGATTATTAGTGCAGTCCCACCTGGAATGTGACAAGGGGATGCATCTCAGAAGAGCCCAGGGGCATCATGGGATAGATGGCAGCAGCCGAAACTGGTGCTGTCCTCTTGGGGCTCTGAGGGGTTAGGGTATTGCGGGGCTTAGTCTTTCAATTCTCCGTTTTTGAGTATTTCTCATCAACAGCTGCTTTTATTGTACCTTCAAACCATTGTTTAACTTTCCATTCTTTCTGTTGAAGCCACACCAAACGCTGAAAAACGCTGCATTCTGTGGCATATTTATTAATACCTCACTGTTCTTCAAGGTTTGCACATTTTGAACTCTTCTATTGGCAATTTTTGTCCATTACGTAAGATGCTTTTGCTTCAAGAGGAACCTGTTTAAAATGATTCCCGAGTAACTTCATTATTTATTTTTGGGATGTTATGTTCCTGAGCAGGGAGCCATTTTAAAATAGGCTGTCATTTACTTTTGTGTTTTGTGCACCCAAATGGTTCTGAGCAACATTATGAGTCTAACTCTAAAACCTGACTAGGATCAGTTTAGTGTTTCAAGTGAAATGCTCTAAAAGAGGAATAAATCTTAAACTTATAAGATTATTCTATAAGCAGTGTTTGGTCTTTCACTGCAGGTTTTTGATTTGTAGCAATATGGACAGGAATAAAAATCCAATAAATATGCACTTGCCCATACCCTGAGCTGCTAGATTCTGTCACTGATTTGTGGAACAACACAGAGTCTCCCCAAAATCTGTAGGGGATCCAATCTGTCCTCCAGCTTTTATGGAGGAGCTGCGCCGTTAAAATAGATCGTTGCAACGTACGTCCACGCTAAGTCAGCTACACGAGCAGCATGTGTGTTGCATGCCAGTGGGCTAGTAACTGAGTCACTTCTCCACAACAAGCGTGTTTCTGTGAAGAATATTATGGACTTCCTTGGTACTTCGCAGTGTCAGTCGAGAAACTGTAAATTGTACACTGGAGTGTCTGTTCAAAAACAGGTTTTAAAATGCACGAATAAGCCGTTAATGCAGGTGATAGCTTATTGTCAGTCTTCCTAGCAGTGTGTCCTCCAACAGAAATGAGGCCCAGTAAAAGGCATGCAGTAATTGCCGTCTCAAAGGCCTCTTTCGCTGTGGCTAATGTCAGCATGAGTCCACGATAATGAAAAGACCTACCAAGAGTGGCCTGTTTGTTGGATATGGAGGAGGAAAACAGAACTGTCGAAATAATATTCGGTAACACATGATGGGGTACAAATAACTTTACTCAATTACTGAATTAGTACTCAACATTGAATCATGAATATATATAGTTCCTGAAAGAAATATATGAACCATCATGATTGATTAATGATGAACGGACAGGGGATCAGTACGTAACTAACACTTAGTTACTAGTTAGTTATTGCATGAAGTAAGCGTGTACTGCTTCATTATTTGTGCTCCCTCAAGTAGTCAGAATATTTAGTGCAAATCAAATGTAGAAGAGGAAAAAAAACAAACATTCTAAACCCTAATTCAGCCTTTTAACCATTTAATAAAAGTTTACATCTTTTTACTGAAAAAGACAGTGAATGTTGACCAAATTGTTCAGTGAATACGTGGAGAAAAGATTCTGTTATTATGAAGGTAACTTGAGGTCAAAATAATGTTAACATATGTAACCTTGTAAAAGGGCTCTGCAACTTTCCCTCACTACTGCGTATATCTATTTTGAAGCAGAAAAGCATTACTTTGTAAATCTAACCTAAATTTTATATTAAGAGTAATTGTCAATAATGTCAGCAAGAGCAAAACATTACTGGAAGATATGCTTTTGCCCTGAGATGGGTTGAATAAGAGGCTATCCAGAAAAAAAGAGAGTGAATGCTAATTTCCTGCCATTAAGAAACCTGCTCTGGTCTTATATCTGACCCCAGGAAATTGTGCATAACTTTAATTTGTGAGAGAATGGAAATATGTTTTATTTTTTGTTAGAGGTACTAAGTAATGTAGAAATATGTATTAGTGTGTGTGGAGGATTGTGCTCTGTGTACACTGGGTGAGTGGTTTTCTGAATTGCTTAATGAGAGTGGTGCATTTGTGATTATTTATATAATTGTATTAGAGCAGACTCTGTTTCTAAGTGCAGAGGGGCTTTAAAGACTGAATCTGCCCTGTCATTTTTATATCAGCTCTTTGTAATTAGTCCCTGGGGTTCGTCTGGGTACCACTCTTGGTAGTAGAAAGGGTGGTTGGTGGCTGTAGACCAGCCATCGCTCCATGGCTGATCACCTATTGCCTTCACTTTCACCGTGATTGGGAGCCCAAGAGAGGACATCAGTTTCTCCTGATGATCTGGGAAGAGGACTTTTGTTCACCACAGATTAGTACCAATCAAAGTAACCACCCCCACCCCCACAATTGCATTTGTGACCCAATCAGGGTTGGCTAGCATCTAGTCATGTGACGCCCTCTCCTGTTGGACAGTGTGTGAATTCTACAGTACCCGCCTCGTTACTCAGGCTGTTTCAGAGGGTGATTGTTGGTTGGGGTGGCGAGGGGGGCTTAGGGAGGGCTGTATATGGCCAAGTGATACTGCAATCAGCCAAGCAGCCAGCTAGTGATGAAATAAAATATAGTCATGAAAGTAATAACAAAAAAATAGTCATTTCCTCAATTCCAGGAAAGGCTGACGCATATAAAAAATAAGGCATATGTATATATACGTCTTGGGAACCTACTATATAAGCAAAGCACAGTATTGCAGACACTTATACGTTTACTGTGTAGACAGGTATTTTTCTCTGAAATCATTGGCGCCTTTTAATATTCAACTCAGGATGTGGAAAGTATATTTAATTAGATTTTTTTGCAAGTAACATTTAGCTGCAGGCAGTGACTGACTCTGTACACACGCAGATTTCAAAGCTGGGCCTTTGAGTGCAGCTGATGTGTATTTAGTCTTAAATTCCTATTTTCCCATATCCTTTGCACGTTGACAATCGCAGACACCGTTCCTGTTCCTCTCTGCTGATTGGTTTGTGCTGGGGCTAAGTGAAAGGCGAGCGCCGATGAGAGAGTAGGCAGCTCCATTATGCGCTTGTTTTCCATCAGTAAACAATGACATCTACGTCAGTACAAAAGAGAAAGAACAATCGGTCCATGTGTTTCCAAGCGAATTGAAATGGCGCTGAAAATGAAATGTCTTGCATGCTGAATTATAATCGGCTCTGGGTTAGTGGGAGGGAGGAGCGCTATAGGGGGGTGGCGGGGAGGGGAGGGGGTTTGGTTGATATACGGCGTTTGGTGAATGCAGTCGTGGAGGATGGGTCTGCAGCGTGTGCCGATGCGGCCCGTTGGAGTCCTGTTGCTTGGGGGTCAGGATTCTGCCAGCAGTACAATGCATGTGCAAACATCAGTGATGACAGCAGAGCACCGAAGGGCTACATGAAAAGAGAAGGAAAGAGAAGAGAGAGCTGCTATGCTGATTGGTATGGGGGTGATACATGGGCTTTGTAGATGTGAAGCACAAGCCCTGTAACGCTCTCCCAGGTGGCAGTGTGACTGAGCACTAGTGCAGCTACCTCAGAGTCATGCCCAACACAAACTAGGGTCTTTAATCAGTAGTCGGCTTTTTCTTCTTTCTAAAAAGGCCACATGTGCTGTGTGTCAGATACATATGGCCACACAGGGCTGCTCCGATGCTGGGAACAGGCACATTCAGCAGTATTTTCACTGCATGCTTGATGCCTGGGGAGGACCGCCTTATTAAGGCCTGGCTCAGCACGCAGTGATTACGTACTCATCGCCTCTATGCGTGTGTGATTCTCCATGAGTGCCGTGCCCAATTTTATCGCAGCTTTTGCCGGGTACCAGATCAGGGACTGTCAAAAGTTAATTATTTCCTTGATTATTCCTTGGGAGGAACCTCTTGTGGTTAATCTTCAGGTTTCGGCTCTGCACTTCATCCAGATGAACTGCTTCAGTTAATGAGCACTGAAGCTGTAGGATTGAGGAGCACAGCCTTCAGGATTCAAGCAGTGATGAACCATGGGATACATAGACAGTGGATATCAGATACGGCAGGAGACACGTAAGATCAAATATGACAGAAATGAACAACACTTAACACCCTGGAAACTCTTAATGCAGAACAAAAATGTGGTTTCGGACAGGATGTTCAGGTCCATAATGCAATATGTTTAACTGGATAACTTCCTCGGCAAAGGACTTTGGCCGTTACCTACATCTGTATCAGTCCACTGCACAGTGTGAAAATGCACTGTGATGTACATGGTTATGTTGAGCAGGGGCAAATTTACACTGAGTCGAAATATTCCAGTGTGTGCAGGGAGGAGATCTCAGAAGGACAATGCCCGGAATGACTGTGCTGATGTGGATAACGATTTCTGATGATGATAAAAATGGTTATGAGGATGATTTGATGCTTATGTAGTCCATCAGTGCTATTACGGTTTAATGGCAGGACAAACAGTAAAGACATCAGAAAGAATTAACATGACTGCAGTTTTGCATGTTGCACATTGTCCTGTCCATTTATGGCGTTCAGTACAAAGATCTGTAAATGGGAGATGGATTTTGAAGTCCATAATGCAGACTGTTAATGATCTGTTAGCCAGATGCACCAAACATATTTACCAGCATATCATTTAATTTGACCTAAATAGGATATATACTTCTCAAAGGGCCTATTTTTGTTGTGTGCTGCCTGATGAGGAACCAAATCAGGGTCTTCCATCGGTGTAAAAACCCACGTGTTTTGACACGCCTATCAGAAATGTGAACAAGCCTAAAGAATGCTTCTAAAATGTAGTGTCATTCCAACATGACAGTTACTCTTCTGGAAGCTTCTGCGCGCCAGGGGGACGAAGGGGGACCAATCCAGTGAATGTACCCAGATGAGGCTGAATCACCTCGCTTCAGCGGCACCGTTTCCACTTTCGGGCCATCGCAGCTCTACCGCCTGCCTTGCTGTTAGCATCCTCTGTGCATCAGAAGTCCCAGGAATCCCAAAGCTGCTCTAAAGTTCATTGCTTTTTTCTGCCCTAGAGCTGCTAGAAAAGACAACTTTGCGTGGAGGTGTGTGTGTGTGTGTGTGTCTAGCATGCTAAAACAGGCTTGAGACATAATTTGTTTACCTGCCGTTGTTAGTATGAGATGATTACAAATAATTAGCCTGCGTTTTAATATGACGCTCCTCATTAGAATGATAATACTAGTTTTGCAGGGGAAATTAAATGAAATGTGTAGAGAAAGCTTTGTGTTTTTTTTAATGAATGTGTAAGACCTGGTGTTCATTTCAATGGTACTGGGTTAACTGTCACTCTCATAATGGATGACGGTGACTATTTTAAGCACAGCCTAAAGTGAAGTCATAAGCTGTTCACACAAATAAGAGACAATAATCATGGAAAAAAAAATCTAGTAATAGTTTGCATGCTGGGCCTTTAGGACTACATTAAACAGTGGTATTAATATGATGAGCACCAGGGCTTTTGGAGATTCTGGGCCCGTTTTAATTTGCACCTGTTGTGTATTCTTGATGACGTGGATTTCCGTTCGCTAACATGTCTTCGTAGCTAAATGTTTTCAGAGAAGATGAATGCATCGTGGAACGGACATGTCAGTCAGGAAGGAGCAATGGAAAGGGAGGGAGGACAATATCAGATTTAGAATTAGCAATCAGTGGCAGTAGTCTTGTGGAATGTCTCCCCCATATCAAAGCCTGTTTCCTTCAGCGCATCGGAAGGCGCAGTCAGTATAGCTTTGCGTTACCCGTGTGTTTGTTTGTGAGCCCACCTGAGTCCGATGACATTGCTTTGGAGTTCTGGAGACCGTGGTGCTACAGTGTGGCTGGTCCTGCTGTTTGAGGGCACCAGTTCATTTGCCTGATCAGACCCAGTTCCAAAACCTTACTGAAGGCCCTTATGCCATATGGCTCCTACCCTTGTTAAACTGCAGTTGCATGTTGCAATAACCCTTGGAGGGGGACGTCCTCTGAAATGCTTCTCAAAGCACCAGTCTGTCATCTGCACAAATTATGTAAGCATGACCTCAACAGTGACAGCAGCAAATGACTATGTAATATTAAGATGGCGGCTGGATTTGAAGTCTTAGTGCAAATGCGTTGTGTAAAGATAGCAGTCACGCTGGTCCTTTTAGATTAGCACGGTTACTATATTTAGCAAGCAGTGCACAACAGTCTACCTCAATAAATGGAAAAGCGATACATGGCAGGCAAGTCATGATATCTTAAAGCAGCACCTTTTCAATATTTTTATAGCTTTTGAACCTAGTATGTAAGCTGTGGTATGTCATCTGAACATTTGTGGGTTTTTCTTTTCTTGGTATTACAATAAACATTGCAGAAATGTATTATGCTCTCATGACCTTTTCATATACTATAATCCAGCGCTGCAATGTCACCAAGAGAGCTTAACACTTTTGCTTCTAAACATGATCTTTTTTGTTGCTGCAGCTGATGTTAGCAGGTGTAACAAGGAAGTATTAAGGGCACAAAAGAACTGAATCCTCTGTATTTTGAGGCATGTTTTATTCATAAAATGTCCTGTCATGGTGTAACAGCTGATTATTCTGGAAGCTTAATTTTTTCATGAGCAATCAACAGCAGGAACATGATGGCTCATTCGCAGGCTACGGCTGCCCCACAGCCCTATGTGTGAATAGAGCTTTCATTCATTTTGCCATTTCTTTCTGGATGTGTTGGGTACATTTTCTACTGAGTCCTTGGCCTCTTGCAGACATTTGGTTGAACATTAAAGGGTTGGTTGGTGAAACCCACAATTTATTTTTGTGCTATTACAGACGTCCCCTTAGACATATTGATTTCATGGAGGTAAGGGACAACTGAGAGGGGGGGTGCTGGCTACGGTTGGGTGGTATTACGGTAATTACCCGGCCCCCTATCCCCCACCGCCCCACCCCTGTGTGGAAGATTTTATTGGGAAATACCAGCATATCATTGCTTTTTGAAAGTACTGTTTACCACAGTTTAATGCCTGGATGGTATTAAAAATTAGATAACGCCTGAATGTGTCTGTGTGTGTGTGTGCGTGTGTGTGTGTGTGTGTGTGGGGGGGGGGGGTGTTGGGGTGCTAGCAGTAAAATGTGCAGACTGGGGGGGGTGTTTCTGGCAGTGAAATTTGCCGACTGGGTGGGGTGGGATTGCGGCGGTAAAACTTGCCGGAACAACAGATTTCCAGGACATTGCACATCACTGGTGGGTGTCAGGGAGCTGCCGTCAATTTGCCGGAGACTCCGGGACCTTCCGGGAGTGCTGGGATGTCACCTATGATTAAGACTGGATTTTTTTCGTTGAACTTGTTTCTGTTTAGCCATCTTCCAAACTTCTGCTCAAATCTAAGTCCATGAGCTCAAGACTCCCATGAAGTATCATCTGAGGCAGTTGTGCTAGCTGCTCAAAAGCATGGATGTTTGGGGAAACATGATGACAGTCTGCCGCATACAGAGTCACATTATAAGCACTCTCCTGACATCAGTTAATCTAACTGCTTGCTTTTCCAACTGTGGAATAAAAAATGGGGAGAGAACATGGAGGGAATAAATTCCGGGAGGTGTGAGGCTATAGTCTCAGCTACCATGCCACCCCAGTATTGTGTACTAATACAATATTGTATATCATTAATGGTACATGAAGTATTTTTGTTTCTGACAAGGTTAATATCCTTCTTCATTTTTGATGACAGTCTTATTGTGTCAGATCTGTCAAAATCCAATCAGAATTTAATATTTTTAATTACAGTGATGATCAGATGAGGTCAGAGTCTCGTTGAGCAGTATAAAAAGTCTTACCAGCAGACAGATGGAAATTAAGTAACACAAAGGCTTTTAAGCAGTAATTCTTCTTACTTTTAGTGGACATCAATACAGCACCGCATGATTCAGGATGGGTGTGGATGTCTGTGGGAGACAGGTTTCTCCATCCGTCTGTAATCAATAGCTTATCAAAAGTTCCTAGTCTGTGCGTTTGAGTTGAAAATAGGGCTATTTTTGTGTGTCCGCTCGCTTCACACACCCTTTGGCATCCTGCATTTTCTGATATCTCCTTTCCCTTTGGATCTATATGCATCCCAAAGAGGTTTTTCATAAACATCTTATATCTTTACTGATGGACTCAGTATTTTATTTTTGGAAATATTCATTATTGAATTGTGCTTCTGGCACTGCCCAGAAATTTGCATATAAAATATTCACAGCTGATTTGACAAAACTGTCTTAGAAAGTGTCTTAAAATTTGGGCGTATTGGAGCAGCAGTATTAAAATAATGCATTAAGAACTTGCAAAGTATGCAAAGTATATTCTATTGATATGAAAAACTGTCACTCTTCTAAAGCAATACATAGAAAACACAAGTATTGTCTACATATCTACAGAACAGCCTCTAAACTGTTGGCATAGTTTTCCAACTACATTCCCTTTTCTCTGCTAGTGCTCTGACTTCAAGGAGAAACATCATAGCTTCAGCTCTGTTGTTAGTTTTGTATTAGTAACATATTATTTATTGGTATATAAGTAGCAGAAAACACAACACATATTTGTAGTCAAGATATCTTTAATCACAGGATACAAACACAAATGCTGTATGTCTAACTATTTTAATTGATTTAACCCACATTTGTAAACAATTTTCAAACCTTCACACTTAACAAAATGTACCACAGCTGCCACATCCCCTGTGAGAGGAATAACAGAGAAATATTAAGGTTAATACAAAAACACCAGGGTGACACATGTCATGTCACCATGGTAACAGGGCCTTGAACTCATCCATCAGTCATGTTCTGCTGAAGTGGGACAGGTGTAAAATCTGCCTTTATGCAGGATAATGCGGCATCGCATTAAACAATTACTGCTATAATCAGGTTTACTGGTACCTCTAACACCCACCCCCGCACTTGGTCTAGTCTTAGAAACTGATGCATTCTTGGCAGATGAAAAAAACACTGCATGTAAATGCGAGTAAGAAAGGAATTTATTAGTCCTTTAGAAAGGAGAAGATTTTTGTGCAGAATTTTGCTAGCCATTGTCAGCGTGCTGTACTTACGCGAACCTAAAAATAGCTTGTGTAGCCCTTCCTGACATTGGATAGACCTTTATCTCCCTACAAGATGCACACATGGGGGTTCTGAAAATGAACAGCCTCCCAGCCCATCACGCTCATCTGAATTTATGGGTGTTTAAACAACGGTAGAATTTTATTTTGTGCTGGTCTCAATGAATTTAGTAGCCGTGCCTCACCTACACTTATTACCAAAAATAACCTTTAAAATAGTACTAAATACTTCTGATTAAAGTAGCTTGTTGGGTATTTTCCTTGTGTGGCTTTGAATTTTCAAATCAAAGTCGTCATCAGGGTTCCGCTTGTCTATCCCCTTTATGGTCTTAATGCATGGATCATGTCCCACCTGAGTCACCTTCGATTTATTTGTCCTTTGCTTTTTTGTTTCACTGACATCATGTGTTGTTGCTTGACTGATGCTTTTTCCTGCAGTTTTTAGGCTGGATACTTCACCAGAACCCATGCCGTACCTACTAGTCTCAATATACTGAAGACGGTTAGAAATTATGGATGTTGGCATCGCTGCCCACCGCCTATACGAATGACAACATTCTTTGTTCAAAGTGTGGGACTCCTGTCTCTTCCGCAGATAACCAAGCAGCAGCTCCAGACGGTGAAAGATCGTTTCCAGGCCTTCCTCAATGGAGAGACACAGATTGTTGCGGATGAAGCCTTCATCAATGCAGTGCAGAGCTTCTACGAGGTAAACTTTACTCTATCAATGAAGTGCACATAATATATCGGACCCAGTCTTTATTTAGTTCAATTCAATTTACTTTCATATACCATCGCTCTCAAAATGGCTGCTTCAAAGAATCATACAAAAGTGGCACTTACTGACATACATGAGCTTTGGGTAATGACAGTGTCAATAAATAGTGAATAAAGACTAAGAATGGATGAGAGGAAAGTCTTAAACTCTATTAGCTACAGATTCTACTTCCTTTGTTTAATGTGTAGAAATACAACAATATTTGGAAAGCGCATCTATGAAGATACACAAGTATGTGCGTCTACAAAACTTAATACCAAAAATAGACCATATAAAAATAAACCACACAAAATGTAGGAACCTGACTCAAAGGGGCAGTTCACCCCAAAGCTGAAAAAGACATGTTTTAGAAAGGCTTTAGTGCTGTCTATCCATCTTGGTTGTTCTGCTGGGAGATGCCTAGTTTTGGAGATATCTGCCATAGAAATGTTGGTATTCTCCCGAATATAATGGGAGTGAATGTCATTCTTTCTGCAGCCAAAAAATACATTTGAAAAATTCAACAGCAAAGTCTCTTACCAGAAACCATGACCCAGTTATTGAATATAACTCACAGATTTTGTACTGAGCAGTTTAATGTAGGAACTATTTTCTTCACCAAACTCCACACATCAGTTGTATTCTAAAACATCAGTGACATCAACAGGCTAGCTACATGGCTAGCTAGCTAAATTATTTTAGCGCAACCATCAGCCTGTCTGATAGATTACTTGAGGGGGAGCTTATTAATTTTCTGAACATTGTATATCTACTTTTACAGTTTAATTTTACATTTAAAACAATAACAAATAAATGTAGCATTGTCCAAAATGACCAGCAGTTGGTAATGCATTGTAAATACCCAAAATTTCCATGCTAAAATTTTCATGGAAACTTTTTGGGATTTTATCAGAAATCTTCCACCCTCTTGCCATCCTAGTCATCTCCTTTCTGCTCATTCAGCTTTTTTTGAGCTGAAAACTAGTGATGCGCTGATAAGGAAATCCATACCAATAGTCCATTATTTCAAAAACTGATACGAGTACCAGTTGTTTGGGAAGTTCAAAGGAACACTTCACCCAAATAGATTAAAAAATGAATTAATTACATTCCAAAAATATGAAAAAGTATTTATTTTTGGTAAGAAAACATCAACTCTGGCATACGACAGTCCCAGAATAATATATTTTATAATTGTATACATATATTTTGATTTCACACTGTCAGCGCTGAATTTTCTTTTGCTATCAAACCCTTACTTTACTCACAGACTAGCATTATTTAGCAGTACGGCTACCTTCTTTATTAGAATGGATTTGTTTTTCAGAAACTCTTCATACTCTTCATTGTCTCGCCTGAAGGTGAGCAACCAAATTTGTTGTGTCAAAATGTTTATTAGTAGATCTTCCTTGTGAAATTTTAGCAGAGCAGTGTTTGCAAAATGTATTTCTAATGTTGTTTTCGCTCACGTTAAAATAATTCCACAAAGCGACTCTTTAGTATGTGGCTGTGCAAGCCAATATGGGTCACCATTTTTAAGAGAAATACAGTATATGCTCATATTGCTGTATCAGCTGATGCCGATAGTTGGCCGACACAATCAGTCCATCTTTACTGAACTCTGTACAAGCAGAGTATTATCAAGGGGGTTGTACATTACTGCATCTCTCTCAGCTAAATCTGAGGTCCTGGGTGAGTCAGAAATCTGAGTATGAAGACATCAGATGTCCATGCGACAAGGCCAATGTTGCAATCCAAAGTCTGCAGTCTACTCAGAAATACAGTTACTTCTCCATGCCAAGTTGCTACAACAAAACCTGTAGGGGGTATTGCCTTTAATTAGACTGAACCAACATGACGTCTGCTACGCATTACAGTGCGTAGCATTGTGTGATGTCCACTGAATCTAGTGTCAGAATCTCGCACTCCAGTTTTAGCTCTTTGATGTGTTCATGGAGTAACTGAAGTGGAAAATGAACAAGCAAGGTGTATCTTGAGGATCTAAGCAGCCTTTTTCACTGGCCCTTCAGCTGCGAAATATCCTTGCTACTCTCATTGTAGACCTTAAGCCAGTGGGAAAGTTTTTTCGCTATATTTCACAATATGTCAATATCAGGTTGACTCATTGTGGATTCTTTGTTCAAAATGGCTTTTGTTCAAAATTGAGTTCTCTTCACTTATTAGCTTTGTTGAAAGCACTAAATGAGACCTTCATTTATGGACTGAGTCATGGATAGAATGGTGAGTCACTAAAATAAGGATGAAAATATGTACCATGTTAAAGTGGACTGAAGAACATGGTGAAGGAAATGAAACAGATTGATAGTTGTTAAGTGGAGGACATCCTTCCTGACAGTGTGTGTGTGTGTGAATATCCCATATCTTTGATCTTCTTAAAAGTCTGAAATAATGAAACCTATTTGGGTTGAGGGCAATTATTTATTATAATTTTTTTGTTAATTTAAAGAGAAGAAATTTTGTTTTAAAATAAAATATTCCTTCTTCTCCTAGAACAAGAAAAAATATGATAATGAAGGACTGACCAGTATATGATTTATAAATTCCCTTGGCTAAAAAAATTATGGCTGAGCATTGTCTGACGTATAATTTGATGTCTTTGTACCAAGAGAAAAAGTAGTAAGTAGTAAGCACCGCATATCATATATTTCTTATTTTTATTTTGGACCATGCAAACTCATTTGTTTCTTTGAGTCCAGAAGCAGACAGCACCAAGATGGATTTATTGGAGTGTTTTAGTGTACTTGAGTGATTAAGCAATTTGCATTTAAGGGCAAAAGATTAACATCTCCATGCTTAAAGTCACGATAGGCCACAAGTACCATGCAGGACAACTGCCTGGTAAGAACAGACACCTAGCAGGAAACGCTGCAGAGGCAATAACTCTGGTCTCCCTGCACACACGTCGCACACGGGCTAATCCTGTGTTTGAATCGTTCGTTTTCATTACACTTTTCGTCTCAGCGACACAGCTGATGGAAAGTCTGACAACAAATCCCCGGTTTCTGTGATCACAGGTGTTCCTGAAGAGTGACCGCGTGACACGTATGGTGCAGAGCGGCGGCTTCTCGGCCAACGACTGCCGCGAGGTGTTCAAGAAGCACATCGAGAAGCGTGTGCGCAGCCTGCCGGAGATCGACGGCCTCAGCAAGGAGACGGTACTCAGCTCCTGGATGGCCAAGTTTGACACCATCTACCGCGGCGATGAGGACCCGCGCAAGCAGCAGCAGCGCATGACGGCCAGCGCCGCCTCCGAGCTCATCCTCAGCAAGGATCAGCTCTACGAGATGTTCCAGCAGATCCTGGGCATCAAGAAATTTGAGCACCAGCTTCTCTACAACGCCTGTCAGGTAACAGCTGTCAGCATTAAGGTTGGGAAACAGACTATGCAGAGTATTATCATTCACTTGATCTCCAGACAAGGGGAAAAATTTACAGGAAGTAACTTGAAGCAAGCAAAACATGTATTGAAAAAAGCAATACTGAGTGAGTTCCAAGGGCCCGTGACACGGCCTTAGTCCTGGGGACACTGAGCTAGTTTTTGTTTCAGTCAGGCACTCGTATAATTAGATATTATAGAGCTTTTACTTTATTTGCCTTTTACATCTATCAAAGTACCACAGATAAGAAATAATTGATTAGAGAATGCTTATAAGCAGTTGTGTGTAATAATATTTATGTCAGATTACATTTCACTGTGGGATAGCAATACCACGAAGTTGTTAAAAATTGCAGCTTTTTATTCAACTACTCATCTTGATAGGGCTGTTTGAGAAATGAAGAGTCAGGGATTAAGTGACACTGGTTTATGCTAATAATAATAATAATAATAATAATAATAATAATAATAATAATAATTGAGGGTGTGACAATACCGTTTACCCACGGTTCAGTACATGTAGTGGTTTTCAGGCCATGGTAGCAGTAAGGTTTCTGTATCCTTATAATTAATTAAAAAACACATCACCCTTTAATTAAAAAACAAACTCTTTATTTTACCAAATAACTGTATATTTAGCCACGATACATACTGAACCGTGGGCAAACGGTATCAATACACCCCTAATAATAATGCTACATAGCAATTATAATATGGAAACATATTTGTAATATCGTAATATAGCTGTAAAGTCTCAGAAGAAGACTGCTATGAGCTTCTCTGCTGAAAATATTAGAAATTCTGTGTTCATATGTCTCTGACAGGTAGGAAATAAAGAGATATTGCGAAGATTACATATAAATGCGGAGAGAGAGGGAGGAAAAAAAGGCCAGTGAAAATCATACGTTGGGCCCACAATTCACTTGAGGGACTATGCCGCTGTTGCTGTTGGAGACACGTGAATCCAGTGTAATATGTGACTACAGATAAATAAGGTGTGATATGCGCAATGTAAAAAGCCTGTGGTGGCTTTGGCAAAGTGCTACATACTGATCCCTTTCTGGCCATTATTATTGTTATTTTACATGCACAAAATACACACTGAGAAGTGCACAAACTGAAATAAGGAACTATATTTGGTGGCAAAGATATGAAAATAACGGTTTTAATATTGCTAAGTTGCTGAAAAGCTCATAGATATTCATATAATTTTGTTTTAACATTTGAGTGTGTTTGTGTGTCATAAAGCATTATGCTATTCTGATAATAAGTGTAAAGATTTAAAGAGTCCTAGGAAGATTTTCCTTTGTGACCTTTGAGTGAGGATGAGTTTTTACTGTGATATGCGTTTTGTCAGTAATTTCAGCCATTGTGTGATGGAGAGGCGTCCAGCAACACCATTAGCCTTAGATTGATGGTGACATCTTGCCAGAAGCGATAGGCTGGAGGACATGTCCCGAAGATATGGGTGTATTGTAGCTGTTGTTAATAGTGCAATGCTTGCATATGTCTATATTAATCTCATTTTAAGCTTTTTGTGTTATGTGAATTGTGCTCAGTGATTGGTATGCTCTCTGGACTGTTTGATTAATATTTCCTGTTATTGTTATATATTTAGATTTTTCGTGAGCTGACAATTTAGCTTATTTCATCAGTTTTTAAAATGTTTCATTAACTCGTTGATACATACACTTAAGTTGAAAACATATCACCAGCTAGGTGCCATCGAAAATTTGACCCGAAAATTGTTATATTTAGCAATCTTATCAGCTGGCTCAACTCGGTATATGCTGAGGCTAGAATGAAGATACTATTTTGCGATTCTAGGAAGGGTTATTGCCTGAAAACTATGCCGTCAGGAATTTTCGGCGACATCCAGATGCAGGGTGTTTTGCAGCTTCGAAGCTGTGCATTCTAATGGTCCCTTAGCCGTTAGATTTTAGCTGCTGTTTCCCCAAGCAGGTCCCAGTTAGCACAGCTGATGCTCTGCTGACCTAGGAAGGCTGAGAACATTCTGGTGATTGCCATTTTATGCTTCCATATGGTGGCGGCCTTGGTGATTTGGCTGGCTGCATTTGGTAGTGCTACTTATTCATTTTCGTTGACCTTGATCGGATGGTCTTTGTACTGCACTTGATCATTCCAGATACCAGAGAGGTGAAGTATGGTGAAGGATGGGTTTTATGAACATAAACCTCAGAGGGGTAGAGGTGCATTATTCCCATATAACCCCGCCCCCAGAGTAGTTTATACCGTTTAAAATAGGGCCACCTGCCAAAAGAGACATTTATTCTTCAAGGAGAAAATATTTGCTCATTTAAAATAGATGATAAGAGCATGAAATGTGTCTATGCATGAGCCAACACGTCAGTTCCTGCAGGAGCTACAAAGGCAGCAGTAAACAAGCTAATTTATGGCCAGGTAGCCTTTTAGGAAGCCTGCAGCTGTGGCTGATTAGCTTGGGGATCTCATCACAGATGAGGGTTTGCTATTTGTGGCGATGAAGTCCCAGTGACGTGGGGGCATTTCAGAAAGACCAGCTCTGTGTCGAGGTGTCCGGTCTTCCACCTGTCAGGCCTCCATCATTTCTGGGTGGATAAGTCTTCACATTCACCAAACATATGGAAAGTTCGACTTGGAAAAGCATACGTGTTTTCCATTTCACTTGTCACACTGCTGCAGCTGGCTGTGTTGTAACTACTTGTTGTCATTGTTGTAAGCGATAGTTGTATGAATTTATTGAATGAATGGCGGAAATAGACACATTGATAAATATAAATGGCCATCAGGTTGTGGACTTGTAGTGTTCATTGTGCAGTCATGTGAGAATCACTAAGCCCTTTGGGCTGTTTATGCACCAATCCGAACTGGGTATTTACTGTAAGCATGCTGTGATGCAAACACCAACTCAGCAGTTCATGGGTGCAGTGTGGCTCTGAAGGTTACGCCTCTGCTCCTGTGATTAGAAGGTCGCTGGTTTGAGTCCCAGCCTTGGCATGATGATTGCGTCTCTGTTGGGCCCTTGAGCAAGGCTCTTAACCTCCTGAAATGCTCCAAGGGCCCCAGATAAACAGTTTGACCCTACACTCTGATCCCAAGCTTCACTCTCACTGTGTGTAAATGTGCCAAAGGAGGGAAAACGGGATGTTCTGTTTAAGCAAAGCATCATTTAATATATGCATTTTAATTTTTAGTTCTAGTGTGTATCATGCAAAAAATTCATGAGCTTCCAACCAGATGAATGGTGTGAAACACAGTAAATACCCATTTTGATAATTCACACTTCTGGCACATATTCTGTGTGTCATTGATCTTGATAGATCCCTTTGCCCCCCGGAAAAGATCCATCACAGGGCAAACAAACACACAGTTGTACACTGTGTGTAATTTAAAGATGATAGTTAGCCTATGAACTGCAGGGGGAAGTCGGAGTACCCGAAGGAGACCTGTGTGACACAGGGAGAACATGCAAACTCCACATACACACAGTGGAGACGGCATTTGAACCCTGTATTCTCTCAGTGTGAATCAGTGTATCAGGTCCAGTAGTCTGTTCAGGTGGTCTCGTCCCAGTCATCTGTGAGGTCGATCATGACCAGTAGTGTGAGAGGGCGGTCATATTTGGCAGTCAGCAAGGGCGGTCTTTTCTGGCAGTCTGTGAGGGTGGTCATGTCCGGTATTCTGTTAAGGCGGTCATGTCTGGCAGTCTGTGTGGGTGGTCACATCTGGTAGTCTGTTAGGGCGGTTATGTCTGGGAGACTGTGAGGGCAGTCATGTCCGGTAGCCTGTGAGGTTGTTTATTTCTGATGGTCTGTTAGGGCGGTCATATCTAGCAGTCTGTTAGGGCAGTCACATCTGGTAGTCTGTTAGGGCTGTCACGTCTGGCAGTCTGTGTGGGCGTCATGTCCGGTAGGCAGTTACGGCAGCCTTGTCTGTCTACTGTTTTCATGTCCCTGAGGTCAAGTGTTCTGTGATTTATTTTCCAGTGCTCCTGTAAGAACCCTAAATCCTTTCTTATACTTTCTTATCCTTTCTTATACATTATTCATCTTATAAGATGCCTCTGTGCAAAGCAACTTAAATGACTATAAATAGTTTGAAGTTCATACCACCAGGTATTTATCCCTGAGGTTAGGATGTAGCTGGCACAGGTGTGCTCAGTGACCCAACAGCAGTAATCGGTTAACTAGCAGGTAGGGGAGTGCTGAACCATTTTAGTTAACCTGAGCAAAGCTGCTTCTTTATACGGGAATTCCATTGTGTCCCCAGTGAGCATGCTGACCTTTCAGCAGGTTTCGTTTTAGCATCGTTTTCAGTAGAACGCACATCAGACCTGACATGGTTGATGCAAGAAGCAGGCAGGATGGCGGCCCATAGGGGCGAGAGGGTGAACGAGTCCCTCAGACATGCGCCGTGACGTGGGTGTGTGTCACAGAGCTATTTTCTGGGTTACAGCTCCTCAGCACCTGGAGTTTATGTAATGTGAAGGTAGTCGACCAGCCAGAGAAGGTGCCGGAGCAGTAGATGCTCAGCCGGAGGGGTACGATGCTATCGTTTGGTCCTGCTGTAGCCCCAGGGAAGGCGACCCTCTCACCGAGGGCCCCAAAGCATCAAACGCTTGTCTTGGGCAAACTCCAACAGATGTCTGTAGAGTGAATGACA
This sequence comes from Mormyrops attenuatus, assembly GCA_026777985.1. Classification (NCBI taxonomy): domain Eukaryota; kingdom Metazoa; phylum Chordata; class Actinopteri; order Osteoglossiformes; family Mormyridae; genus Mormyrops; species Mormyrops attenuatus. The sequence goes on from JAODKC010000107.1 coordinate 25,368,695, forward strand.
CGTGGTGCTGTTTCACAGTGCCCCTGTCTAAGGTGTTAAACATCCGCCCCCTCCTCTGTCACCTCCCATGCGTCACAGTCTCTACTCCGCTCACTCTCTCAAATTCAGCTCAGAGCAGCCTTACAGATACTCCTCCAGGGAGCCCAGCCTCACACAGCTTGGTGTTGGAGTGCTGGCTAAAGGTCATGGGCCCAGCCAGCCAAAAAAGCAGCACCTCCCAGCTCTGGGCTTTGTCAACCTGTACTTTCCTTCAGTTAAGGGCTGTTCCTCTCTTAGCCCTTCAGCAGCAGAATGAGCTGACAGCGTCCATTAGACCTGAAAATGTGCATTATAATGTCTGTTGTTAGGTTGCAATTCATTTATTTAAGCAGTATCGCTGCCAGGATGCCTGTCTCTGGTACTAAATGTTTTATGGTACGTTGCATGCTTGGTGAAAATCTTCTTGCATTTTCTGGTGTACATTTCAGTGTGATTTGCATATTTATAATCCTGTAAAATCAATTTTTATGGTTTGTATTTGAGCTTAAGTGCATCCTGCTGATATATGCTCCTGCATCCTCTTAAATGTTATTTGCTGCATTTTGGCGTGGTAGAGAAGAGTCTCTGCCAAATAAAATGTAAATGTGTCACGCATTCTGGATTTAGTTACTGGGGAACTGGCCATTTTATGCTGACATGGTGGGGCACAGCTATATTGGGGAATTTGGTTGTGTTTGTGAGGAAGACATTATGAATCCTGTGAGATAAGATATTCAAAATAATATTATACATTCAGTATTCAGTATGTAGGCCCATTAGTTATAACTACGCAGGTATATCTCTGTGTTTGCATGAAGGCGTCACTGGGTCTGTGTTGATGAAAGACAGACCGTTCACAATCATCTTTCACTTTCCTTGACACTGGGTGTCAGGTGACCATCTGCTATCCGAGGCCCTGCTCCTTTGTCTGCTGTCACGGCAGCTGTGTGCTCGATCGACCTTGCCCCGCGTGGCTTATTGTCGCTCCGTTTTTTTCCCTTCCCCTGAATACATTACAGACAGATGTTCTAGCAGCCAGCAACATAATTGCATTTCCGACATATCAGTCGATCTGAGGAGGAAGTTATTCGATTTAGCACAATCGCTTTTCCAGCAACGAAAGACCATCGATATCATCAGGCGTGGGACACGCTGGGCAACGGGATGACCCGGCTGACCAGACTGTGCATGGACAGGAAAGGCGGCTCGAAGACATTATACTCTGTAGTCTGTTTTCGCTACTGTTTGTGCACTGCACACTCATCACAATTAGCTGCTTACTATAAGCATATAAAAGCTGCTGTACCCTAAGAAAACAAGGAGAAAGCTATTTAACTTATAGCCACCCAGATAATAAGAATAAATAAAAAAAAAAACACATGTAAACCTACAGACCCCCAAATATTAAGTTGGTAACACCGTACTTAACGGGACACAGATAATATAGTGTTATACTATTACTTAGGCATTAATTAACCACAAACTAAGTCTTAGTTACATACTGATCTCATGTTAATTCGTTATTAATGAATCATGACTTTTTATCCCAAGCATTTGTATTTGTTAATATATCTGTTAATTCTGTAAACCTTTGTGAACTACTGAAGGAACTACTAAAGGAAGAAATAATGAATAACACATGTGAAATGTTTGTTCATCATTAATGAATCGCCAGATCTTTTATGTCAAGCAGACTATATTTGTTTATGATTTGTTCATGATTTATACTTCAGCAGTAACTGAGTTATTACTAAGTATTTGTGCCCCGTCAAGTAAAGTGTTACCATTAAGTTTTGTATACTTTGTAGAGTAGCACGCAGTATAATCCTGTTAGACTCTGAATGATTAACAACCAGGTGAGATATTACTACTGCAAGGCAATCCATCATTAAACCTAATGTAATTCAGTAAGCGATTATATACCGCTCTGGAAAAAAATCCATACAAATATATTTTTAAATCTGCATTTTTTTTTCTATGGCAGCCATTCCGTGTGCGGTATTTGTTGAATTTCAACACCAACATACCTGATTTATTGTAAGGAGGTATTGATTGGCTGAACCAGACAGAACGCTTAATGGTTTGGGAATCATATCTATGGACTTCCATCCATCCATTTTTTGTAACTGCTTGTCCTGTTCAGGGGGGTCAGGAGCCTGTTCCAGAGGCACACTAGAAACACCATTTACACCTGTGGGCAATATGGCAACTCCAACAATGGCACAGGGAGAGCATGCAAACTCCACACACATGAAACCATAGCAGAGACTCAAACCCAGGTCCCAGAGGTGTGAGGAAACAGTGCTAACCGCTGCACCACCATGCCACCTTACCTTAGGGTCCATCATGTACTTAACCATCCTATTTTTATAGGACCAAATGGATGTCATTAACAACAACCATTGACTATGCCAAAGATGAAAATTTCTGATGTTCTGAGTGAGGAGAAGAAGGTTGCTATGCTGGTCCCGCCGACAGACAGCTACGGTGAATAGCATAGCTGTACATAAGAACAGCAGGAGACACTGAGAATGACCAACAGCCATAAAGAAAGCAGAAGTGACAGCAGAGATGACCGCCAACTCGTACGACAGCGTCTCATGAATCGAAAGATGACTTCACGTGACCATGAAAAAGAATAGGAAACATAAAGTGTTGTGAAGAGCACAGCAAGGATTGTTTGAAATAGATACCCAGAAACAGGACTGAAGTCCCACACAGCAAGGCCCTACATCAATGAGCCAGGTTGGAGATATTAGAAGATCATCTTCTCTGATGAGTCCGATTTTAAGCTCTGCCCAACACCTGCCCATCTGATGGCTTGACAGGAACCTGGAGAGGCCTACAAGCCCCAGTGTCTCACAGCTACTGTGAAATGGGACGAAGGGCCACTGATGATGTGGGGGTGCTTCAGCAAGGCTGAAATCGGGTAGATTTGTACCTGTGAAGGAAGCCACTCAAGCACTGAATACAGTCGTCCTGGAAGAATACTTGCTTCCTTCTAATCAGACCATGTTCCCCAGCTCTGACGACTGAGTTTTTCATCAGGAAAATGCTCCGTGTCATGCAGTCAGGTCAATCAAGGTGTGGATGGAGGACCACCAGACCAAGACCCTAACATGCCCAATCTCCAGACCTAAACCCCATCATAGAATATTATAAAACAGAAGACGGGTGGTCACAAGGCATCAAGTAAAGCTGCGATGTTTGACTTTTAAACCAGAAGTGAGATGTGTCTGGAGTCAGCCAGTAACAACGTGAAGGACTGGTGGAGAGTATGTCAAGATGCATCAAAGCGCTGATACAGAATCAGGGTTATTCCACCAAATACTCATTTTTCAATCCTTCCTAAGTTTTTAAAAAAAATATATGGTTTTTAAAATTATGTTTTTTGTTGTGTTTTGACCATTTGTCCTTGCAAATAATAATATTTTTGTTTGGTATTTGGGATCAAGCTTGATCAGTAGTTTAGAAAAGAATGTCAAAATGTATATTTTATACAGGCACATTGTAAAAATGATTTAGTCTCTTCCAGAGCAGTATACGAAGATAAGAAGGGCTATACTGCAGATTGGGTATTACTTCTTAACTTTATTGTGAGACATCATTTAATAAGAATGCAGTGAGCAGTGCGGATCTATGCTGATATAAAAATGCAGCGAGCAGTGCGGATCTATGCTGATATAAGAAATGCAGTGAGCAGTGCGAATCTATGCTGATATAAGAATGCAGTGAGCAGTGCAAATCTATGCTGATATAAGAATTCAGTGAGCAGTGCAGATCTATGCTGATATAAGAATGCAGCGAGCAGTACGGATCTATGCTAATATAAGAATGCAGTGAGCGGTGTCGATCTATGCTGATATAAGAATGCAGCGAGCAGTGCAGATCTATGCTGATGGAGCAGAAGAAAACATGCAAATTCTTTATGAAAGATCATCGTGAAAAAGGGTAAATTGTGTATAAAATCCATGACAATAAGGTACATCAAAGCCATCCATTCCTGCTATATATACAGTCCATAAAATTAATATACAGAATGGAACATCTCGATCGTTTTACTTAAATTATTGTGAAAGTTTAACTGACTTTATATTTATATAAAGTCTTTATATTTAGAGACCAAGCACCTTAGATGGCGAGGCACCTATTGTATTTGACATTATATCTGCTTGTACGGTATATTGTTATATAGCAGTGGTCACCAGCTGGCACTTTCTGCTTTTCATCTGGGCCGAAATACAATTGAATCCAGACCTTGCTATTACTATCATAATAAAAACTCTTCTATTTTCAAGAGGAGGCACAAGTTTTCAGTGACTCAGTTTTCTCGCCCAAGGTGTCTTTGAGCCCTGAAAGTATATTTTTATTTGAAGCATCTAACAAACTGGATACCTCACTCCAGCCGTAGAGTGTCTGGTGTTGATTAGAAGTCTTTCTTGCTGGTTCTGAAACAACGTAATGCACTTGCCTTTAATTTCGTATGTTAGCAATGTTACGTTATCCAGTTCATTTGGTCTCTGAAATACCAAGAAAACCGTCTGAAATTGCAGTTATCCCTACTACTGATACAAAGTGTTTCATTGCAAAACATCAAATAATGTGGGGTGCTTTCTATCTTGCGTGAGTGATGAAATCTTGTTACATCTATTAATATGTATAAAAACTGTTAAAAATATCTAAAATAGCTTTTGAGCTGTTCATATTTTCTTGGGAACCTTAGGTCTCTAGATTGACTAGAAAGACATGTAAATAGAATTCCACCCACTATGAATTTTCTAGACAGGCATTGTAAGAGGCACCCACGTCTTGTGGCATGTATGGTACAAACTAATAATTTTATGAATCATTAGCTAGGAGGGCAAATCAGAGGGACTCAGTGCTGACTCCATAAACAACGCTGTCTTCCTGGAGGTGCTGTCAGGGTCCTGATCGCTCGACACTCACCTTGCCCTCACTCCTCACTCCTCACACACACAACCGTTCAGCAGTTTACCCCCAAACCCTTCTATTTCCAGCTGTTGAGTGGGAGGGGTTGGGGTGGAATGGAGGTGCATATTGGGTGTGGGTGGGAGGAAGGCTTAGGGGCACTGGAGCAAAGCTGGGCGAAGACTGGCGGAGTTCCTTCCCTAAAGTGATCAGCTCAGTCAGCACATGGCTACGGATATAAATAGAGCAGCAGATTGTCATCCAGCTCCCAGCTTTTCAGACCCCGCTGCCCCCCTGCGCTGTCGCGTCCCCCAGCAATCCGGCTGGCTGTCCTCTGCCAGACCCTGCAGCAACCTGCCGGAGGGGAAAAAACCCGCAAAGTCGCAGGAGGGCGGATGTGCGGCCATTCCTCATCTCTCTGGCATAGCATGTTATCCAGGATGATCCTGCATTCTCTTCTTTTCCCTGCCCCTCTTTGCTTTCCCGTCACTGTCCATGTGTTTAGTGCACCTGCTGCCAGTAGGAATATCGCCACGTGAGAGACCCCTTCACAGAATATTGAAATTCTGCATGAAAAATGTCATGTCAACACAAATCGATTTCCCTGTTTTGTTGAGAATGTATAAATATTTTGCTATTTATGGCCTTTACTCTACAAATCTCCTGCCGGATGATGTACTGGCTCCTGGATTCTTTTGCCGTTTTTTTTTTCTTGCAGTATCCTTGAGAGAAGGTCATTTGTTTGCTCTGCTGAAGCTGCTCCAGATTCTCAGGGGTGTCGTAACTTTGCCTCGTCACCCACCTGTGCTCTCTCCCTCCCCCTGCCGCTTATGACCTTTGTGTTGACTGTGATTCCGTTCGAAGATTAGATGCAGCTCCTCAGAAGTTTTAACTGTGTTCCCCACGTCCATCTATTGCTGTGCATCTGACCACGGGGTATGGTTGCACACCGCGGTCTTATATTTATTGAGTAAAAGGGACGTTCAATGCAATTTCTGCCCCTAGTTTCATTCCGCAAAGAGGGCAGCGTGGAAAGAAGCACATTCCAAAGCAAGCACCTGCTTCTGGGTGCTGGTAGTGTGAGCTATTCCCCAATGAAAGGTTACAGCACACATTTCTGTTAATTGAAAATTTCCTGACAGCACCACTGCACATGCAGTCTGGTGGAGTGTTTGGAGATGTTATATTAGCTGAGCCATTAAGCCGCCTGCACTGCAGCATACAAAGGGGGATTAAAGGAGTGAGAATCTGCAGATTGGCAGCATGGCTGCGTCCAGAGTGTGCGATGCTCTGATGAACATACTTTTTCCTGCTATTCCACTCATGCAATTGTTCTGAAATATCATTTGATGGTTCACTGATGACGGTGAGGGATGATGAGGGAGAGAGGAGTGAATGGGCTGTTCCTATTGGCCATAACTGATTTCCATCCCTGAAATACTGAGAAGTTAGTATTTAATCCACCACAGCAACCCTGTATGGGTGGATGGATGGATGTGCTTCTCCATTAACTCCTTGATAGTGCATGTGTTGTTAAAGAAAGAGTTATATGTTTCAAATCCAAAACAAATCTGCATTAGGCTAATTGGATTGCATGGGATAGACTGAAGACTCCATGCGATCCAGGGTTGGAAGATGGATGAATGGATATTCTAATTTGTAGCATAACTTCCCTTTCAGCTGAACACCACAAACCTTTCCATTATAAATGCTGTGCTTAAAATTCTCCCCATTAGAACTCTGCCAACAACAAGAGAAGAATCTTGTTTGTGTAACATTAACATTTATAAATACTAAATATTATTATGCAGCTTTATTTTAGGGCTGTCACTATAGGCTATATTAATAATTGAGTAGTCTCCCGATTAATTTGCTGATTAATTGAGTAGTCGTTTATGTAATATATGTAGCAGTTGGTGTGAGGCGGGAACCAGCCCCGGACGTGGCCCCAGCCCATTACAGGGTGCACACTCACTCAGACATACGGTCCATTTAGGCACTTCCACCTCGCTTAGGTTGCATGTTTTTGGACTGTGGGAGGATGTGGAGCATCACGTCAGCTAGCCTCGCGGGGAAGGCGTAGATTCATTCTTACTTGGTTCATTTTGTTTTGAAACATTGACAAACGGCTCACAGGTTAACAATATCGTAATTTGCAATATTTGTTTTATTTTGTTGAAAAGTGCTAACTTAAAATGTGGATCTTTCCAGTTATTAAGCACAATTTCCATGGTTGTCAATGGTGAGGCTGCTTTACTGGACCCATGCAGAGTAAATATAGGCATCATTTATTTTTGACTCTAGGGACTCTGTTTACAACAATGAAAATGTCTGTATGGAATAGTTGTAGTTGTATATTTGCAAGCATGGAAGGAAACCCTGTATTTGCATTTTGTTTTAACCACACTATTTTAATAAAAGTGCTCATGATACATCTGATACGTTGCTTTAACTTAAAATTAAACATTTAGCCATTTAGGCCACTTTGAAGAGAAAAAATACATACATGCATATACATACATACACACACACACACACGCACACACTCAGTGACAAAAAAAGTTACGCACCCAGAAGTAATGGTCCGATTTGGATGTAATTTGGTACAGATGCAGACCAGCGATGGGTATGTAAATGGTTCGATTTCCAAGGAGCTGGCAGGTCTAGTCACCTTTGCTTTCTTATTTGGACCCTCATCCGCTACGCTCCGTCTTCCTTCAGCCATATTACTGAGTAATGAGGCAAATTTTAATCCATGCCTTTTAATAATTGAGTAATTGAGTTTAAGTAATCAGGTAATTGTGACAGCTCTACTTTATTTTAATTTTATGTATGTATGTATGGAGTGCCTTGCGATGGGCTGGCCCCCCATCCTGGGTTATTCCCCATATGTATGTTTGTATGTATGTATGTATTATTATTGTTGTTGTTGCTGTTATTTTTATTATAATTTAATTTAATTTAATTTAATTTAATTTAATTGATTTCACTATTGGTCCTTGAGCAAGGCCCTTAACCGCAAATCACTACAGGGATGCATTCAGACCCAGATAGCTGACCTTCACTTGTACATCTCCTTGGACGAAAGTGTCTAGTAAATCGCTGATTGTAAATGTGATGCAGTCCAGGGTCAGAGTGAAGCTGTAACCCATGCCAGGTCGGGGCGGCCTGCCAGCCGGCTACATGTCAAGCAGTAGTTCTGCTATTATAATTAAGGAGACTTTTGCTTCCTGAGATTTTTTTTTATTAACAGTAACAGTCCAGGCCTGAGAATTGGTGTGTGGGCCAGACCAGCTGCTCCAGTGTCCTGACCACACGATCCTGGGGGCGGGTGGTGGGGGCTGGGCAGCCATACACAGAGCAAACGCCGTTACACGCTTCGACAGAGCTCCCCTCCTCTCACACAGTCACATGCACAGAGGTCCAACCGCAAAACAGGAAACCCATCCCATCTGGCCTCATCCTGACACCCACCCTGGATGCTACACATGCTTTTAAAGCCATTTCCTAGGACCTGACTCCCCACCCCACTGATCTGTAAATTGCGCGGTGGGGGGGCTCCTCTACAGGCTCGCTGAGCTGCACGTGGGCAGAAGGGATCGTTCGTTGGTGATGCACTTTCACGGTGGGGGGTGGCGGGGGGTCATCGCGTGACGAGCGCCACTGGAGGCTTCGTCCGCTAAGGGCAGGGAGGGACACGGTTACCCTGCATTAATAGAGATTAATGAAGTCCCCTGGCTGACTGTGTGGCTGGAGGCACGAACGAGAGAAGCCGTGAGGCGTAACCCGGCTTTGATTCACGTTGGCCTAGTTAAAAAATTCCTGGAGGGAGTGGGCTGGCAGGGGCTTCTTTTAAGCAGCAGGGGTGGGGCATGGAAATGGTAGGAGCCCTAGCCACACCCCAGCACTCCTTAGGCTCTTCCGCCTCATCCACCCACTCAGCATCCATCATGGATGCCGGACTCCGCCCCTTCGCATCCTGCGACAGTACGCCGCTTCATAAAACTAGGCTAGGCGCCCTCGGGAGACGGACCGCCTTCCTTCCTGCTCGCCGAACCCGCTGTGCCCTATGTACCTCTTGCATGGCGATCGGACGCTTAATTTTTGTCTGTTTGTTTTTATTGTGTGGCATTTCTTTTTGGAATGTGCCTCCCGCTGAGACGAGGATGCACTGTCCGTCTCCGGAGTAAACGCCCCCCCCCCCACCCATAGAACCCACCTTCTTGGAAAAGCAAACAGCTATACTCACATGAGCTATTCAGAACAACCCTAGTGCTCTTTTAAAGCCTCATTAAGGCACATTTCCAGCTTTCTTGAGCATAAGAGAAGAATATGAAGAGAGCGGCATTAAAGGCGTGACACGGTGCAGTGATATATCACTGCTTATGACCCTGCAGAGCTCTGGACCACCCTGGCCGTGGAGGCTGGCTTCCCCGCATCCCTGTCAAGCCCATTGCTCCATGTTGCTTCTGCCGGCTGTGCGTCTGCCAGGCTGCGTTAAACTGATTTCATTAATTCGATTAAGGCGAATCCCCAGCTCAGTTCACGATGGCCCCTCCCACGTCGGCGGGGATGTCTCAGTTTCCTCACACCGTGCACTTCCTTTCTCGGCTGCTCTGCACGCTGCTGTCTTTGTACCCCATTTACACAGTATGTAAAGAGCCAGGCAAAATCCTCCTGGTTCCACAGCATCCCTGTTGCATGACTATGATGAGATGCTCGGAGCTGCTTTATGCATGAGGGAAGCTCAGTGGTTAATTACGCCTCCAGCAGAGCATGGGAACTGAACCCAAAGAGGCATAAGGCTACAGTGCCCCCCAGCTGGGACTATGCCATGAGGGATTCCCACGTAACCATCACGTGATCCACGTTGTCCAATCAGAAAGGATTCTAAAGAGAGCCTGTGGTGATGTGACCTTGGAGTCAGGACTGAGGGGCAGGTCGGATGAAGTATCTGTGACACAAGTGGAACCCGTTGCAGTGATCTGGCCAATCCGTGGGGGGGAGCATGGGAGAGCCCGCCCCCACACGTGCCCGTGACTGTGCCCATGTGGGCTTGAGGAAGAAACATCTCGCACGCTCCACGTTGGAGTAGGGGAAGGGCACTTGCAGAGCAAATAAATAACACAGAATGAGTTCAAGGAGGCAGTGTGGGCGGCCGTCTTCCTGGACTTGGCATGCAGGCGGACCTGGAAAGAGGGGCTATTTCCTGTTCATCATTACAGCCATCCTTACTTGCGGCTCTGCGGTAAAAAGCATCATCCTGCTTCCCCCGGCCCCTACCGCGCACGATGCTCAAGGGAGCCCGTTCAGAGATGGGTGTTTGTTTGCTTCGTTGAGCTCTCGTGGGGGTGGGGGGTTTGATGGAGATGGGGAAGGGAGGGGTGAAGCACCGGGGTCCACCACCAGCCCAGATGGTGAACTAACCAAGCAGAAAGCCGAATGTTCCCGGCCAACCAATAAATTGTAGCTTTTCTCTTTCTCTCCTGCCGTTGCCAAGAATGCCACAGGCTCATGTTTGTCGGGTCGGCTTTAAAAATGAGGGAGAAAATATGATTAAACGCAGTATGCATCATATGTAGTGGCTTCTCCAAACTCTAGTTGCAGTTGCATTGTGACTGAAAGCTCTTCAAATGTACTCAGACCATCCACAGCAGAGGGCTCCGTTGCCCCCCCTTGTAACAGCCGTGACTCACTCTGGCAATGGGCGAGCCCATCACTCGGGGTACGGTGAGCCCTTCAGCGCGAAGGAATATGCTCCTCATGTTGACAGGCCGGCCCTCCGGCGGAGCCGCGAAGCCGTGGGCGGTGATACGCCCACTCCGATCTGCTTCCTCGCCTGGTGGCGCCGGGCACTTGGGTCGGTGATGCGAAGGGAAAATGCGCGCTTGTCTGTGAGTGATGTTTGCTGGCTGCTGTTGGTGCACCGTCGCACCCAAAGGGTACAACAAGGTGACTCTCGCCAGCTGTTACGCCGTGTTTTCCACCAATCTTCGTAATGTATGAAAACACAGACCAGCTAGCAGTGATTTGTGCCCATCCCAAACCTCCGGCTCAAGTAACGCATAAACTCTCCCTTCGGTTGGAGGCATGCGGGTTGATTGATTACACTATTAGGCCCTAATTAAGCTTACCAATTAAGAGGCAGCTATCACTGCATAAAGGTCAATAACCTTTTCACTGCACCCTATGAGCAGAATCATTTTTGTTGGGAATTGCAGCAGCTACATTTGCTTCTCATTATTCATTATTTACATCTATTCCCCCATCTATCCATCCATCCATCTCTTACCCAATTCAGGTTCACGGTGACCCCGCAAACAAGCAATGTGGCAGCTAACATCCAGAACCGGATGCTGTTCCATCATAGGGGACACATTCACGAGCACGATCAATGGCCAATTTAGAGTCGTCCATTCAGTTAACTGAATAATTGTGGATGACACAAAGAAACTGGAATACCTGGGGGATACCTGTCGAAATAGGGGGAGAACGTACAAACTTCAGCCACACACACCCAGAGGCAGGATACAAGCCTCCCGCCCTGGAGGTGTGATGCTACAGTGGTATTCACTAAGGCACTGTTCTCTCTTCATTTTTCATACTTAATATAACGGCTGTTCATGGAGTTCTGTGGCCTGGGCTACACCTAGTATCTGCAGCCAGAGTTTCTGTCGTGCCTGAGTTCCCTCAGGTTCCTAATAGCAGTCAATGGCAAATGTGTCTCTTCTCCAAATAAAGCTCAATCATCTTGTGGTTTATGTCTATTAAATAAAGTGACGTGTGGCTGACTGGAGACTGTAAGAAACTTGCAAACACGGGGGAAAGCTTTAGACAACCGAATGAAAATCTCTTTGGGGTGAGTGTAAAGTTTAAGTATGACTTTGGGCATTAATCACTGTTTTCCCCTCTTCAATCCCAGCTGGACAACCTAGATGAACAAGCTGCCCAAATAAGAAGAGAGTTGGATGGACGACTACAAATGGCGGATCAGATTGCAAGAGTAAGTCGGCAGAAGGTTATAGTAAATATCATCTTGTGTACTTTGACCTTAGTAATGTTGGTGTCCCTAACTGTTCTTATATGCATTTAAATAAAAGGCTGGGAAGTTTCCCAAGTTTGTGTCCAAAGAAATGGAGGCCATGTACATCGAGGAGCTCAAGTCGTCAGTCAACCAGCTGATGGCCAACCTAGAAAGCATGCCGGTGTCTAAGGGCGGGGAGTTTAAGCTGCAGAAGCTGAAAAGAGGTCACAATACCTCCATCATCGACATGGGCCAGGAGGACGAGAACCAGCTCTCCAAGTCTGATGTGGTGCTCTCTTTCACCTTGGAGGTGCGATCAAAATCCTGCCTTATAGCTCTGGAAAGTGAAAAAAAAAAAGTAGAGTATGCAAGCTTTGCCCTCATAGAGAGAGTGCAAGACTGAGCCAATGCATAGCAGTAATAATAATAATAATTTCCAGTAGTATGTAAATTTCAAGACTGTAAAATCCATGCATTACTTTTGAGCACTACTCAATCTACTGAATGGGAATTTTCAGGGCATGCATGAAACCCTACTCATTCTGGAGTCTTAACTGTTGACTTAGTTCAATTAAATTTAAATGACATATTTTGCTTTACTACAATTTGAAGACTAGTTCCTCCCATTGTTAAGGGGAGGGATTGGCTTTACCAGGAAACATCTAGCAATGAAGGGTAACTGGCTCTCCTTCAGTGGCTTTGCATTTCCCAACTTTCTCTTCTATAAACCAGTATGTGTGGAGACATTTGAAAGGTAAGCTCTAGTAAAATATGCTTTCATGATGAACGACTCCCTATAAATGTGGCATAGCCCGAAGAACGATTCCCCTCTTCTGAGTATTAATTATACCATCAAACATTCAATATTTCCCTCTGCCTTTGATTATAATGTATTATGGTGACCAGTATTATTACCATGGCAGTAGTAAGACACCTGTTGTTTGAAAAGGAGCAGTGATTTGTGGTGCCCATGCTAGAGACTGGAATCCATTTTGTGGGTTTTATTTTTGTTTGTCTTTTATTTCCAGGTTGTAATAATGGAGGTTCAGGGCCTGAAGTCTCTGGCTCCCAACCGCATTGTCTACTGTACCATGGAAGTGGAAGGGGGTGAGAAACTGCAGACCGATCAAGCAGAGGCCTCCAAACCGACGTAAGTCTGGAAATAAGGAGACGGGATTTTTTCAGCTGTGTGCCGAGTGCAAAGAAGGCAAGAGAACAAGTTTCTAGTTCTTGTGGCTGCCTGTGCTGTAAGGACACCATAGTGTCAGCAGCAACACATGAATTATGATGGTGTTGATTCTTCACAGCTATGATTATGCAATGATTCATTCTTGGTTGATTGACCCAAAAACTGATGTGTAAATGTTGGCAAAATATTTTCCTAGGGAGTATGTCAAGCACAAGTTTAACCCTAACCCTAAACCTGAACCATAATCCCGAATCTACCTGTCTTGTGTTGCAGCAGTTCACTTGGCTGCCATTCAAGTGTATTTTTACGCTTTTTTTGTTATGAGAGTTTGTTGTGACTGGGTTACCGTTATCAACACTCTTACACAAAAAAATCCATAAGCTATTTAAAAGAGAAAAAAAAACACACTGCTGGAATATTTTCTCACACATGAACATAAAGAGTTCTCCCGCAGTAGGTTTTTTTCTTGATGCGGTTTTCGCAGTGTCCGCTTCCTGCCAGTTTATGTAATTCCCGCTGTAAGCTCGGTGGGAACGGAAATGGCGCATGATGTTCGGAATCAGAATCAAAGAGCTGCCACACTTTCCCCATAGCCCAGCTCTTTCCCCCTTTCTTGCTTTAATTAAAGTGCAGACTAAGCACTGTGTCTACTTCTAATATAAATCATGTCTTTTAAATACTCAGTCTAGGATATCTGTTTTGCCCACAGCAGATGCTGAGTGACTCGTTTTTATTAGAGTCCACTGAGGTGAGCTGTAGCGGTCCCATTGAAATCTTGCATGTTTTCGAAATTGTCTTATTGACGTAGCTGTTAAGACATGAAAGATGACCTTTAATAAAAGGTGTTTTGTTGCAAGTCCTGGAAGTCTGATATCACAAGGCATTTATTTTTAAAGAATGTTTCAAAGAGTGTGTGTTTCAGAGCTGGGATGGGGAGTTGATTCTGGGTCAGAAAAGCAACCTCATGGTGTTGATTTCCGTGGGCCCGGCCGGCGTTATTCCATCCTCTGGGGACATTAGAGACAGATGTTGTATTTGCGAGTTATAACAGCAAATCACTTAGAGCTGGTATATAGCTTTTGGTTGAAAGAACCTTCTTCTGCTCAAACAGGCAGTAGTCTTCTGAGGCTGTGTGCTCAAATCCCTCTTAATGCCTGTCTTGGCCGTGAAGTAGGTAAATAATCACTGATGAAGGGGAGGCTTCACTTCATTGGTTAATGGAGAACTGGGGTAATGTAATGTAAGCATCAGAGAGCTCATTCTGCATGTGACACTAAAAATTATTACATATTCACTGCAGTTGCCAAGAAGTCGAACTCACTTACAGGCAAGATTCATCCAGATGAGGGCTGCGTTGTATCAGGGTTGCTAGGAATAGGCGATATAAATCCCTTGGGGAAGAGTAAAATTTCAGGGCAACCACTGGAGGACCGGACAATATTACTTGCACTTGGGGATCTTTTCTTAAATGATGATTAAACAGAGATGCTGCCAGTATCTGGTGAATATGGCTTATAGATTGTAAGATGTCGTCCCCGAGACTGAAAAGCACAGCTGGTCCCTAGGTTTTGCCAGGCTGTTCTCGACATTGTCTAAATATAATCCTAGGAGACGCTGTCTTCAGTGTTGCTGGGACAGGAAGGCTTAGTTGTAGAGATCTCCCGGAATATTAGCTGGGAGAAAAAAAATAAGAGCTTAACATGGGGGGAGGGGTAGCAAGATGAAGCCATGGGGGCATTTAGGTTCTATTTAAATGGGTCTCTCCTTCATGTACTGTAGCTGCCTCTCAGTTGCTATAAAAAGCCCCCCAGTCCCTGATATCTGGCACCATCTGACTGACTGACTAGTGGACAGTGAAAGCGGGATGCTGATGCGTCGCAACAGACGGTGCCAAACAGCCATCCAGGTACTAAAGAGGCAGGACCAGCATTGGGCTCGACGGGTAGGTGTCCAAACCAGGCAGGTGCATGGGCGTAATGAGTGTATAAAAGGAAAAGCAACAGCAGATGGGTCCTCTCTTTTTGAATTTAATAATCCGGCCTCAGAATATTCTCGCAAGCGACAGGAGGATGTTGTCACTGAGTGGCCACAGGCAGATTCACACACTCTGGCCGGCCAAATCTCACCTGTTTGTGTACATCTTTGTCAACGGTATGTTGAGTGAGAGACAGAGCTGTAATATTATTATATAAAATTCAATGAGCTGTAATTGATTATATAAGATATGCCTTAATTTTGCAAATGAGGGTGACGAGTCCTTTGACGAAGGTATCTGTCGGTAGTTAATTTGTAGTAGACAGTAAGGAATGCTTTAGTAAGGTGTAACAATGATAGCGGGCATGGAAATTGCTTATTGGAATAAATTTGATAATAAAAATGCATGATTATCCATTCATTGTGGTGCACAAGGCAGGGGGCGTACCCTGGAGAGGATACAGAGTCCATTATGGGGCCCATGCACGGTTTTGGACTAACATGAAAACTTCCCAGAGGATTCAAACCACTGGGCCACAGTTTATGTTCATGCAGTTGAAAATTCATAAATAAAATGATTGGAGTGGGGGAGTTGATGGCAGATGGCTGAATTTGATCGTCCATCGACGAGGAAACCGTCGAACAATAGGCTCACAAAATACCTCATAGTGTTAGCCTGTGAATTCAGAGTGCCGGTGGTTAGAGTGCATCTCTATTTGGCTTCTCTGCAGGCCCGTCAGAGAATTGCGTAGTTTGAGAACCACTGGCAGATGAGGAATTCAGACTCTTTGATGTTAAATTGCTGATGGAACAGGCAAATCTGCCTTTTCACCCTGTGCTTTTAAGCTCTTTGTAATGTATGGCTGCTACTGGCACAACTAATCTGGACAAACGTAAGCCAGGCAGTTTTGCAAGCAACAGTGAGCTGACATTTGTAAGTACTTTTATGTCTCAGAAAGTCATGT
Source organism: Mormyrops attenuatus (assembly GCA_026777985.1). NCBI lineage: Eukaryota > Metazoa > Chordata > Actinopteri > Osteoglossiformes > Mormyridae > Mormyrops > Mormyrops attenuatus. The sequence continues at coordinate 25,384,794 of JAODKC010000107.1, forward strand.
CTTTGTTTTAAACGAATAGGGAGATAAAGGAACTCAGTCCATTTTGTATGAGAAGTTCGAGTTTGAATAGGGACGAGTGGCCATGTTTGATACCATTTCCAGTTTTTACCTCTAGTATAGGTTTAAGAATCACCTCTGAAATGACATACACATATAAAATCTGCTTTCTTTGACCATATATGTCAATGTTAGAGGTGGCGCTGTCTGGTGTAGGATAGCAACACAGTATAAGTGCAAAAGAGCCAACGGGAACATCGAATAGGTATCATAGAAACATCAAAGAGGTTAAGATGACACTGAAGAAAGTTCTTAATCTGAACCCATTTTGCAACACAAAAGGCCCAGAATGTATACATGAGCAAAGCTGCAAGTCACTGGATCAAGTGCCAGCTAAATAAAGAGTAATGTGAATATGACATCTGATGTTTCAAACACACACAGAGGTAAACATCTGTTTTTTTTTTTGTTCCAGTCTTTCCTCTTCAGTAGCCACACCAAGGATGTACTTGGCCAAGGAAATGGTTTGACTGATATGTTGGTATAAGAATTACTGGTGGAAGCAAACTTCCTGCTATAAACAGCCATGACGTGTGATAAATGGCTCAAGCTGCGGCCTGTTGTTAGGCTTCTGCAACGTGACCGTCATGGTGACGTTTTGGTAAATAAGCATCAGTCCCCACCAGCACGAGATTTGGGGTTATTCTCCTGCTTTGATTATGATAATTAAAATAATTGTTGATTAGTCACACTTTGAGACTAAATGTACATGTGTTATGTGTGAATCAGGTGCAGTGTTGTTGAAGATGACTGACACACAAACAGGCAAATCAGCAAAGGAAAATGTAATTAGGTGCAACATCAGTAGGATTGTCTTATTGGGGGAAAGGAATAGAATGGAGGGATTGAAATGTAAGAGAACAAGGTGAAAAGGACACAGTGGACAAAGTACCGCAGATCACGGTGCCATGGGGGTGCCATATATAATGGCCAAAAACTATTGAACGTGTTGAAGCAATTGGGTTATGGAGTTATCAGTGCTTGATTTTGATTGCCACTGTATTTTTTATGCCATCATTCTGTTTTTTTGAAAACTGTTTTCTCCCACATTTAGTAGGTTAAGATTTGTTTGTGGCATCTCTGCTCCAGTATTGGACTTCCCGTCCTGCGTGGGTCTCCTTCAGACACCTCACGTTCGTCCCATAGTCAAAGGAATCCAGCAGATTCATCCATGTTGTTCATCTGTACATGAAATCCCTAATTGTAAGCAGGTTTAAACAATAACTGCATTTAAGTGCACAGTTCTGGCTTAGTCATCAAATGTAAGTAGTAAGGCAGATACATATATTTTCATAACTGTAATTCATACAGTACATAACATATATAGCATGAATCACTTTAGGTTAAAGCCTCACCCGAAAACAGCAAAAAGATTTTAGACTTTGATGTCACAAACACCTGTTAATGATTAGCTCTCTTGGTGGTTGCCTCCTTACACAGAGAATGTTTATAACACACTTGGTGGTTTTGGCCCTCAATGAGAATCATTTACTTCAAATCTCGACAATGATTGCTTTTGTGATACACTGAAGATTTACTAATTCACGTTAATTGATATTGACTCACCATTTCAACCTGATAATGTTATAATGGTTTATAGAAGAAATGAGCCTGGTATTGCGTTTTCCTGTTAGATTGTGTGCTGAATGTAGATATGTATTGTCTTACTAAGATGTATGACACCCAGAGAGAATGCTCACACAGACCGAAACCAAGGGGAAAACATTTGTGTCACTGATGGTGCATCTCTAGGCTGATAATTCCAGCAGGCATGTGAATGGTTACTGAATCTCCAGCCTTACTTGGCACCATTTGAATAAAATCAGCCGTAAGACTCAAGTCATCCTAAGTAAGGCGAGCAAGTGCTGGTGAGCCAAAGCGGAGACGCAAAATCTGCCAAATCAGCAAAGCAGATTTGTGGGGCTATTTTTAAATACCAAAATACAACCATGATTACAATGAGTTCCATCGCTTCCTAACTATTCGTCACTGAAAAGGGATGAATGTTTAAAAATAGATTCAAAAATAGAATTGCAGGAGCAAGCGACAACTGCCCATTACATCTGAATGTTGCATTAATACGAAAAAAATGTAATGAAAAATGTTACCATTGTGATTCATCCGCGACCAGAGTACAGCGATAGATAATACTTTCCTAAACATTTAAATAATGTTGCATTTCTTAATTTTCAACTGCTATATGTTAATAGATATATACTGGGTGCATATATGAATAGTTTTGGTATGTATACAGGTAGGGAGGTACACTTTATAGGTTTCTCCCCTAAATATAAAAACAGATAATTACCCCAGCATTGGATATCTTTTGCCGTTATTCCTTGACTTTTTATTTTTTACATGCATTTGAAGAATGTCATATAAATTAATATTGGTTTTTCTCAACACATAATTTGTATTAAATGCTTCATTGTGGAACTGTAATATACATTGACAATAATTAGACCCCTACATTCTTTCATTTATGGATTTTCTCTGTGGAAAAGTCGCAACCTTGGTAACATTTCTAGTCTGGTAATGTGGGCATGGACATTGAAAACGTTTTAAAAGTCACACAGTCATTGTTCTGCAAAAGTGTACGACTTCCAACACTGCCATCTAGTGGTGGCATCCAATGCTTCCCGCATTAACCTAATTTTTTGGCTGTTTTCTTGTTTGCGAGGCTGTAATTGGTAATAATAATGATACTTTTCTCTGCCATTTGTACCAGTACAGGTACATAAGAATAAGATGAAAATTTTTCAGATTTTTGCGTATTTCAACTTATCGAACACATACATATGCAGCAGAGAGTGAGGCCTGGGATCAGAGCGCAGTCAGCCGTTTATCCTTGCAGCAGTTTTTTGAGGTTAAGGGCTTTGCTCAAGCGCCCAGCAGCGGTATAGTTACTTGGTCATGCATGGGATTCAAACCAGAAACCATCTAGATACATTAACGTGCATGACTTGAAATAAATACAGCACAACACCTGAATGAAGATTTCAAATGGTGCAGTATTGGGGCAAGGATATTAATGAACATTTCTGAATTGTTGGGACAGGTGAATCATAGTCCGTTCCCCCAAACCACTTCAGAGCGGTAAAAGCACGCCGTCCCCATTGTGTGGCCCCGTGGAGTGCGGTGTCAGTTCAGCATGCGCTAGAGCACCCGCTGCGTGGAAAATCGATGACTCCTTCGCATCGCAGTGAGCCTGTGTAAAGTCAGACCGCCGGCTAGAGAGCAAAACCCAGCAGGATCCTCCAATGACAACCTGTCAAGAAACTCCAAAGCTCAACGATCAGAAAAATCCCTCTAGATATGAGCAGTCACCCCGGGTTTATGGGGGAAATGAGGAGAGGAACGAGAACCGAAACAAAACAGCTCCCAAAAACCAAACACAAACTGCACTCATGATATTTGAATGAGATATATAGTCTGAAAGTGAAGGCTGGAGATGCAGTCTTCAAAGCTGTCATTTTTAATGCAGAATGGCCTGTCATAGAAGCGTGAAAAATATTGATAGATCTCTATGTTGGCTTTTTTTACCATGTAATTTTTGAAGCTGGGCAATGTGTCAGGTCTTGTAACGGAGTTAATGGTTATTCTGAAGTTTGTAAGGTGACTGACTGATGTACAGGTATTACAGGACAGTGCTCAATGTCAAGCTGGACCCATCGTGAAAGAATTAATATGACTTGAGAGAACTGGAAGTTCTGCTCCAAAGTTGACCACAGGCAGTGGTATATCTCGTCCAGAAATTGGAATATGCATTTTTCTGAAGGCCAAGAAATCCTTGAGAAACCAACGATCAAGCTTTCAGACAGACATATCTCAGTGGGTTAGTATACTGTGCCTTTGATCAGAAGGTCTCCGTTTCAAGTTTTATGGTTGCCAGAGCTGATTCACCGTTGGGCCCTTGAGCAAGGCCCTTAACCCCAAAATTGTTCCAGGGACTGTCTGACCTGGGTTTCTCAATTGTATGTTGCTAAGGATAAAGCATTGGCTAAATAAATTAATGCATAACTGCATGTTTAAGGTTATGTTGCTTGGAAAAACCTGCATGTAGCGAACAGCGAACATCTGAAGTAAACAAGATTGAAAAGAGTTATATAGGAGAAAGTGCAGCACTCGCTTCTCCTCAGAAACAGCTACTCTCCTGCAGTTTTCATTTACTGTGGTGTCTAAAGTTTACAGAGGATGGACAAAAAGCATCCAATCAGCAGCAATGTGTTGTCAGAAACACCATGTTAATGAGATGGGTCAGATGAGAATGGCCAGATTGGTTAAAGCTACAGAAAAGCCACGAATACAAAATGAACAGCTCAGTAAAACTGTAGTGTGCAGAAAGGCTTCTCTGAACACACAACTCATCCATCCCTGAAGTGCTTATGGAAACAAAGTACTAATGTTTTACTGAGCTGTTCATTTTGCATTTGTGGCTTTTCTGTAGCTTTAACTGGTCTGGCCATTTTATCTGGTAACACATCGACTGCTTAATAATAAACCACTGAGTGTATATTATTCATGTATCAGTGTATAATACAAATAGTGGGTGAATTTACTGTTTATTATATTTCATGAACATGTTAAACTTCCAACTGGTTACTTTTTGATTCATGTCCATTTAAAGCAACAATTATCCCAGCCACAGTGAATGTAATAACTATTGTAATCAGTTGTAAGCAATATACTGATATCGGTATTATATTGCAATACCAAAAAAATTAAAACAGTACAATTCTGTCATTTTCAAAGTTTAGATATTTAAAAAAACCTGAACCCAAGTCCAGAGGTGTGAGGCTACAGTGCTGACCACTGCACCAACCACTGCACCACTGTGCTGGGAAGAGGCACAGTTGCACTCGTTTCACATGTCTCTTGCACGAAGAAGCTACATAGATGGAAGATGGAAAGAGCCGTTGCCCACTGCCTGCCTCTAGCTGATAAGCAGGATGGCAGAAGTGAGAAATAGTGATATTTTGCTTGGAAACCGGACGAAAAGGGTGAACACGCAGCGCAAACAGCTCCAGTATGCAAACTCTGTTACAACAACACATCTCAACATATACCCTGATTTATATGAGGAGTTTAAAGATCGTCAGGTGTGCATGATAACAAATATAAGACACGTGATAGTAATATTTATGCAATATGTAATTTCGTGGTTATTAAGTTTGGTTCAGCCTACATGTGGGTTCATTCATTTCCCTTTCCTCAGAGATGAAAAGTACACTCGGCTAAATGAACTGAAGAAACACAAGTATAAAAGTAGCCTTAGTGTATTATCGATAATGTTTTGTAACAGCAGAGACCAAATTAATATCAGAATCTGTGTATTGAATGGAGTTTAATTAATCTATGCATATTTCATGGATAGTGTTAAAACTATATTATATGTTATTGGTGTCTGTTTAATTCTTTAATTGGCCTGTTTATTTCAAAGCAACATGAAATTTAATGGCTATGTTTTACAGTATCAGTTTAGTATCAGTACAGAATCAATATCAAGCTACCAAAGCTGGTATTGAAGTTTGGTGGCAATCCAACTCTATCGTGGCGTGGGGGTAGTGGTCTGTTGCTCTGTTTCGGTAATCACATAAGAGCTGGAAAGACGAACAGAACTGCTTCTCTGACACGTCTGCTGACGGATTTGTTTCTCAGCACTGCAGCCTCCCTCCTTTTTAACACTTCTGGGGTGGGAAGTCCCAGGCTGTTTCTTAAATTTATCTACATAACATCTCTGAAAATGTGATTTCTGTGGAAGCGGTACCCCGAGCTGATAAACACGACTGATGCTGTGACTGAATAGAACAGAGATGCCTTATTAATCTCCGTGAGGAAATTCTCTCTTCGCCTCCCCTGTCTTGCTCATCATGACACACACATATAGGTGAGCGCAAGCTTGGGGGTCAGAGCGCAGGGTCAGCCAGCGTGCAGCTTCCCTGGGGGACTTGTTCAAGGGCCTGCAGACATGTGACTATTCTGCCAAGGCTCTCAGTGGCAACTTTCCGATCACAGATACAATGGCACTGTGGGACACACACTGCCTGTTACCTCAGCAGATGCCTCATGCACCACAACCCCAATGACTCCTCTCCTGGGGGAGTGGGATACTTTCTGCCCATGACCATCCATCCATCCATCCATCCTTTACCGCTAGTCAGGGTCCCAGGGCCTCAAGCATGGTGCACACGGTTGGTGTACACTCTGGACATGATGTACCAGTGACTTGTAAAGATGGTAGTATCTACATTTCTCCTATACGGGGAGCATGAGGGTGGGGGAGCTGTTGACCCTGTATCAGGCTGAAAATAGTAAGGTGATCAGAGTCCGTAGCAGTACGATAAGTAGCTTTTCTGGAGGCCGGCGTGCATATTTGCTGCAGCATGCATGTGTCTGTGCTGCCCTCCTGCTCTGTGTACTTATTGCTAGAGAGTCTGGGGGGGGGGGGGGGGGGGGGGGGGGGGGGGGGGGGGGGGGGGGGCGGGGGGGGGGCGCGCCGGGCCCCGGGGCCGGCGGGCCCCGGCCGGCGCCCCCCGCCGCGGCGGCGGCC
>JAODKC010000107.1:25391500-25415629 GCA_026777985.1 Mormyrops attenuatus
CCCCCCACCATGTCCCCCGCCGCCCGGCAGTGACGCCGAGACCTCAGCCCCACTCTGCATCGCTTCCTCTCTCCTAATAACTTGAGATGTTCTTGCCGCAGGGGCTCTGGTAAAGGACCAAGCATTTAATACTCCTCTCTTCTCACTGGGTCTAGCTGCTATTTCTGGCTTGTTTTTTTTTTCTTTTTTTTTTAAAATCATATTGGACACAGTTTGCCTGCTGTAAGACTTGTATGAGTGGATGAGTTCTTTAAATGGCCCTGACTCCATCTTCCAGCAGCCACAGCATGACTTTTGGGGTCGACCTTTGTGAAAACCTCAATTTGACATGGCTTGACATCAGTCAGTTTGTCCCTCAGGTGCACCGTAGGTAGGAGCGCCATAGCGGCCTTGAATCAGGCAATGGCTGCAGAGCAAAAGGCTGCTTTGTGTAACCTGGCAATGCTTTCATCTTCCAGCTGGGGCACTCAAGGGGACTTCACCACAACACACCCGCTTCCTGTGGTCAAGGTGAAGCTTTTCACAGAAAGCACAGGGGTGCTGGCGCTGGAGGACAAGGAGCTGGGAAGGGTGAGCCGTGGCTTTTACACACCGCATAATATCAGCTCACCTCCGCTGGACGGGACCCAGGGGCAGCCTGTCTCATTATGCCTTATGTATGTTACAACCACAAAAAAAAGTCTTAGTAAAAATGATTTCCTGACTCTCTTGCTGAAATGCTGAAAGGCAATTGAGAAAACACCCGGAAAATTTTATACATAAGAAGCATAAATGCGGCAGTAAATTCACTATAATCTTACAGGTCAGTGTCTTCTTTGCAACAAATATGGGTATTGGAGACTTATTATTATGGGGCAGTTTAGAGTGGAAATGGATCTTTCACTTTCACAGCATTGTGACTGGAGAACTCGCACGCGTCTTATCTCTTTGGGGGTAATAGTGCATTTGTATATATTGAAGAAATGTGTTTTTAAATAGAAAATGTAAAAGTTAAGTGACGTATTTGAGAGCTTAGCCTTTTCGCGTGTAGCGCACAGGATAGTGCAGCTTCTGTATTTCCTGTCCAGCCCTGCTGCGACTGGTCCTGACTGACAGCCTCGGCAGGTAGCTTCCCTGCATGCGGTGGAGCTATTAAACGTCACCTTGTCGTGCTGACCTTGACCGAATCTCTTGCTTCTGTGGAGGTAGACTACTCGCGGGGCCAGTTTGTTGGCACGCTTTCACGGCAGATTAGGGCAGGTCCTGAAAGGAGAGCAGTTCCCCTTTACCCCATCCATCCAGATACAGTTTCTGATCGCTTTCATGTTGGGGGAGAAAAGGCAGGGGGAGAAGATTAGTGCTGGCATCAGCAGAGAAGACCAGTGTGACGTCTGCCTGGGGCAACTATTTCAAGTGACATTTAACTGTGTTTGTGTAGAAACCCTGACGTAAACAAAAAATATCAACACTATTGTATTTTAATGAGAATAAATGAACTCTTTGCTGTTTTATTACAAAGTATCAACTACTAGGGATGTAAAGGTACACGGTATATTACCGATTCATTCGGTACGCCACCTGGTATTATGACTACAATGAATTCTAGCTCTCGAAATTAAGACGACGCCATTTTTTTGGGTTAAAAAACACCATCTAATATTCACACCAATATGTACCGGACAATGACATATGGCATATCGTAATACCATGGTTCACATGTGCGTAACAAACCGTTGGGGGTGTACCGAACGGTTCAATAATATACCGTGTACCGTTACACCCCTACCAGTTAAGTAAACATGTTGCTACCAAGCTAAATATACGGTTAGTTGGAAAAATAAAGAGTTCATTTTTTAAGTAAAGGGTGATGTGTGTTTTTGTTTTAAATATACGGATACAGAAACCACGACACATACCGAACCGTGGGCAAACAGTATCGTTACACCCCTATCTACTACTACCGTTATTATTATTATTTATTTATTTTTTATGCTGTTATTTGTATGATCCTCACAGGTTGTCCTGCACCCAACGCCCAACAGTCCCAAGCAATCAGAGCTACATAAAATGAGTCTGACGAAGGCGTGCCCTGACCACGACCTGAAGATCAAGTTGGCCATCCGCATGGACAAGCCACAGAACATGAAGCATTGTGGGTAAGACGGCAGCAATCACTCCCTAAGAGCTTGCTGTTCAGCATCGGCGCATTCTAACGGCACGTGGCGAGTGCCGCTCTTCCACGATGCTGCGCCGGTATCGCCTGGACATCCAAGGGGCAGTTTTTCACAGAAACATCTCCAGGAGACCTGGTGCGATGCAGAGGAATATTGCAGAACCATCCACCAGAACATGGACGTCAGTATGTGGAGCAGTTTATGCAGCCAGATGGAATAAATCCAGTATAATTCAGCTGTGGAATGCAAAAGAAAGATAAGCTGTGTAGACTAATAAGATCACAGTGCAATGCAGATTTCATTTTGGGTGTGGGAACAAAACAAGTTCCAGTCTATATATAGTGGACATGTTATAATGCTGTTAGGGAACTATAAGCATAGTATAATTTTTCATTGTATGTAGCTTTACATTTCTTATCTTTTTTTTACTGCCAGTTAACTTTAAACAAATGTATTGCTTGTTAGAACCACAATAATTGTGTACCTGGTTGCTTTTGCATTTCTGCAGGATCCAATTCTTAAAGCAAAATTGCTTTCATTTGTATCATACTGTGCTGAGAAATTTTAGCTATTTAATTGTTTTTTTTGAATTAATAAAATTTATTTTTTGCAGGTACCTGTGGGCATTTGGGAAAAATGTATGGAAGCGATGGAAAAAGCGCTACTTTGTCTTAGTGCAGGTAAAAAAACGGACACATGAACATATTTAAAGTTCATTCATTTTATCTTATGAAAGATGAATACTGTACCTCTCGGGGGAGGTTTATCACAGAGAAAGGGTACAGATATATAATGGGGGTTCTGTAGGTGGTGACAGTCTTTTCAGGGCCTGTGTGGTGGGCGTGGCGTTCTCTGCTTGCCTTCACATCCTCCCTGCATGCAGGGGAAGACTGCATCGCCCCCAGTTGCTGAAATTACTAGTTGCCAACCATGTCCTGTTGGCACTCCTTGTGGCCAACGGTAAGAAAACTATGGCCACCATCGGTCAGTGTGGTCCTGATCGCCCCCTGCTGGTGTCCGGTGGATTCCCGGGGTGTTCTCGCATCACCCCCATCAACATCTTGGCTCCCTTTACTCCCGTCTAACAGTTGCTTAGTTATCCACCAGTTTAATAAAATCCCTGCGTTGTTACAATTGCATGTGCATGAAATGCCATGTCGATATTATCACACATCATGCAAACCTAGTGGCGCACTGGGTAGCGCTGTCGCCACACACCGCCGCCTTGTGGGTGTGCAGTTTGCATGTCCTCCCCGTGCTGTCATGGGGATTCCTTCGGATACTCTGGTTTCCCTCCCATGGTCCAAAAACGTCCTGAGGTTAAGCAGAGTTAATAATTTGCCTGTCGGTGTGAATGGTGTGTGAGTGTGCCCTGAGATGGGTTGGCACCCTGTCCTGGGTTGTTCTCTCCCTCGCGCCTGTAGCCTCTGAGATAGACTTCAAACACCCTGGAACCCTCAATAGGACAAGTGGATGGATGGCTATGCACCCACACACACACACACACACACGTACACACACACAGATACTCCCATAAAAGCCTCAGTGATAAGCTTGCTTCCTGTTTGAAATAGCTGGAAATTGCTTCGGTTGGAGGTATTTGAAAATTCTCAGAGTCGACTCCCTGTCTGCTTCCGAGTTTCTTTTATTAGTTAAGAATAAATTCACTATTACGGCACAGATAAAGACATAACACCATGGAAAATAAGCATTTCATATGGAAAGTGTGAGCTTGTTTTTTGGGCTCTCCTCTCCTCTCCGCCGTTATCTGATATCAGTCTGTTTCCCTCTCGGCAGGTGAGCCAGTACACCTTTGCCATGTGCAGCTACAGGGAGAAGAAGGCGGAGCCCCAGGAGCTGCTGCAGCTGGATGGCTACACGGTGGACTACACTGACCCCCAGCCAGGTGGGCCATCTGAAACCCCCAGCCCCATTCCTGCCTAAAACCCCCAACTTGTAGGTCGCAGCAAAGTCAGCATTTACGTTTTTGCCCTTTAATGTACGCGTGCGTGCAGATAATTTTTTTGCTTCACACTGTAAGAGACGCGGGCATACGAGGGAGGAACGGACGCGAAAGCACAAGAGACAAAGGCAAGCGGATTTTGTGAAGGGCTGCGGTAGGACGTGGGCTTGGAGCTCAGGGTCTGAGTCTGTCTTTTGTGAGCTGAAGGAAAATCGAGTGGAGACAGTGAAAACATTTGGGTTCTGGTCTAAAACAGACAAAACAATTTAACATTTTAGCCATATTACCCAGGTTCAGTATATTACCACTAATCATGCAGTGATGAATGTTCCGCATACCAGCACTGACCTCTGAGCTTTTGAGCCACAAGGCTCTCTGAAAGGGCCCATTTTTTACCCTTCTGCAGGCCTGGATGGTGGGAGGGCTTTCTTCAATGCAGTGAAGGAGGGAGACACTGTGATCTTTGCCAGTGACGACGAGCAAGACCGCATCCTGTGGGTTCAGGCTATGTACCGGGCCACTGGGCAGTCCCACAAGCCTGTCCCACCCACCCAGGTGCAGAAGCTCAACGCCAAGGGAGGGGCAGCACCCCAAATGGACGCACCCATTTCCCAGTTCTGTAAGTAAACCAGTACCAGTTCAGATGTGTAGCTCTCACCTGCACTTTTTGCCACACTCTGGATGACAGAGTACTTCACCCCCACACAGTCCTCTGTAATTGCCCCTCGAAGGAATCGCTTCTACGCCACAAGCTCATCCTCCGCACTCCTTTCCGATTCTGTGGCCTTCTGCGGTGACAAAACTGAAAAGTGACAACGCAATTGAAGTTAGACGTTGTGGGGACTTCCTCAGGTTGTAGCAGACAGCGCCAACCCGCTCGCAGCAGCATCACACGCTGCGCTGTCAGAGTTCATTTCCTTATGGGGGGGAGCCCCCCCAATGAGGCTGTGTCCCCCTTCACCTCTTAAATACCCCTATTGATCTGGGACTTGAGCCAAGGTAAGGCTGCCTAGTGCCGTGCAGACTTGAAATTCTGCGTCGTAACTGTCCTTCTTCTATCTCTGTGACTTGACGGTACACTCACAAAGACACCGGTGTGTATCTCTGGGCCGTGCACAATGAAATGCCACTCTGTGTACACGTGAAGGATAGCAGAGTATTAAACCATAATAGATCCTGCTATTCAGAAAAAAATGAAGAACATGGTTTTGGTTTGCGTTCTTCCTAATAAACTCATAGTGGAGTATTCCTGTGAAAGGTTAACCTGCATAAGTTAGTAGAATAGATGGCATGCAGAGAAAATGTGCAAATGTTTTTGTTTTTATTTATTTTTTTCTGGAAAAATCTAAGAATAGGCTGCAGTTTTTATAATGCTCATTTTACTTAAGTAGTTTTTCGGTGTATAACAGCCATAGGGTGTATGGCTTGGCAACCTCAGGATTAGCGTATAATACATGCTGTATAATATAAAGAAACATCTGTAAAAAGTAGGGTTTCCTAGTGAGAGCCAACGTATAAACTGCTGTACAGAATCTATAAACATAAATTCTGTGTTGTTTGTTCATTAGCTTGTTTCGTCAAGTATGTGAACATTCGACGTTCTGTGACCTGTTGATTCTGAAGGCCAGCAGATGCCATTCAAAGCTTCCTCACTGTGACCCCCCCCCCCCCCCGAAACACTGTGGCCTCTTGTAGGTGTTTCTGTCCTAGGTTGGGTTGAATGGCATGGGTCAGGGAACAGAGGTCCCGCTCAGAGCTTTGCTGCAGTATATTTGTCTGCTCATGTGACTCTCCAGCAGGGTCCTCTAAACCCAAGCACCGTGACTATTTTGTGCAATTGCAGTCTAGGAGAATATTAAGACTAACAGCCTGCATGCAAACATAGTTACTAGGCAGAATATTTGGGTGAGGAATGTACAGATGATACAGGGATTCAAATGATCACTTCATGTTTCAAGAATAATGTAATCCTAATGCCTCTGCTTAAACAATAATACTTAGTCTCCATTTCTGCTCTCTGATGGAGAAAAATGATGTTACTGTCATATTTACTGGCTAAGGCAAGATGAGTAAAAAACTAAAGTATTACGTTGAACTGTACTCATATACACTAGTGGCCAAAATTGTGGGAAGAGCTAGCATTTTTGGCATTATGCTATAAAAATTACTACACAAATATTGGCAGTAATGTTTAGAAACAATCATAGAATGTTTACAAATATCATACATTGGATGACTAAATAAGTAACTGGAGTAACTGAAATAAAGTTCTGCAATCACTAAAAATCGGTAGTGTTTCCACAGTTTTGGCCACTAGTGTACTAGTAACTTACCCTACATGAGCGCTGGAAGAGCAAACAAATCGTCTACAGCAGAGTGATGAAGCGAATGCCCAGACCCTCTGATAACCTTCTTTCTCCAGTTCTTTCCTTCTGTTTTCCTCCCTTTTCTCTCTTTCTCCTTCTGTTACTCCTAATTCCCCCCCCCCCGTAGTGGTACTTCCTGTCACTCCCTCTGTCCCTTTCTAACCCACCACTTTCTCTCTCATGTTGGTACAAGTTGTGTTTTTGTGTTTTCTTTTCTCATGCTTTGCTCGTACCCTTTACTACTGCAGCTGCTAGGTTAGGTTTCCTGTCTGCTCTCCTCAGCCTTGTTGCTAGTCTTTATGTTATTCTGGTTTGTTCCTTCTTACCCTGCTATCTTCTAGCTGGACTGAAGGGTAAGTGCATCCCTGTAGCCAGCACAGCTCAGATAATCTCGCCAAGATTATCTGACTAAGGCAATGTGCTTCTTTATCTCTCTCTCTCTCTGTCCTCCTTAATTCTCTCTCCATATCTAGACCTCTGTAGACAGATCTGTCCTCTTTGATTTCCTCGGTTTTTAGGTTCTGAATATGACCTTCCATTCTTACCAGATTAGGATGCATGTGTTTTTTTTAGTCATATTATATTGGTTAAACATTTATCTATCTATCTATTTATGTACTTGCATAATTGCCTTCTCTCTGCATAATTGTATTTGGTGGCAAAGGCTCCTCAGAGTAAAGCAGTTAGCTTATTTTTTTCAATAAGCCTGTTCTGACATTAGTGGATCAATTACCCTATATGATTTTATTTGGATAATTTATTTTTACTTTTTTGAAGACACATAATATTGATTCATATTTTTTTTTGCTCTCCGCGCCCCTGTACCAGATAAGAGGTTGGAGGATGGATGGATGGATTATTTTTTCATGTAAAACCTATAGTTCAACCTCTGGCATATACATGTTATTTTGCCAGCTTCTGACAAAAATAACTGTCTTATTTACATTAATATGTTATATAAGTGCAAGTGAAGAAAATAATTTAAAAACCAGTAGCATGATTAATGTTTTGGACAAAGTTAGATAAGGCTGATCTAGAACAGAATGTGTTTTGAGAACCAGTTATTTCCAGACAGAGTGGAGATCTTTGTGAAACCACTCAGCTGTCAGTTTTGCTGTAAAATTCTCTGTTCTTTGCTTTACTTTTGAGGCCTCAAATTGTTTTACTTTATGTATTTTTCATGAGAGTTGGCAAATATGTATTTGGAGTATGCTGAATGCTAATGACAAGGAGTAGGTGAGGCCAGTCCTTACCATGCAATACTCCAGGCTTTCCCAACTGTAGATGGACTTTGGATAGATGCTAGACATTTTATTTTTCTTTTTTTCCACCTTCAGGAAGGATTTTTAAACCTGTTTCATGTTGCTTTGGTTTGTTTGTTCTTTGAATGCCTGAATAGGAGACAACCAATGTGATGTTATACATTTGTTGGTGGAAATACAGAATTTTCTTTGCCCCATCTTTCCAAGAATGAAACAATTCCACTTTCTTGGATTCATGCTCTACCCATGTATTTGCACCAAAATGCATTGCTCTCCTAATAGAACATGATCGTAAGTCGTGGTGTGCTTTAAAAGCATTGTAGAATTCATGAGTACACTGCAAAAAAGAAAAAAAACTGAAGTATTGTCAACTTGCAAATGCTAAACCAATTAGTGAGTAAAATTCAGACCATCTAATCTACAGGAAATACCAAGTTTTGCACTACATTTGAAAACACAACCCAAACACATTTGGTATGAAATACATTTCGAGTTTAGAGTTTTTAAATTGACGGAAATCTTTTATATATTATATAATTTTGGAGACACATTTGGTTAAAAAAATATTAATTTTGAATCATTTTTTGGTACATTTGTCATATCAGAAACCATATTACACAAATGTAGAATTTCAGTTAGTGTAATATGCAAAAGTATAAAAATGTAAACCTAAATAATTATATGGCTGAATGTCACGCGTTCAGTGACATAAACTCAGGGTGATCAGTATAGTCTGCCCTTCCTGCTATAGTGCCCTCTGCTGGTGGCTTGGAGTAAGTTTCAGGTGCTATTCATGTTGCCTGATCACCTACGGAGAGAAAGTCATTCCCAGAATAAAAGGGAGCCATCCCTTCTAGCAACCTATGTATCAGGCAATTTTCTTATAAAATTTATACTTTCAGTCCTCTTAGTTGTCTTTTTTGAAAGGATGTATTACTGAATAGCAGGCATCAGTCACCGTCATTTGTTAAATTTCATTTGTTTCTGTGCATATGGCTTATTGGTGTTTTCATTACTATCCAAATCCTCATCTTTATATGTGGCCTGGCTCACATGCGCACATAACGAGCTCACTTTCATCCTGTTAAGGGGAACACAGCCACCTATTCCTTTGTGATTTCATTCATATGTAGCACATCCCTGTCAATTGTTTTAGATTCTTTTATTGCTGTTGTTTTTGATAAATAGGCAGTTTAACGCAGGGCTCAGTTCAGGAGAGATTAATAGCAAATTTAATTTTAGCTTACACAGGTCATGAACCAGGACGTTTAGGTTAATTATTAAAATTATTAATTCATTCCTAGTGTTAAATATGGGTAATCATTTAATTATCTTCATCAGGTGAAATATTTTTATAGCTGTCCAAACAGGTGCAATTTGTTCACAGTTTAAAATCCAGTTTTCGAATGTATTTAACCTATTTCATAATTTTATTAAATATCTTAACGTATTTTAGGCAGCAGGGTGCACTAATTTTAGAAGTGACAAGCCAACCTGTTTAGCGAGTATAATTCATTTTGTCAGGTTAAGTCCCAGAGGTGGGCTCCACCCCCTCCCCCACCCCTCCCCGCCCCGCCCCGCCCCTCCCACCTCACCGCCTCTGTGTTCCCAACATGTTGCTGAGGAAGGAGGCTGGGGTTCGTCTTTTCCCGGGCTGCGTGCATGTCGCTGCCACATCCTAAACAGCAGTGTATTTTACTGCCTTGGCTTGTGTTTGCAGATAAACTGGGAAAGCAGCTGCGTCAAACTTTTTTTTTCCTTAGGCAGCTACTACATGTTTACCATCACAAATCCTCCGGGGAACCATCTTTTTTTTAATTCTAGGATACAGTCTTCCTGATTTTTTTGGACAAATTTGCTTCCAAAAAAAAATTCTCAGCAAAACGACAAATCACTTTTTTTTTCTTTCAGTACACTACTCACCTTGCATTAGGATATCAATTTAATCTACTTCTAGCGAATGGCAGAATCTATTGTACCACTTTTGAACAAGCTTGCGTTGTGCTTTGGCTTGATGAGCTCTCTGTCCGGGGGAGATGGTAACATCAGCTCATCTCCATTGCCGGGAAGCTGGTTGAGCCCAGGCGACTCATGCATGCTCACACATTCAGATTCGCACGTCCACGCTGGTCATGCCCCACAAAAGATTTGCAAAAAACAACAAAAAAAAACAGTATTTTGCTCCAGTTTCAGTCCCATTTGCTCTTGTACGATTATGCAAGTTGACAATGTATGCTGTGACTGTTTCATTTTGCTGTAGAGGTAGATCAGTCACCCTTGGAGCAAAGAGCTCCATGTCATGTTGTACCTGTTGAAAGAGCGCTGTCCCAGTTCTTGGCTGTGCACTGATGCTATCTGTTCTTCTGAATCCTTGCCTCTTCTATGTGCGATTGACCGGATAGATGCGGACAGAGCCCAGAAACACGGGATGGATGAGTTTATCTCCGCTAACCCGTGTAGCTTTGACCACGCCTCCCTTTTCGAGATCTTGCAGCGGCTTACGCTGGATCACAGGCTCAATGACTCCTTTTCATGTCTGGTGAGTGTGACGCATGTTGTAGACTTTTTTTTTTCCTCGGCACCTCGATACTCGAGTGTTTCCCTACTTGACTTAGTAAGCAGTTAAACTTGTATAAATTTCATACAGAGCGGTATGTAGCACTAGGTTAGGACTCGTGATCAGGTCACCAGTTCAAATCTTGTGGTCGGTGGAGTGATGTCACCGTTGGGCCCTTGAGCAAGACCCTTAACCCTAGTTGCTCCAGTGACTGTCTGGCTCTGTTTTTCAACTTTTTGTTGCTTGGGATAAAAGTGCCTGCTAAATAAATTAATGTAATGTATGTAAATTTGGCCCCATTTCTAATTCCTGAGCATAAAGCCTCTGTCCACTCTGCCCCTCGTTACCTTTTGTAGTACTTAGCTCCTCTTTTCCGCCCTACAGGGATGGTTCAGTCCAGGACAGGTGTTTGTGCTGGATGAGTACTGCGCCCGCAATGGCGTGCGGGGATGTCATAGGCACCTGCATTATCTGGGGGACCTGCTGGAGCGTGCTGAGAATGGGGCCATGATCGACCCCACCCTGCTGCACTACAGCTTTGCCTTCTGCGCCTCTCACGTCCACGGCAATAGGTAGGCCTCATGCCTTCTTCCATCAGCAGATGAATGTGGCTGAATGGTGTTCAGCAGAATCAGAATCAGTGACAACCTATGGAAAGAGAGACGAAAACAATGGAAATCGCCTGAAACCTTTTGCGTGTACGTGCTTTTATTGCTATGATTTTATTGTCTTCAACTGCCTCATAAATAACCCAGGTAGTAATTATTTTTGAGCCTGTTATGTTTCCATTCTTATGCAAGTATCATTGTGTTAGAGCAAATGAAATAGTGACTAGGAAGGTTTTTTGTATGTTATGGGGCTGTTGTCAGACCGATATAGCCTGGGTTGGATCAACCCTTAATTAAGCTATGAAATAAAATACATTGAAGAAGAAACCAGTAAGGTGTACAACCATTGATCCAGTTTGAGCAAAGTGTCCCCTCTTTCCTGTGTCCCAAAGACACTATTGCACAGCTCTGTGTTGCACACTGTCGCACAAGGCTGAGACACGTGCTTGTCAGGATCCTGCATCATAGAGGTCTGGATGCGCCAGGTCAGGCAGAAGGTGTTGATTGTCCAGAAAGACCTGCATCAGCCAGCCATGACTGACTGTGACACGCTGGAGAACCACGGGGTGTGCGAATCTTTACCTTCCTGCTTCCCCCAACACCATGGTTTTTAATAGCATTCCCCTAGTCTACCCAAGGGTGAATAATTCCTATTAATAGTGCATATATTCCCATAACCTTTGACTCAAGATTACCATCCTGATTAAAACATTGGGTAACACTTTAGTTGACGGGGCACAAATACTTAGTGATAACTCAATCACTACAGAAGTAAAAAAATATGAACAAATCATGAACAAATATTGTTGCTACTTGAGATAAAAAATGTGTCACACTTTGTTAATGATGAACAAATGTGAGATCAGTATTTCACTTCTGTATTGATCAGTATTTACTTGTTCCTTCAATAGTTCGCAAATGTTTATAGAATTGACAGATATAGTAACGTATACAGTAACTGCTTGAGGTAAAACCTGCATCACAATTTATTAACGATGAATTAGCATGAGATTACTATGTAACTAAGACTAACACTTTGTGGTTAATTAATACATAAGTAAAAGTATAATATCATATTATTTGTGCCCCATCAAGTAAATATAGTATGTGAGCCAGGATGTCTGTATCAGATGATTTAGGGGTTAAAAGATAAAAAAAAAAATACTGCACAATATGAAACTACTTAGTGTTAACAGTAAAAAAGAAAATGTCAGTACTGTCTGAAAGCACATGTACCAGATTGGTGTTCTTGAGCCCTTTTATTTTTTGCAATACTGCATAACCTTGGCAGAGGTGCCCCCCCCAGCCACCTACCAAATTCCCTCCCTCTAACAGCAGTCCCATCCACCCATCCTGTGACTCTTTGCTGTAACGTGGAGGGGGTGGGCATGATCCGAGTGGCCGAAGTGGGACGCAAACCGCGTGACTGTACTCCCTGCCATGCTGCTGACAGTGACAGCCCTGTAGGGGGTGCTGAGACAGCTCCGGGTAAAGGAGACTCTGAGCAAGCCAGTGGGGCTGTAACGATATACTCAGCCCACGAGACGAGACGAGGCACGATATTGGGTTCATGAAAACGAGACGAGACGATATTTTAAGGAAAACTTCAAAGAGGAAATATATTACTGGAAAGCAGCTTTGTATTTGATTAATTTTAAAGAAAATGCTAAGAAAAATGCTAAATAATGCTGATGTATGGTGAAATGTTTTAAATAATCACCATCATCATATGCAGTAAAGAACAAAACAAATATCTAGCACCATAAAATATTTCACCACAAACTCAAATGACAGGCTTCACTCCTATTTGACTTCTCAATTGAACATAAAATAGAATATAAATAAAACAATATAAATAACAAACATAAAACTTTTCTTGGTATCATTTAAGTAAAGAGCGATGACGGTGCTGCAAACGGCTTTGCAGTAGTAGCGTTAGCCGCGGTGTACGGCATTATTTTCCTACAATGCTTACAGATGATTCATGTTTTGTCTGTCACACTTTCGCCATTTATATTTTCCGCCGGGTACCCAAAATGCTGCCACACAAAAGATTTAAAAATGTCTGGGGCATCTACTATGGTAGTTTCGTCAGACGCTGCCATGCTTACAGCAGCTGATCTGCAGCGTCTACGCTTTTCACTCCGACGAGAAATCTTATCTTGTTGTAATCTCGTTACACCCCTAGAAGCCAGTAGCCAGTGGCCTTCTGCGGGGATTCAGGTGGCAGCCCGTGGCTGTGTGAACGGGAGCCGGTCTAAATGGAGACCACCTCACAGTCAGTCAGTCTGTCAGTCAGAGTGGTTTTTAATTCAGGGTGTACTTGCAAATGAATCGAAAAAACATTTTCCACATATCTGAACATCATTTGATTTTCTGTGCATATGGGAGATGTTGTACATGCCATGACAGATGATGTGGAAGTACACTGCCCCCTGCTGACAGGATTGTGTGGCCAGGAATCATTAGGGGTAATTCAAGGAATTTTAAAGACCAATGAAATTAGTTTTAGAAGCTAATAGTAATAATAATAATAATAAGAAGAAGAATTTTTCATTTTCAGTTTTCATTAAAACTAAATCTCAAAGTGCCAATATGCATAACAAATGTACCACTGGACAGTCCTTTGAATCTCTCTAGAATATGGATGCATAACCTTTCACCAAAATAACGTCAGCGTTTAGAGTAAAGTATCGGAATGTTGGGGGTAGAGCAGTAAAGTGAATGTCGTTTTCAGGCCAGATGGATTAGGGACTGTCAAGGTGGAGGAGAAGGAACGGTTTGAGGATATCAAAGAGAAGTTGCGTGTGTTTCTGGAGGACAAGATCACTAACTTCAGGTACATTTCATACTCTATGGTCTGTTTTGGGTAAAAGAAATAACTAATGAAAAATTCGATTGTCTCTTTCGTGTAATGCCTTTATGCACTTCATGTTGAATATCAGAAGTTGCATGGAATATTTATGATAATATTACTATTGAAATGGGACGTTGAACATCCTGCCATGTTCTGATTTATCCGACAGATATAGCTTTCCATTCGGCCGTCCTGAAGGAGCCCTGAAAGCTACTTTGTCTTTACTAGAAAGGGTGTGTAATTCTATTTTTCATTTACTTTGCGATATAGAAATCCGGACTTGACTGTGGGTATGTTTTTTAGCAATAAAAGTGAAGAAAGTGACATTAGAACTTAAGATTAACTTCCTACGCGTTTAGCCTTTAATGAAGCTCTGCAGACTGGATGTAATGTGAAGAGCAGCACCACCAAAGACCCTGTGGGGTTCTCCACTGGAGAGTCACATGATCTGAGCTGTGTGTCTCCTTTCTGAAGTGCATTTTAATCCCTCTCAGGTCCTTATGAAAGATATTGTGACCCCAGTGCCACAGGAAGAGGTGAAAGGTGTGATTCGCAAATGTCTGGAACAGGCCGCTTTGCTTAACTACCAGCGCATCACTGAGTACGCAAAAATTGAAGGTAACTAATACTTAATCGCAGTTAGGTTTTTTTTTTTTTTCAGCCCATAGGACACCTACAGTGAAACCTGCAAAGGTCATATACTGTTTTAGAGGTCACATGCGAAAATATGTCTATGTACATTGAGAAAATGCTTTAATATGACTTAATTCAGCTAACCTTTATTTACTTTAGCCTGTATGGTATGTGTATTTGTTAAGTAATGTGTTTTACTAGGTTATAGCTTCATTTTTGTTTTTACAGTGTGCTAATAACACATTTTCATCTACAAGTAGAATTCTGGTATCTCCAGTGCTGTCATGTGTCTTTTCTCTAAAGCACTGTCAGGGATGCAGTATTAAAAACGGAGGCTGGGTCAAAGAGCAGCTTTTACCTCAGGTGTTATGAAACAGATGGCAGTGACGCACAGGCCACGCCCCCACTCGGGTTCATTTAAGGTGACACGACAGATGTCGAAGCGGAGTAGTGGCGGAAGAAGATAAATCAATTTTTTCTGAGCAATGGCAGCATGACGGGCCAGATGAGCTCTTGTGTCTGTGCTCTGCTGAGTGTTTAAAGAAGCATCCATTGACTGTGGTGAATGTGAGTGCGGTGTACCGGAGATCAGAACATGCAGAACAGCTCTTGCACTCTGGATTCCCAGGTTCCCCGTGGTGGATCACCCTGCCTCTGCTCCCGCATCCTGACTTCTCTCTTTTCCACAGTGGCTGTGTTTCGATGCCGCTTGCCCCGTGCGACTGACAGCTCCACTTTTCATTTTTAACTGTACGGTTTATTTCAGGTCTGTTCTAACAGTGCCGTAGGTCATATACAGTTTATTAGAAGTGTGTAAGTAAAAATGCATTCAATTCTATATCTCAAGAACTCGCACTGTTCTTTTTTTTTGTATGCTGGCTTCACCTGTGCTATTTTCCTTATTGCTGCCGGTGTAGCCCTGTGTACATTATAACTCAGGTGTGGGAATACATTCAGGCAGCAGTCCTGTTCTTCAGCTCTTAAAAAAACCCCTCACCCCTCCCTCAACCACCTCCAGATGCTTTCTGCTCCCTCTCTTTTCCCCCTTCCTCACTATTGGCTTTGTGACTTGTTTATATGGTTGCATAAACAGTGGCAAAGAAGCCAATGTGCAAAGCATGCTGGGAATGCCCACTAGGGCAGATCAACATTGGTCAAATGCATGTCTTCTATGCAGGTTTTCTTTAATAGGCATAAACTTACCACTCTTCTGAATTATCTTTTTATTTAACTAATGGGTTGCATTAGTGTGTACATTGCTTAGCTACGCTTTGCATTAGTCATCTTTTCAATGTTGATATCAGCCTGGTGCAGTCTATGCCTAAAAAGAAATACCCACATATGGTCAAGATACTAAAAGCTTATTCCAATGGTATCTTGGGAGCAAACCAATTGAAGTTTTTCTGTTGCTCTCATATTTTTGCCATGACCTGGAGCTTCAATCTATGCGGCATTTTTCAAGGTCAAAATTTGGTGTTGAGCAAGGTCCAACTGATGCCTGGACCACAGGTATCCAGGTATAGCCTGTCTCTCAGTGGTTTTTAACTGCTGTCCTTTGGTGGTTTTATCCTGCACCCAACCTGGCCAGGAAGCTCTCACCCTCTGAACCGACAGTGTTCCCCCAACCTGTAACCCTCTTTACCTCTGACCGAAGCCTCTTGCATGCCGAAATCCTCTTTTATAGGGAAAAAGAGAGAAATGTTTGAGCATCCTGTCTTCTGCTTGGCGTCACAAGTGATGGAATTAACCATTCGTGAGTACCAGCCTCACCATCCCAGTCCTTCATTTCTCACCTTTTCTGTTTCCCATTCCCTCCCACCAGTACTGCCCCCCCCCCCCACCCCCACCAAAGACAGCCCTCGATCGATGCCGCATTCTCGCTTCAAGTATTTTTGCCTCCCTATCCGTTGCTTCTGTTAGAAACCAGCTGTGAAAGATCGACGTGGTCCTTGGGGGAGGTGTGTGTGGGGCGGGGGGGGCGAGGGGTGCTATTGTGTAATTGGGAACTAAGGGAGCGTCCATCTGTTTGTGAGAGACGTGAAATACCTGTAAGCTTTTTGCATTGATGCTCATTCCTGTGACTTGAATGCATTTTTACTTTGCTTCTGTGTATCCCTCAGTTTTTTGAACACTTGTCACTGGTACACAGTGCAGGACAGATATGACAGTGCTTTTGCTCTGGGAGCCGAGGGACATTAGACAGCTGCGGCTGGGAACTGCGAGGAGGAAAGCTGTCTGTGTGTATGCATATTGAGTACTTATAAGTGTTTTCAATTGCCAGTCACAAATATGTGTGTCTTGTCAAGAGTTGCCACGGCTTTCTGTGTCTTACCTGTTACCGCATCTGTAACCTTTTATTTGTGTGTATTTGTTTTGTTGATGTCTGTTGATTTGTACCCTTCTAATCAGGCTAACATCTCTTCGTAGTTATGGGACTGTAAAGGTGTCTGTCCATCGCCTGGCTTTCCATTGACAAAAGTCTTCCCTTCATATGAAGCCACCAGAGGGAGGGTCCCCTGGGGTCGGGGTCAGGCAGAGGGGAACGACGACCTGGTCGCCCACTTTAGGAGACATGCCTTTCTCGTCAGCCTCTCATTAATCCTGAAATCTTTTCTTTTTTGTCTCTCTTTTCTCCTCCTCGGTCTCTCTCTATCTCAAGTTGAGAAAGATCAAAAGGATCAGAAGGATCCAGGTGAAGACCTCTGTCTGATTTCTAGCCTAGTTTATGAAACATACACACACACGGTACTCACACGTCACTGAATTACTCACAAATGCAGCAGCACATAATGTGAAGCTTAGCACGTTAGAGTAAGTATGACGTCACACACATCATTCTCCTCTCCTCTGCCTTTTGAAATTTTGAAATGAAACCCTCTTTTAGTTAATTAATTCTGATATATTCTCCCGCTGATCCATTACTAGAATTTTTTTTTAGTATCTTCATCATACCAAACAGAAGAGATGGTATTTCTTCACTATTTTCTGTGACTTGATTCAAAATTCGGTGGGGCAAATTAATCAGAAGATCAAATGAAAACTTTGAATGAAAACTGCGAATGAAGTAATACTGTCTCTCAAATTCACCAGTGTTTTAGAAGGCACTCATATTGAAATACTTAAAAACACCCCCATTCATAAATATGGTAATTCATTCACTAATATATTAATCATTTTCAGTATCATAATCATTGCTTTAATACGTTGGATATGAAAGTAGGATAATTTTAATGATAATACAATACTTAAATAATATCCTTGTATTATTGTTGCCAGTGTCACTTTGACCTGTCTCACTGGCTTTGCTCTGCTATTACAAATATTATTCGCTGATACACACTTGCTGGTGCTCCGTATGGAAGGCAGAAAGCACACACTGGTTTTTTGACACCTTTCTGTGGAATAAATCTTGCAAGTGGCAAGGAAATCTGGCTAGTGCTGGACAGTCATTATTCTCTAACAGGATGTTGCATGCAAGCTGTGCAGGCCAGTATAATGGGAGGTTTTAGAAACAGAGGTGACCTTTCTGAAGGCTGCTGTAGGCATCATATTGCATCCTGGTGCGTATAAAGGCCCCGAGTGCCTTGGGCGTTGTGCCCCATCACCGAGTCCAGCTAGTCCCGCTGCTTATTTTTAATGACTCTCCTTAAACCCACACTCCACTCAAGGCACCAATGTTAATACATCACATGGAGGCCTTTCACTTTACTTTTAGAGGGTGGTGCTGTGTGCAGGATTCTGCTGTAAAGTCAGCAATGGTCCAGTCCAATGAGGATGAAGCACCTATGTAGGGTCTCCCCAGGGTCATTAGCACCTGTTATGTTCTTCTCCGATTACCCCCCATCCTTCCAGAATCTTCTTGCCCGACTGAGGAATGTTGACTGCGGACAAATAAAGATTTCATTGTTGAAAGTGTTCCTGTAATTTAAGCTTGACGTGGAAGGCTGATGAACACCACCCTCTGAAATAAAACACTAGAGGTTCAGAGTTTAGAGGATTCTTGTTTGGTGTTTTTTTTAGATATAGTGGCTCTCTGCTTCTGCTGTCTGTTTCTGTGTCCTTTAAGATATGTAACTCATTTTTCTTGTTTTTTTTTTTATCCTCCAGCAGTCACAGTATACCTGTGGTCCAGCATTTTTTTTTTAACATTTAACATTTTTTCACAACTAGAAAATGTATTTCGGTGTCCTGAGTGTGATTTTAACTGTTTTATGCCTAGCACTAGGTGGCGGTCTATCAGCGTGACATACATGGAAGAGAACAAATCAGTCTCACCGACTGGATGAAAAGAAAAAGTTTAGTTTAACAGAGCTGTCTATCTGTGACTGACAGTCGGAGCCACAGAGAGCCTTAATTGTGTGGGCCTCTTTAGATGTGTAAACTAGGAGTTTTTGAAATAGTTGAAAGTCTTTCCTCCAGTAGTTTTTGGCTGCTTTAGCTGTTCAGTCAGATTTAAAAGGCCCTTCTGTTTATCCTTAAATAATTTAACTTTCCCGTCAACAGGGAAACAATTAAAATTGGAGATAATTACATAATTGTGGCATTTGCTCATTTACCTAGAATTACCCTGTATTAGTTGTTAGCATTGGAAGTATCCATGATGGTTATTACTGCAATATAAAAAGTGAAAGAAAGATTACACAGTGGGAGTTCTAGGTATTAATATAAGCCAGTATTCGATTTCTTAAGTGTCTAGTTTCAGGCAATTCATGTTTGTTAAGGAAAAGCCAAAAGAATAACTGCAGGTCAATGCGAACCCGCACTTGCAGCTAGCTATGTGTCGTCACATTGTGATAACCCTTACCCTTGGAAATATGTGACAGACCCTTTACATCACAACCTTTTTCCTTGAGAACTTCCCTATCACAGCTGTGGTACTGGATCACAACACATCTGTATCCCCTCCAATGCCGGGCATCATCGGTGTGCTTACCGTCCACTCACATACCTGCTTTATTCGTCATTAGGTCCATACCCTCATCTCCCTTTCCTGTGTTTTGCCCAATCTCGTGGCAGCGATACCTACATACTGTAGCCACAGGTAGATAGGACAGGCCCTCCAAGAAGATAATCATTTATGCAATCCTGTTTTTTTTCCAATTTACTTATTTTCATTAGTCAACAGAATGAATACAATATTCATTTGAAGTCACCCGCTGCTTTACCTCCCTTCACAAATTTGCTTTCTGAAAGTTTGCTGTAGGCAACCAATGTTCTGGGGCTTTGACCTGAAAAGTGTTGTGCTGATATATTCACAAGAGGGATGCATTCTCCATGTTTAACAGCGTCTGTCATGTTTGACTCAGCGTTTGACACGAAACAACATTTTTGCCGCACAGTGTTCTGCATGATGACTGTAACATGTTTGCTCTTTTTTCATTATTATTATTTTGGTTGACTCATTATACCTGTACTGTTCTTGTTAACTTTCCTGTTGTGTTGGTACCAGTTTAAGCTGGGAGTTACACTCCCCGCTCTGTGCTCTGATAATCATGTGCATGACTAGGGTCCGTGCTGTGATGGTAATCGTCAGATATCACTGTGTCATTAAAGACTGCTTTTCTTCTGTTCTCTCTGATCTTACCTAATGGCTTGTTAAAATTATAAAGCTTTTTCAGTTTATTATACTTGTCGAATAATAATAATAACAATAATAATAATAATAATAATAATTTCTAAAAATGATAGTAATCTCAGTTAAGAATGTGATCGTGAATCTTGGTTGTGTTTAGTATTGGAGAGAACATGTGTTTTTTAATCCAGAGCACTGATAGTTAACTGAAAATTAAAAAACCTGGATGATTTGCATGCCAATTATCAGCATGAGTTAGGAATGAATGAACATCAAAGTAAAATTTAAAAAAAACATGAACTTGGTCGACTGGCACCACCTGCTTTCGTAACCACCCGTCGTTCTGCTCCAGATAACGCAGCTCGCACAGCCACACCTGCCAAGAGACTGGAAGACACGATCCGTATGGCAGAGTTAGTCATTGAGGTGCTTCAGCAGAACGAGGATCACCATGCTGAGGTGAGTGGGCTCCGCCTGGTCCGAAACCTCCATACCCTCCTGAGGACGCCCCCGCCCGCGCCTACCCGCGCTGCCAGTGTCATGCAAATTGCAATTTACGTACGTGAAGCTCTTAGGGCAAGATGACTGACTCATATGTTCTTTAGTCTTGGCACACCGATATGCATGCCTGGTGGAGAATCACAGTCCTTTAAAGATCTGTTTGCCTGTGCAGCTTTATGCAAGAAATGTCTCTTTTTAGTCCGTATTGTTTGATAGATAGATGGATGGATTGATTGTGCCCATACAGCAGCTTGCCACGATGGGTGCATTAATACTTATTAGCATTCATAAAATTATATTCTGAGCAAAACATGAATTAGTATTAGACAGCAGGGCCAACAAGGAATTTTCTAACACCTTTGTTTTTATAAGAGCTAAACACAGATACCAAAATGGGGACTTTACTTTTATGTTTTCCCTGCAGAGATTGTACTTGAAATAGTCTCGAGATGCAGATGAGGTCTAACCATTCTAAGACGTGCAGATTTATTTTGTGTTTCTGAATATGTTTAACAGGCTGCAGTCACAAGTACAGGAGATCAATCGGTACAGTATACACATTTCTTTCTCTTAAGTCATATAGCATATCAGACTTTTAGCGCATGTAAGTAAGCTACAGCCACATAGGATTTTCTGTTGGTTTTTTGGTGGGGGGTGGTTGCTGGAAGCGAGGGGTGGACAGTCATGTGACCATGGTCACCAAATAGGATCATGCTTCACCCTGTCACTCCATAGCGCATCACATGTCTTCTTTACTTACTCGAGTTGATGTGTGCTGATTGGAAGGCAGGAAGTTTGCTCAGGTCATTTCAGCATCCATATCCCTAGTTAGACTACCATCGTGTGAAGATGGAGTTCATCTCTCTTCCCACTTAATTTGTTATTAATTGGCTTATTTGAAAACATTTAATTTATTCTGCACAATTTTTTTTGCACTATCCGAATGAGAGGATGAGAACTACATTTTATACTTGACTTGATCCTGTAAGGCAGTATCAAAATCTCTCCATCATGGTGGCTCGGACTGTAAGGCGTACCAGCCGGCAGCAGAAAACACAGAGATGTGGTTTTCATCAGTTTCTCTCTGTGCTAGCATGCCACAGCTCCTGGGCCTTTTTGTCACTCTTGTTCCTTTCTCCTGTCATAACAAACTGCTTGTGAAATATTTCCACCTGTCCCTTTGAGTGACTAGTCAAGTATTCCAGGTCTCATCCTAAAGCACTGTAGTATCCTATGTTAGATAAATCAATCCATTATATTCTTCATTTTCCTTTGGTAATTTAATAATTTACCATAGTATGATGTTTGCCATTGTCTTATGGTACTCTGTGATATTTTAGGTTCTCTTTCGTGCTTAATGTTTTTGAAATCGCTGTGGTGACAGTCTGACAGATAGAAGTACAAGTAATACTCAGAAAAAATGGCTGATTTTTTTCTGCTCAAATCTTTTTTTTCCGTTTCGTTCGATACGCCATGATCCAATCAGGGAAAAGAGGTATGTGGCTCAGCTGAATGAGATGACATCACGGTTTGTGCATGTCCTGCAGGTGTCCCATTGCCTTATGTAATTGGGACATTACCTACGCCCCCTACTCCCCCTCTCCTACCCCGGCTCTGGATCCTCCAGCACCCTCTCCTGGTCTCTGTGGGGAGTGCTCATGCAGTCCTCAGTCCTGGCACCCTTTTGCAAGGTTGCCAGTTTAGTCATCATGTTTGGGGAAGAGCAAAGATGCATAGCATCCCGTCCCTCCCCACCCTACTGCTTCCTGCCCGCATTCTCCTACCCATGCTAAAGATCCCGCCTCCACCCCCCTACTTGTCCACCGTAGTCAGGTTTTACTTGTGATTTGTCTCTAACATGCTATTGCACCAGGAGCTGTGTTTATTGCCTGTGACACAAATGAGAATAAATTAGTCCTTTATGTTTGGTGGGATGGGTGGTGTCTAGGTGGGTGGAGGTAAGTGAGGAAAGGTAAGATGCATCGGGGGTATAATCGCCAACGTTCGCCTGATTTATTGATGCTATTACTGCTGGAAGCATGCTGCTCACCTGGCAGGTGAAGCTCTCTGTGTAACAAATTCCCTATTGCATTTCTCTAATGTACTTCATCAGCTTTCCATGAAGAGATAAAAAGCCAAGACTGCAAGCAGATCGGGCCCATTAGCAACAGACAGCCTTGTGCAGCCTAGTGCACCACGCTTTGCACTCTTTAATTCTTCATAAAGCCAAAAAATATTTTCAATGAAAATTCATCTGAGATAATAGTGGCATTCTTCACAATGCCAGATTAAAAGGTTATTTTTGGGAAAATAATCTCTTACAAGGTTCTGTTGCTACTAAAACCGTATGCTGCATGATAACAGTCGTTGGCACATTAAAACACATGGATGCATGAAGACGTGAAACATTCACATCTCACTTGCTCTTGATGTGAATGGTGGAAAACTGATACCTGGTTATAGCACCCTCCAGTGGCCTGGAGGGACACGGCATGCCAGGAGTCCTTTGCCTGCATGAAAAACCCTTACAAGTTTTGTCACCCTAATGAATACAAAAAATGGAAATGTAATACACAATTTCTTTGGGCTAAGAATATTAGACATCTCAAATCCAGTAGCAAGAGACAGACATTGCATCATATGCATTATAAAGAAGGTCTGAGTTTTATTATGCTAATTCTGTAAGGAGAGCACAATCCAACTAAAGGCATTTATGCATGCCAACATTCCGAGAAATGACTGTGTGAAACCCAGGTGTGGGCACCTTCAAATACTGATGGGTTACAGTTTCTTGCTTTGTGTGAAATATAACATTTTTTTATGCTTTGTTTGAAATATTACATTTGAAATTACACTCTTCATTAAATTAAAATAATATAATGTTTATTGTTGAAAGACACATCCAAACAAAAAGACAGCCAGAGTGATACGTAATGCTTTCTTGGCATTGGTAATGTTTTTTTAATACTGTATTAAAAATAGTTCTATAGTTTAATAGTTTATAGTTCTAATCTTTATGAGAATTGCTCAGCAAGCTTTCTCCCATGGGGTCTTGCTGCCTCCTGCCTCTGTAAATGACTGCTGTCTCTGGTTGGCCCCTCTCCTACCTCTGTAACCGACTGCTGTCTCTGATTGGCCCCTCTCCTACCTCTGTAACCGACTGCTGTCTCTGGTTGGCCCCACTCCTGCCTCTGTAACTGACTGCTGTCTCTGATTAGCCCCTCTCCTACCTCTATAACTGACTGCTGTCTCTGATTGGTTCCTCTCCTACCTCTGTAACTGACTGCTGTCTCTGATGGGCCCACTCTTGCCCCTGTAACTAACTGCTGTCTCTGGTTGGCCCCTCTCCTGCTTCTGTTATTAACTGCTGCCTCCGGTTGGCCTCTCTCCTGCCTCTGTAACTGACTGCTGTCTCTGGATGGCCCCTCTCCTGCCTCTATAACTGACTGCTGTCTCTGGTTGGCCCCTTTCCTGCCTCTGTAACCGACTGCTGTCTCTGGTTGGCCCCTCTCCTACCTCTGTAACTGACTGCTGTCTCTGGATGGCCCCTCTCCTGCTTCTGTTATTAACTGCTGCCTCTGGTTGGCCTCTCTCCTGCCTCTGTAACTGACTGCTGTCTCTGGATGGCCCCTCTCCTGCCTCTATAACTGACTGCTG
>JAODKC010000107.1:25415729-25484104 GCA_026777985.1 Mormyrops attenuatus
TCTTATTAACTGTTGCCTCTGGTTGGCCTCTCTCCTGCCTCTGTAAGTGACTGCTGTCTCTGGTTGGCCCCTCTCCTACTTCTCTTATTAACTGTTGCCTCTGGTTGGCCTCTCTCCTGCCTCTGTAAGTGACTGCTGTCTCTGGTTGGCCCCTCTCCTACTTCTCTTATTAACTGTTGCCTCTGGTTGGCCTCTCTCCTGCCTCTGTAAGTGACTGCTGTCTCTGGTTGGCCCCTCTCCTGCCTCTGTAACTGACTGCTGTCTTTGGTTGGCCCCTCTCCTGCCTCTGTAACTGACTGCTGTCTCTGGTTGGCCCCTCTCCTGCCTCTGTAGCTGACTGCTGTCTCTGATTGGTCCCTCTCCTACCTCTATAATTGACTGCTGTCTCTAGTTGGCCCCTCTCCTGCGTCTGTAATTAACTGCTGCCTCTGGTTGGCCCCTCTCCTGCCTCTGTAACTGACTGCTGTCTCTGGTTGGCCTCTCTCCTGCCTCTGTATCTGACTACTGTCTCTGATGGGCTCCTCTCTTGCCTCTAACTGACTGTTGTCTCTGGTTTGCCCCTCTCCTGCCTCTGTAACTGACTGCTGTCTCTGGTTGGCCCCTCTCCTGCCTCTTCCCCCCCCCCTCCGTTCCACCCCTTTCTCTTCCCCTGGGATGAAAAGGCCTTTGCGTGGTGGTCTGACCTGATGGTGGAACACGCTGAGCACTTCTTGTCGCTCTATGCCGTGGACATGGATTCTGCCCTGGAGATACAATCCCCAGAAAGCTGGGACAGCTTTCCACTCTTCCAGCTGCTTAACGATTTCCTCCGGCTTGACTGTGAGTACTCTGCCTCTCATTTAGGATTTGTCAATGTATTATCTAAAACAGAAAGAAACTGAGCAAAACTCCAAGATCCCAACTCACACACTATGCATTTCTCTGCCGCAGGCCACCTGTGCAACGGAAAGTTCCACAAACACCTGCAGGACCTTTATGCCCCGCTTGTGGTTAAATATGTGGACCTGATGGAGTCTTCCATTGCACAGTCAATACATAAGGGCTTTGATCGCGAGTCGTGGGAGCCCGTGAAGTAAGGAAGCCATTTCTTTATCACTTCGCCATTAGGATGGTTGGAGAAGCACAGTATTCTTTAGGACGACACAACATGTATGCAGTCTAACTGAAAGCATAGCAGTGAGACTGCGATGAATCGATGGATGCTAGTAACATCACAAGCAGCAATAAATGTCAATGAAACATTAAGTATGTCAATTACAAGTTTGCTTCAATTGCTTTATGTGGTGCTATATACAGGTAAGCTAGAATGAATACAGGTACAAATAAATCTTGTTTATAATTGTTATACATAAGGTACGTCACTACTATTTTCATTTCATAGAAAAAAATGATGCAGCTAAGGTACATGAGAACAGAATTCCTACTGTACGCAGTGCACACCTTAGTCTACTGACTGCTACAAGAAGGTTTATTGTGTATATAAAACATTACATACCGTGTGTTTGCACAAGGTCAGCATTTTAATAAAGGCTTTCATCCTTTTTTTGTGAATTTACCCTCACAGTCTGTGCTTTTAAAGCAAATCAAAGTGTTTACTGCCTTGTTCCAAGCTACCTGTTCTTTTCCTGTGTTATGTGGTAGTTTCTTGACTTTCATTTTTCTGTTGCAGGCTTCTCCATTCACCATAAGAGCTTCTAATGTATCTCTGTCATGCGTCCCATACAAAAATGAAAAAAATATATATATAAACCTTTGTAGCACCGCTAGTCCAGAATTTCCATTGCTAAGCTGATATATTCTAGCTCTTCATTTGATTTATTTTTTTAAACTTGAATACTTAAGTAGCATCACACTGCTTTTGCCACATCTGCATTGTCACTGTTATAGTATTTTCTTTTTGTCTGTTTCTCCCTGCAGGAGTTTAACAAGTAATCTGCCCAATGTGAATCTACCAAATGTGAACCTCCAAATTCCCAAAGTACCAAATCTGCCGGTCCCAGTAGCAGGACTGTCAGTTAACCTCCCACAAATGCCTAGCTTTTCCACTCCATCATGGATGGCCTCTATATATGACTCTGAGTGTGTATTCCACGAGTTCCCCTCAGAACTGATTAATTAATGCAAGTCGCCTTGGCATGAAAAGATCTCTTCATCTTTTCCCTGGCTTACTGTTATGTAAAAAAATGGGTAAACTAAGATGAGTATTTGGCCACTTGTAATGATGTGTTGAGTAGTATACAGGCTGGAAAGATTTATCTTGGTGGGTAAAGTCAAGTATTCAAAGTGGAGCGTTCCTGAAAATACTCTAAGATTTTGTTTTGCTGTGCTATAATGAACCTATTGGTAGTTGTCTATGCAGGGGGCCTATAGCATATTTACAATGCATATTATGCCTAACTAAGATAACTGGTAAAATTCTCATGAATGCTAAGGTCATTTTTGAGCAGGTTAGTTTTGTCTGTTGTCCATGACAGAATTATATAATGGTTTGCAAATGACATTTATAAGCTGATAGATAAATAAATGAATTCTAATTTGAACAATAACATAAAAAACACTACCTAAACAAAACTTCCCTGTCAGGTGTGATGCGGTCTCTTATGGTCCCTTTAAAATCTCTGCCTGATGTTCACAGTACTGATGAGCGCCTGTCATTATTCAACACATCATTACTAATTCTGTCTGATCTTACCAAATGTGCACCCAGCACACTGGGAGCTGGAGTAACATAATCAGTCAAATGTGCAGACAAAGGTTCACCGCAACAGTCATTTTCATGCCAAGACAAGACTGTAACGGAAGACTGGATGAGGACTTTTTCACTGGGGGACATGTTCTTAATTTTCCTGAACATGCATGCTGTTCAAATGGAGGATGGAAAGATACAAACCCAGAACAGAATCACTGACAGTTACCTCACAGCTGTATGCAAGAAATCCAAAGTTATAAAGCCAGAACCGTATCACTGAGTTACCTCACAGATGTGTAAAAGCAAATCCAAAGATGCAAACCCAGAACAAAATCACTGACAGTTACTTCACAGCTATATGCAAGCAAATCCAGAACTAGATTTTGTATACCTGTTCAATGCAGTGCCACATTATCTTATTAATTGCAATATACTTCTTCAGTTCTTGTTAACCCAAGGTGTCTATCAACCATTTATGTAGCAATAATATTATCCCTTTGTGTGAAAAGGGAGGAAAACAACTATGCTGAATTTCATTGTTTTGTCAAATCATGCTCAGACCTTTCATATGAAACATTAGGTACACTGATGCAGATACAAAGTAGAAATATGAAAGCCTTAAACAGGGTTTTTGCATCTTTCCAGAATTTGATTTCCCTCCAGTCTTCCTCCATAAAATAACTTAGAGAGAATGAGGGCCTTGAGTGTTTGTTTTGCTGTCTTAGAGCACCAGGGGTTGACAGTAGGAGTTCCCAGTGGTGGAGAGACACTTCACCGAGTGTTTAGTCCTAACTCAAGCTGTCACTGGGCAATAGCCTCCACTTTGGTCCAGCTGGCATCCGAGACAGTAGATCCTCCCCCCAATTCCTCTACCCTGTACTAATCTACTGAGGATGACAGCAGCCCTTCATCATGCATGGAGTGTCCAACGTCCCAGAGACCCAGTGAACGGTCTGGTATGAATGGTGTGAGGAGATATTCTCTGTTTTAATTGGACAGTGTCTGGCTCATGCAAGTTTCACATAGGGAAAGATATCTATTTGTTTGCATTATTGATGGTATCTTTAATACAGTAGCATGTTTCACTCGTTAGCCATTGTGCCTGTGGAAGTTTCCATAGACCGTCAGATGGATTCCATGCTGACTAGGTCAGGTATGAAGATCTGCACCAAAGGGCAAGCATGCAAAAACTTCAAAGCCAGATACAACCTCTCACCACTGCATTCACCAGCCTCACTTGTAATGTGTATCCCAATGAGTATCATGATATATGATGACAATTTCAGAATGCATGATTGCATAGGTCTCCCCCAGTGGAAATAATTATGTGCTTGTGTGGTTTTTAAGGTGTCACAGGCTTATATGTATGTCCTCTTATTTTTATCATGAACTGATGGTCCAAATTGATGTTCACCAGCTAATGCCCCCATATGGTGCAGGTTTTTGGGTTGTATTAAAATAATTAGACCTCATCAGTGTATGGTAAAAATAATGAAAAACATGGACCCAAAGCAATGGAGGCATGGAAGTGCAGTGCCCTCTACTCCTACCATAATGCTAGCCTTCTTTGCTCCTTGACATAGTTCCTCTGTTTCCTGATGTAGGAGTGATAGCAACTAACCTTTGCCTGTTCCTGTTCCGGACAGCAATGGCTCTGGGACCACAGAGGACCTCTTCTGGAAGCTGGACGCCTTGCAGACCTTCATTCGGGACCTGCACTGGCCTGAGGAAGAGTTTGCCAAGCACCTGGACAACCGTATGAAGCTAATGTCCAGTAACATGATCGAATCCTGCGTGAAACGGTGAGACTGTCCTAGGCCCGCCCTAGTCCATAAAGCCGCCTTCCACAGACTCCGTACCCTCAGGGTGGTAGCCTTGCAGTTGACAACTCCTGCTGTGTCCTTAATGAAGCAACTACTTTAGCCCCATGCCTCACTGACTGCTCGGTCAGTGGTCAGAGGGTATAGTGCCCCTGATAATGATGAAAATGACTACCAAAGACACAAAAGTCAAGTGCCAAAAGCACAACTCCATGCTTACTCACTCAATAAGACTGGTTTGAATGTTTATAGAGCAGTAATTTTCTATTCCATATAAAAGCAGATTACAGCAGTGTTTTGAGAAATTGGCTAGCCCTTCTAATTGTTGACTTTGCAGTATGGGTGACCTGGAAACATTAATGTTTAAATTGCTCTGAGAGCCAGAAGAATCGTTCATCACTGATGTTTCTCTTAGAATGAGTTATATAAAGAGAAATTTCCACCTCCACTTTGAAAAGGAGCCGCGTTTCACTCCTGTCTGCCTGCTTCATTGTGTCGGCCACCCAGCACGAGGGCTGCTTTCGAGTCAAAGCTCCAGAAGAGCAGCAAGACGACAGATTTCCGCATCCCACAGTCAATATGCACCATGTTCAATGTGATGGTGGACGCCAAGGACCAATCTGCCAAGCTGTGCGCCATGGAGATGGGCCAGGAGGTACCGCAGAGGGTTCAACGCCTCCACATAGCTACACTGTCCGAGCAGTGCACTCAGTGACGGTTTCCTGGTTGCCGTTTAAACGTGGGGGAATTAGAATTTTATGTGAACTCATTTGTTTTATCAGTTCAATAGCCCTTCAGGTTTCATAACAGAATACCAGGAATATGAAGAAAACACAGTTGTAGATAATGAGAAAATAAACTGTGGTCATTGCTGGGTTTCTGTATTCAAATTTGAACATTTTATTTTTACTTAGCTGTGATACATATAGTATGTATAATGCCTGTGTTTTTGTTCCTTGTCCTTCCCAGAAACAGCAGCATTCCAAAATTGACTCTCTCATCGAAGATTCTGTTAAGGAGATGATTACCCTCCTGGTGGCAAAGGTAAACATGCTGGCATGACACAGGGGTCCCGTTCCTCTGCATGTCCAAAACATTTTTATGGCATGCTACGGTGAGTTAACATCATCGAGCACCTGCATGACCAAACAAAAAGAGTCCACATCAACTATTACAGGCTACCTTTAATAAAAATGAAATGTTTGGAAAAATATTGGATTTTTTTATATTTCTTTTCCACCTGACAGTTTGTAGCCATTCTGGAAAGCGTCTTGGCAAAGCTGTCCAGATACGACGAAGGCACTCTCTTTTCATCCTTCTTATCTTTCACAGTAAGTGAGCACTCCTCCAGTTGCACTGCGCAGACCCAAACGATCTGCAGGTACTCATTACCACGTTGCAGACACTTGTATCAGTCATTCCACCAACGGGTTTGCTACTGCAAGGAGATGTAAAGGTGCTTACATTATTCTGCTTAATGGCCCATATTCCATTTACACAAAGATGAGAAACAATATATGTTATATGTTATAGCTGTTGTGAAATATCATTTTCGAAGCTCAGTAGAGCTTTGCAGTGGCAACATTACAATGAAGTAAAAGGAAAATCACACTTGGAACTTGATTTATTTTAGTGACTGAGCAATTAAAAAGAAAACAGAACTTTCTTGACGAGCACATACTTAAAGAGCTTCTGTGGTTATGTAACATATTTTTTTTTCCTCACCAAAGGTAAAAGCAGCCTCAAAGTATGTGGATGTTCCTGTAAGTGAAAACTTAATATCTGTATGCCTGCTTACTTGCTGTCTTGCTATACCACTGCATTCACTGCATTCCTGTCTTATACACAGTGTGACGCAAGGATTATAAAATGTGATGCTGAATTCATAAAATCTAAGCTTATTTGTGCAGCCATAAACAACATTCTCAATATTATTCAATGACATGGTAAACATTTTTGGACAACCGTTGGTATTCGCCTTTGGTGGACTCATAGTAAGATAATGCTAATATATGCTAATATATATTATCTTACTCATAGTAAGATAAAGATAATAAGATGGTGACACATCTATTTATCCATAAACCCCTTGTGTTCACGCAGATAAGGGTTTTACTTCTGCATTTCAGTCTGCAGATATCTGTAAAATGTATTGCCAGTCAACAGCACTCTGTGGCCCCTTTTATAAAAAAATCCTTTGAAAGACCTTTTTGACATACTTCAAACATATTGGCCTTAGAGCACTGGCAGGGCCTGACCTGTCTATGCACCTTATATCATGGGGGCAAAGAGTATCCCATGAAAGACGACATTCACCACAGGTGTGAAAACATCTGAAAAATACTCACATTAGCAGCAAAGGCAGGGTTGCCAGCTTGCACTGTCCTCGTTGATTTGTCCCATGGACCTTTCCGTAGGTTGTCATTTTCCTGATTCCTGGCCGCACACCATCAGCGTGCAGCACCCATATCAGCCGCTGCTCTCGCCGCACACCGTCGCCCTCGCTCCCTCATCTCTAATGCCCTTCTCTCTTGCCTTGCCTGTGTCTTTTAGAAGCCCGGGATGGACGTGGCAGACGGATACGTGACCTGTGTGCGCCACTCACAGGACATGCTCCGAGAAAAGGTCAATGAGGAGGTGTACATAGAAAGGTTATTTGATGTAAGTAGGATGCCTGCTCCTCCTGGACCAGGAGGAGGTGCTCCAAAATGTGACAAAACTGTGGGCAAAGAGGGATAAGTCACATTTTGAGCTCTGCTGCTACTTTAACTGATTAGTGTGACTTTTCTTTATCTCTCCTTAATCTATCCTTTTTGCC
Source organism: Mormyrops attenuatus (assembly GCA_026777985.1). Classification (NCBI taxonomy): domain Eukaryota; kingdom Metazoa; phylum Chordata; class Actinopteri; order Osteoglossiformes; family Mormyridae; genus Mormyrops; species Mormyrops attenuatus. The sequence continues at coordinate 25,423,057 of JAODKC010000107.1, forward strand.
TCTCCCTTCCTGTACTCAAGTCTTTTCCAACCTTTTTGTCTTTGGCTGTGTTTTATTTTCTTAAAGGGTACCAAAGGCTGTTCTTTAAAAAAAGGCACTTTAAGGAAGAAAGAAATATAACTGGAACCAATGAAAAGTGTTTCATTGTATGTGTACCCTTAAAACAGAGAACTTTCACAAAGTGGGGTGGAAGACTTCATCCGTTGAAACACTGTTTCTGCGTTCCTCTGTGCCTCGAGAACACCTTTAGGTGCTTTTTGAGAAGGATTTTCTTGAGCAGTGTTCTCTTATTCATAATTTGAAACAAATGAATACTTATATAAGCAAATGCATGTCTAGAACTTTCAGCATTTCACCCAGTAAAATAAATGCTTTTATTATGTATAAAGTAAATGAAAGACTGCAACATTCTCACATTTTTATGCATTTTTATACACATAAATAGTTTTTGTAACCTAATAGGAAGAGACTTCATAACAATAAGTGTATTTTGAGTAGCATTAAGTGTGTTATATGTTTAAACATACACACACAGCACACACACACTTTCCAGCAATGAAGGGGTCAAACACAGTATGAGAAAACACAAAATAATGCACAAAATGCATAAAATAGACTGCTTAAAACTTTCCAGACCATAGTAATTTCATTATATAATTATCATATAAATTACATGTTATGTAATATTAAAATAACTAAACAGTAGTTTAGTTAAAAATGCAATAGAAATTTTACATTTAAGTGGCTATAGTTATTCATTTTTAAAATTATGTGAAATATTTGAGTATTAGGTAATACCTCTGTATTTAAGTTCAGTACTGTTACACTAACTGCAGTTTAGTTTCAGATGCAGCTGATAGAATCTAAGAACATTTGAATAATGGTAAAACACACAAAATAAATGAAAGGTAGACAAAAAAAAGAAAAACATCTCAAATAAGTAATAATTATCAAGACTTTGGTATTTTTTTACATTGCCCCCACTGCACAAAAGTTAGGTGTTATTCTTATAAAGAAATGCACACAACAGAGTGTTAATGTAGCAAAGGTATTGCGGAGGGATAGAGAGCACTGTCTTAAGGACTGGCTGTAGACATCAGCTGGTCAGAATCCTTGGTGATGCATGCCCACTAAGCTGTCCCCCCTCCCCCACCTCCCATGGCGTACAGCTCAGTCAGCTTTCTTTGCACTCTCACACCAGACATCGGCCGTTTCTGTTGCCGCTGTCTGCTTTTCAGCAGTAACTCACTCTGTTTCAGATATGTGTTCTTCTGTTACATTTTTCCAGATGAACCTGGTATCATTCCATTTTAAGTGTTTGAAGGATGTGTTTCGAGCCATCTCTCCCAATATCGTTTGACTTCTAAGTTCTTTTGTATTGGTTTTCTAGTAGTGGTTGTACCCACACGGGGCTTTTTGGTGTCCTGTCTTTATTATTTCATGTGACATTTATTCCAGCCAAAGAGTGGATTTTTTTTTGTAGCTTCCAAATGCTCTTGAATAGTTTTGTCTGCATGCCACATCCTTTGTCATCTTTTCTCTCTGCTTTTCTCTGCCTCTTCCTCATTTCAGCCTTGAGTCTGCTCTCAATTCTTTTTTTTTTACTCTCCCCCTAAAAATTGAAATGGAACTTATCTCTCATGTCAGGCGGTTTTATCGCATTATGTTGAACGGCATGATTTGGAGTCAAATAATCTCGCTGTGTACATCTTCTAGCATGACCCACCTCTTCTGAGGCTAGCCTTCATACATGCATCCCACTCTCCAGCATCCAATCCCAGCTCTGCATGCAGAACCCACCCAAAGCAACAGTGTGAAGTGGACCGGCACCAACACGGCTCTGCCCAATTCTGTTCCCACGGTGAAGCCTGCCCAGGGGCTGGCAGGCCCTGATCCAAATTCTCTCAACTACAGCCTCTTCACTTCACGATACCAAAAATTGTTTATGATTATTATTTTTTTTCTTTTGAAAAATATTACAGTACGCTTTCACTCCATGTGCTGTTATCTTTAAACTGTGATCAAAATAGCAAGGCAGACCGGTCGAATAACAGAAGCGGTGTCTTATAATGCACAACATCGGCCAGAAAGGAATCAGTTCTGTGTGATGAAACAGTCTGAGAAAACAGCACAACTCCTTGTTGCCTGCTAAACCATTTCTGCACTTTCTCATTTGGAATTTGATTTAAATCATTAATACCTTCCAGTAGCACAAATTGGATTCAACCTATATTTGTAATAGTAGCTCATACCCATCTGAAGTTTGTTTACTTAATATTCACTAAATATAATGAAGATAGGAAGATTTGTAGCTATATATGAGCATTTATGACTGAATCCTTTGACAAAACCCTGATTAATTCGACATCTACAGGACATTCTTGTTAAGATAAACATCTATGAATATGATAAAAAAAAGCCTCAGTGTCAGCTGTGGGTAAGTCTAATGATGCAATAACACTATAACAACTATATTAACCATCAGACGATCGCTTTGGTAGCTTATCGTATTACTGGGGTGGTGTTTCTGATGGAGTGGGGGATCGTTGGACCTGTGTGGTACTGTGGTTGTGCAGGCATGATCGGTGGTCTTTGTGTGGCACCACACTGCAAACACACTAACTTTGCATAATGCATCCTGCCAGTAATTTAACCGACACATATTTATTGAACTGACAAAGACAAAAATCATCTGAATGCTGCTTGGCTGCATTTTTTTCTGATGTGAGAGGATCAGTACAAACTAGATAACTCAAGGTCAAGTGAACCGGAAGGGAAATAATCATCTGCTGTGGTCAGGGGGAGGGGCCATGCTGAAGGGGAACGGCAGCTGTAAAGGTAGCTGCCCAGGACCAAAAACCCTACATCTAACGGAGAGATGACCTGACTTCTGACCCAGTAACAGCTCCTGCAGCTGCCTGTAGACAAGGATAATCTGCATGGCTGAGTCTCCATACTGACAGCAGGAGTAAACAAAGAAAGTCAAAGTATTCAAAAGAAAATCAACTTGTCTATGGTACCGTCCTGTCTAATGAATTTTTTTTCTCTTAGAATATACTGTAAAACTGGGTGACATTTTGCCTCTAACCGAATTCTTGCCATTCTGTTTCTAACAAAAAACTTGTCTTTTGTGTGACTGCATGTGTGTTCAGAAATCATCTTTAGTTAGACTACTCTTTTTAGTGTCATTAAGGCACACACAGTCACAGTCAGCAAACAGTAATGATGTGTAAATTTGTGTTTACTGCTGTATGTGTATGTCATATTGCTGTGCCTAAACAGTATGAGAGTGTGTTTTCATGAGGAATAGTTTCTTCTTTGATATTTTCTTATGTGAGATTTATGTGAGCTGTTGTGAGATTACAGTACTTGTCCACAGATTTTTGCCATTTTGCCTCAGGATGCAGACTTTTCTGCACTTTAATATCAAACTCTGAATGGTGAAAAAGTACTTATTTTTAAAATGGCTAAATATTTTTTAACAATTTTATTTTTATTATATCATGGTGGAATAGTTGGTGGCACTGTTGCCTCATACCTTTATAACTAGATTTTTTGTTTGCTTGTTTGCTTGTTGTTTATTAGTTAACTTTTAATAATATATCCTTCACAGAATCTGAACGCTGAGTTGCTATGAAAACACCTCTTCAGGACTGTACCCTTGAAGGACTAAAACTATGCTAACAGTACTAAGTATACTAACCGGCCGGCCTGTAGGAATAATTATAAGGTCACCCACTTTCTTCCGCATGTTTGATCAGGTGATCCATCTCTGTGGATGTAAAGCCGAGCGGTGTTCGCTGGGTAACGCCAATGGCAGACTCCAGTCTTTAAAAAACCGCAGGAAAACTTAAGGAGAGATCATCCAAGCCTCCCCGGATTAGTAGGTTGGATGAGAGAGCTCAGTCACAGCCACCGTTTGAGCTATGAAACACTTTTGAGAAGAGCACCGTTACTTTATTGACCATAAGCTCAACAAATGCCCTTAAACAGAGTCTGTGTTCATTGTCATAGTGGGAATTCTCCCATCAAGTTTTAATTGGATTAAAGACAAGGTGTAAATTAGTTGTGTTTTCCAACACAATAACCCTGGTAACTTCCCATCTTTCAATTTCAATTTAATTTCTTTCCAGATTGACTTAATGCATATCCAGATAAATGAGACCATAAGACCAATCCCGTTGTTCCCCATTTGTCCTACTGCTTGTCTGTGTCCGTATTCCATCTCTCAGTGTACGTGTCTGTGTGTGTTGCTGGAGAACGCTGTCTGTCTGTGTTTCAGCAATGGTATACGGGCACCATGAACCTCCTGGGAACCTGGCTCACTGACCGCATGGACCTTCAGCTTCATGTCTATCAGCTTAAAATTCTTATCAGGATTGTCAAGGTAACGTGAATGTGCCACAAAAAGAAGAAACCACTTTGGATTTCTTACATGGAAGTAGGATGTAGTTAATAACCTGATTAAAACATCCTGACGTTGTCGTTCCATAGAAATTAATTTTGTACTAGTGGAAAAATGAGCATCACATTTTGTGTCATGTCTATATCTGTTCTTCTCTGACTTAAGGAGGTAAAACTTGGGAAATCTACATTGCGCACATGGGTAATCACAAATCAAAGTGCATTTATACGTCACCGTCAGCATTACTAATACGCAGGCCTGTACCCCACAACATTTATGGAAAGTATTTTCATATGATCACTGTTTATGTTATATTGGGGATCACTCTGTTGTTCACGATAAAGAGCGTAGTCACCATACATGGAAATAACACATTCAGTGTTTAACTTTTTTTTTTTTTTTTTTTTAAATTCCCAGAAAACGTACAGGGATTTCCGTCTGCAAGGAGTGCTTGACTCGACTCTGAACAGCAAAGCGTATGAAACGGTGCGGAATCGCCTCACAATAGAGGAGGCGTCGGCATCTGTGCGCGAGGGTGGCATGCAGGGCATCTCCATGAAAGACAGCGATGAAGAAGATGAGGATGATGACTAGGGCAACTGCGCTCTTCCCCTAGCCTGAAGAACTAATGCATGTACCAACTCTGATATTCAGTTAGCCATCCTAGGAATATGTCCGCTGTAAACTCCCATGAAGGAAAATAACTATACAGTAATAATTAAAATAATGAAGATAAAAATACATAGATTATTATTAATAACCATAAAATAATAATGTTCTATTAATAATAATCAATAATACTGTAAATGAAATAAAAACACAATTAACATTTTAGCTGTGTTTCAATCATGCTAGCACTGATCTCTGACATTGATTTATAAACTGGTTTCTATGTGTTCCTAAGCAATATGGAGTACCATTTGTTTGACGATGTTGAGTGAGATAATTAGGAATACTTAATACTAGGTGTGTCCCTGTTAAATGCAAACCTATATGGCGCTTCTTTAACGTTCTTTACATACATTGATGGTACATGTTGTGAAGATGAGTGTGTGGATCCCTTTAATTGTCTTGTCCATTTTTCAGTGGATGCCAACAGCTTAAAAATAAAAGGATCCTCTGTATTTAAGTTCAGTGCTGTTACGATTTCTGTGTTTCCCATCTGTTGCGCGCCACCGTTGTTGTAACTCTTGAGATTTCAGTTCTTTGTCGCAGTTGAGGTCACATGATCACATCACTGTCCATCAACAAGATACCATGGAAGAACAATACGAGTTGGTATTATAGTAATGCAATATCCTCATAGCTACATTGTATGTTGTTGGAATGTTTCATTTATTTTTATTTTTTAAATAAATTTAAAACTTTGAAATGTATATTTTAGTTGAATAGCACTTTTTCAAAATCTATATGAAGACAGCATCACAAAAATAAACCTGATATTCCTTTTTATCTGAGTTAATTAGCCATTTCTAGAAGTTAACTTCTGTTTGTATTATCTGTTTGTTGGTTTTATTTATTTACCTGTTTATTTTGTAAATTGGTGGTAAATATGTCCAACAGCATTCCTCCCACTGTCTTTCTGTAAATAAGATGCTGTATATTGCAGTCTGACTTGTATCTATCTGCATGCCCTGAGTTCCTGTCCTCACCAAAAGCATAGTTTTAACGTGAATTAACTGGTGGTTTTTTAAATTCTTTTTTCTTTTTTATTTTTTTGCTTTTGCCTTATTAAAGCCTACAGTTGTAATATGCAAGAGCCATGGCCTCTGAATAAACATAAATGTACAAATGCAATAAGGATTCAAACTGTATTTTATTTAACTATGAACCGGTTGTCGCAACACAAATACGTGAGCACACTCCCTTAATTATTAGTGTTTTATGAAAACTAAATACTGTGACAATAAAATATCATATTTCTATTTACTTATTATAGTAGTTTATTTGTTTTCTTGAAATATGGTCTAGATATTGTGAGGCTTCCATTCTCTTAATTTCATACAAGATTTAAATAGTGGTCACAAAGTTATACTGAACAGTAAATTACAGTCCCATAATTTTGAATGATAATGTTGCACTTGAAGAGATTTCTTTTAATAATAATAATATTTAAATTTTGAATTCAGTAATTGGTGTCCACGCTGCTCAGAGTGCCTGTTCTGGGCCTGTGGTTTCTTGGGCAGGCTCCAGGCTCAACACAACACTGCTGGATAAATGTTATGGAAACCTTGCCAGTTGCCGCACTACACTCTGTATTACCATTATCTGCTGTGAAAAACTCTAATAAGATCCACAATTCACATTGTTCCCAGTACATCAAAAGGGGGTTAACAGACTGATATTACTATGGTTTCCATACATGCACTCAATACCCTCCCATCAACTCAAGTATAGGGTTTAAGTGCAATTAAGTAATTTGTACACTTTGGGTGGAGAAGCCCCAAAATATGGGCATGTCACATGTACATGATCCTTAAGCGCATTCTGCCACGGACTTAAGGGCACTTAAATGTATTTTTCGCTAAGAGCCCTTGAAAGCTTTGTTAATTCAAGTGCCTCCACACGGCCAGATGCAATATTGCAAGTTCTAGAATGCCAAATGTAACAAAATGAAACATTACAATGTTCTGTATATTTTAAAATTTGAAATAAATGTTCAAAACATATGTAAATTTTTACATAATAATATAATAGTTATATAACACAAATTATCGGAAAATATCAGGGGACACAAATATATGACCATTAGGAGACATCCCACACAGGTATCTGTCAACAATCAGAATAGAGTCAATTAGAGTTGATAACGTTCATGGATACTGGGGAAATAATTCAATTAACAGAAAAAAAGAGACTCAATGACTGATCAATTAAACAATTTTGTAATGAATCTAGATAAGAGTATAATAATGTGCAAAGAAAGTATTGTACGTTCACAATCATAAACCGTAATGCCTGCATTGGATGTCATTGCTCTTCAGCGAGAATAGGACAGACGGAGAAGACTACAGCGACAAAGATGACCAAGAATAACCCGCGCTCATCATGAGCTACTGCAGCTAATGGACACAGAATGCATCACGCTGTTTCACACGCACCATGAAACTGTCATGTTTCCGTGTCGAATCCTGGCATTCGGCACGGAAACCACTGCTGTGACTGTCCAGCCACAGCAGTCATCCCCATTCCTTGCCGGTACTTCTAAAAGTCACAAGCGCTTTGTCCATCCAGGCAACCAGATTGTTCCAGAGGGGGTATTGTTCGAGAGCTGTATTAAGTACTTACACAGGAGACCTTAGGTATCCATTTCAGCCCTGGCTAATTACCCCTTTTGTTAATCTGCCCGGCCTAAGCCAGGAATGGTACAATCAAGCTCATGCTGTCATCCACAGTGTGATTTGAACGTACCTTTAGCACAATAAATATCGGTTCAGATTCCTTGACACGTCTGGTGGCCTCATACTTATGTCAGCAGAAAAGGTCTGCTGACTGACAGTTGTCTGCTGCATGCTGCACAATCTGGCAACAGACCGGAGCAGATGTCAATGTGCTGGAGGACAACAATGCTTTGCTAGCTAAGACGAACAAGCCAACGGCAAGGGCACAAGAACAGTGGCAAATGATTGTTCTTGTTGTTCCAGTTCATATAGGTACGTTCCACTCAACACTAGCACTCAGTGAAATGCCGGACAAAGCCACAGCAGACCACAATTCCAATCGGACACTTTATTGGTGACACCCCCGCCACCCCCCCCCCCCAACTTCCCCAACTACATGAGTAAGGGGGAGGGTGCAGGTGCATAGGAACGCATGATGTCTTCAAGTTCCCATAACATGACATCAATGGAAGTCAATGTCCAACATCAGCTAGTGCGTTTCTGGGAAACCGGCAAAACTGTTGCTGTTGGTCCCATTCTTCCCTCTCCTCCACCATTCTCTCCTCTTCCCTCTGGACGAGTGAGATGACGATATTCTGCTGCTGGTTCATCAATGTGTTGCACAGTGCCAGTATCTTCAAACTCTGCTGCCGCCTCACTTCCTTCCCCAGATACCACAGTGTCCCGAGACAGGTCGATTGGTTTCTCTGGCTCTGCAGATGGGAAACTGGTGTTGTGTGGCTGTGTAGGCAGTGTACCTCTGCCCAATGGCCCTGCCACTGCTCAGAATGGCGAAGTCACCCCAGTGCAATTACTGTTTGTTAGCCTTGTACGTGTTTAGTTGCAGCTTCAGACCTGCCAATTAAAGTCAACTAATACTTAACCCTCTGGGAACGATGCCGCGTATCTTTCTCATGTATTTCAGTTTATATCTCGCTGAAATCTTCATGTTGGATCATGAAAGAAATGCTGACCAAATCCGTAATCTGTCTTCTTTTCAAAACGTCCATTGTCGGAAGTATTAAAGTTTTTAAAATTCGGTTAAATAAATAAATAAGGCAAAAAAGTAAACCATGTCACTTTACTTTGTTTTATTTGCATCAGGGGCGTGTAGTACTGCTCTCACCTGAAGATTGCTATGCACATTCTAAATAGCCGCATTACCGCATATTCAAATCGCATTCACATGGTAATTTGATGAACAATGCAACGGTGAAATGCGATCCAGATACATCTCCATCAGCACCATAAAAGGGGGGGATGTGGTCAGGTGTGAATGGTTCATGCATACACATGAGAGAGGCCAGAAATAGTGACACGAGTTAGGGTTTTTATTATTCATTTATCCAACTGAATGTTGCAACTACACCATTTAGTCATTTAGATTTAGTCATCTTCATGTAGCCAAGACTTTGGTGATCAGATATCTGGGATCAAAACAAACTGCCACCATTGCTTACTATGTACTTTTATAAGGTTTCTGCAAGTGTTCCAAACTGAATTTTGCAATGTCTATATTTTGATGTCAGATTACAAACTTAACATAAATCTGACATATTTACAGTATACATTAAAATTAAGATGAGTTTAATGCCAAAACAAATATATAAGAAATAATTTATTTGCCATGAATTAAGTTTATGATATTGAAAGAAATGTGTGATCATGCCCCAGTGAGTGAAAGTGTGTTCCCTACCCCCAGAGGGTTAATGACAACCGATGCATGTGTCCTTCATTGTTATGTATATCATTGTATAAAGAGCCACAAAACCACTTAAATGGACATTGAGTTGGGAGTTACCTTCATTGGCGTCAACTCCTGCTAATTATCTAAGTCCCTAAGGTCATCAGTCGTGGAAAGTAGCAGCCACGTCCTGCTCCAGGAGTGCCATTTTCTGGAAGTATACAAATCTCGCCACTTGTGTTTTAGATCGACACGCTCCATTTGCACCTCCCCACCATTTCCCCTCATATTTTCCGTCTTCTGCCTGGGTCTGCCCTTAGTGGTCTGGAACCAGTTAAACCTTGATAGTGTGCCATCACCCCCTACACTAAAGTGTCCAGCTCCTCCTCAGTGAAACTGAGTTTGCACCCACTAACACTCATCATGATCTGTGTCTTTCCCCCTTTCCACACTCCACAGTGACTATTTTGTACCAGATTGCGATGAATTGACAAGTTGACTGACTAATTGGTAAGCATTCTACAATTAGTGACGTCCATGCGGTGTTTTAGTGGCAGTGACTATAGCAATTAGTTTATGATCATACATTGCAGCCACCGCCGAAACGCATATCAATTTTCTCCAATCCTCAGAATGAGTCTTAGACACATCTAGATTTTCCCTCTGTTGTAGTTAAGCGGTTGCATAGTGAAACAACTGACAACACAAAAAGATTGAAGATATGACCATACAGTACGTCGTGTTATACTGATGGTCTCTTGTGGGTTACTTGCAGTAAAGTTGAAAGATATAAACATATTTTATCGAGTTCTATGTTATTTGACCTGTTTGAACCGGGGTTCTGGAACGTCTCATATCTCGTAAAATTCAGTTCTCAACCATATTGTTCGGTAAAAATGCCTCAGTTGTCAAACGTATTTTCGGTTCTCAATCAACCAACCCTTTCTTGCTAAAACGTGTCTGAGAAAGCACAAGTCTATTTACAGTATGCATAAACAAAGGAAAGAATGTGTGTATATGAGTCAGTCTACTGCTAACGCTCGCGTAGTGAACCAAATTGTGCTGCGAATATTCTTGTGTTGTTTTTGCTTCTGTGGCTCTTATTTTTTTAAATAAGCCACCATGAATGCCAAGAAGGTTAGTGATAGCAGCAAACCAAAAAGGAAATTTGTGAGAACCATGATAGACCTTAAAAAGGAAATAATTGCATGCCATTAGCTCTCCAAAGGACAGTGGCAATTAGATACTAAATGTAAAGTGCAATTAAATTTTCAGTTATTTCATGCATTTATCGGTTTTAAAGTTTTTATTTACGGTTTTAGCATCAGATAAGTGTTTATACAGGTTTAAATAGGCAGTCATTTGGAGGTCTGGAACAAATTAATCCCGTTTACGTGAGGAAAAATGGATTCAGTTTTCGACCAAATCAGTTCTCGAACTGCCTTCTGGAATGGATTAAGTTCATGAACTGAGATTCCACTGTAGTCCATGTTCCATTTTTTGCTTGTTGCCAGAATCATTGAAGGCGTGACCTCCTTTTCTTGCTTGATGAATTAATTATACTTCTTGCATAGCGGCACCTTCGGGTTAAGTGTAGTGGGAGGGTCTGTGCTGATGAGGGGAGAATACGCTTAACTCAAAAGAGTGTAACTTTAAGTGCTTTTTTGACTGAAGTGCCTGTTGGGAGAATACACCCCAAAATGAGAAATGCTGCTCCTGACAGCATGATTAAATATGTTACAAGGAAAGCTTCATCCAGAGTATCACCTGGTTTGTGCTCTGTGCTGTCTGGGACAGGCTTCAGGCTCATCACAACCCTGTACGCGGGGCATAGTGCTAGAGGGGAAAGGAAGGTGATGATCCACTAGCAGCTCCAAGACAAAATGGGGTTTCTTAAGGAAATTAAACACACAGGGTAAAAACTACAAAACAAAAGGACCATAAAGGGTCAGGAAAAAAACAGGGAAAATACTGAATTAACTAAAACCATGAAATAAAGCAATACTGTAACTAAGCAGAACCACAGGGAGTAGAACTGGACAAGAGAACAGCATAACAAACACAATAGCAGACTGAGGCACAGGCACTTCTCAGGCACTTAAATATACAAATAACAAGAACTAACAAATGGCAGGTGTAAATCATCAAGAAAACACCCAATGAGCATAGTACAGGAAAACAGGCCACAGGTGGAGAAACTTAACTAACAGCTAACAAGCGCAGAAAACTAGGGAATACTACCAAAACTAAGCAACAAACTACAAATGGGGAAATAAACACTACGAATTTTGACACACAACTGAGGACTAACACGAGGAGGAACTAGGAACACAAACACAACAAAAGTAAACTGGATACAAACAGGATAAACAAAACTGAAACACAAGAAAACAAAAACCCAATAAACAAAGTGAGGCTGGCCTCAAGCCCATGACTGCAAGGTTACAGCCTTGGTACTGCATGCTCAACAAACTGAGCTATACACCAATCAGGTGAAGAAGGGAAACAGACTGGGGACTAGTAGTAAGACAGAGGAAACAGGATGGCCAGCAACACCTGCTGGACAAACAGGGACCAAACACAGAGGACAGGGATGGACAGACACTGACCCTGACCCTGACTGGAGATGCTGTTATGGGAGATATCTGGATGGCTGGACTAGCAGAGTCATTAACAAAACAAATTTCCACAAATACATCATACTTGTTTTTACCCACATTTGAATATTATACATTTGATTTACCTCAGCTTCAGGCTGATGTCTAACAGTCCACTGAAACTATCCATATGTAAACTTCTCCAGATTGACTGGAAGGTTTTTATTTTTATTATTATTATTATTATCATTATTATTATTATTATTTACAGGGGCTTTTCCCGATAACAGCGACTCTTAGTGTCTTATGAAGGCTCTAAAAATATACTGTAACTTACGAAAGGTGTTTCTTTTCCTACGTCTGTTTTACAAAATGATTGTGTATCTTGTCCAGAGTGTCCCCTGCCCAGTCCTCTATGCTCCCTGCAGACCTGTATGAGAAAAGTGGTTGAACCAAATTATGGATTTGTATATAATATATATCCCATTCTTTTTTTGTCCCAAAAAACTCAACAGTATCACATTTGCCTTTTAAAGGCAGGATGTCAGCTCCTCCCCCACAATCTATAAATCAAGCAAGCTGTACTGACACTGGGCCAGAAACAACCCTTGAACATTTTGCTCTTGCCAGCAGTGAGCCAGATGTACCATCTTATTTCTGTAACTGGCCCAGTGTCGCTATAGTGGAGTGTCCTTCAGCAGATCAGTTTATAAACCACATCACGCATTCAATCTAAAATCATATATCCAAATTGCTTGCATTTAAGCATTTTGCTTATAGCTTATCTGTGTTGCATCATAAAAAGCATATTCACACTCTAGGAAAGACTATAAAAGTCAAAAGTTTTAAAAGTTTTATATTTCAAATATTTTATCCTTTTGAAGTATCCATACATCTACTCATATATACTGACCTTATATAGTTAATATAGTTTCAGCACTTCTGAACTATTATTATTATTATTAATAATAATAATAATAATAATAATAATAATAATAACATTCAAGAAAGGGAATTCAAACACATTGAACAGAATGAGGCATTATGTATGTCACCTTTGCACCAAGCCAAGCATCCATCCAGCCATACCCAATCAGTTCCAGCTCCACCTCATCTGAGTACTAGACACACACCTCGTCAACCTGGTCAACTGGCCAAGTGTAAAAGGACCTTGTTCCAAATAACTCCTTCTGAAGTGCTGAGTGTCCCACCAATACCAAGCGTTTGTTTCATGACTTGCTTTCAGTATTTTTTCTTTATCAGTATGTTTTCTGGCAGAATATATAAAAATGCATTATTCAGAATACTGTTAATAATTGTAAAATATACATGAGTGGAGAAAGTGTTTTTTACCGATTCAAAAATTCATATTTTTGCTAATTAGGCTATAGTGCTCCTAGAGAATAATTTTCTTTTGAATGTCTGGGCACATAATCAAACCAGTGAGAGGATTTTTATGAGCAAATAGTAATAAACAAAAGAATCACATATTTTTTTGCCTTCTTTTAAAGCTTTTGTTTAGTTAAGTTCATTCAAGTAATTACTATTTTCTGAATTCACTAAAGTATCAAATGAAAATGAAGCAGCATTTTAAATCTCAAATAAAGTAATAACTTTGCTGCTACTGTTCATCAAACACTCAAAATTAATGCAGCAATAAATTCAACTTCTTCAGGCTCTGAACATTTGATTATATAAAACTACTGTATCCTACTATAACATTTAGTAGGCAGAATTTTGGTAAAACTTTGTAATACAAACTAAATCAGCCCATCAAACCAAGTGGGAATTGTTATGGGTGCAACCCCCCCCCCTCCATTACCAAAGAAGCCCCCCCAGTTAGTGATGGGTTCCCATGGTCTGGGCTTGGGTGCAGTTGCACCCAGGGATTGTCAACCTGTCCATACAAGCACAAACATGTCCATGGAAAGACTTGTATGTGTCTGTGACAAAAATGTTTTGGTTGAAAAAAAGCTATGTAGGCTATGAAGATTTTAAATACCATGTCCATGATAAAAATTGCATTTTGATCAAAATGTCCATCAGAATTTGCCATAGATGATTACAAATTCCTGATTACAAATTACGCAGTTCTTTAATGCTAGGTTTTAAACCCATGACAAGGTGGAGCAATTCTTGCTTTCCTTTATTCCAACAAGCATCCAAAATTCCAGAAGAGCTGTTTGCTGTCCTGAGTTCTAACAGTTCTACATCTCTTTGTTATTAACTATAATTTGTGAATGTTGGTTGGTTTATGGCGTTTATTGGATTAAAATTGTTTACCTGATTAGTGCTGAACTGATACTAACGTAGACGGGAGGAGTGGTGTATTAAACTAATGATTTTTCCACAGCCAATGCACTGTAACTTAGCTACCCTTAACTATGATTTAATTTAAAATCAGCTTTTTTTTTTTTTTAAATGGCATTTCATGAAAGCCGTGTGGGGCATATTACACTAATGTTTGTGCACAAACTGCTGTAGACCAGTTGTCCAGGAGGAGTTCCATTCATTACAGATGAGATGTTTACATTACAGATGAGATGTTTACATTTGGTGCTTCTATACATATTAACCCTAGAGATGATGGTCTGCACCAATAATGTAGCCAGAAATGATGGCAGAAAATCAGGTGAGCCAGTCCCATAACAATTCACTCAAACATCACACTACAGACTAAAAATATCAGTTTTTAAGTGACTCATAGCATTCCTAAGACCAAATGAACAACGAAAAAGAACAATGTAGTGTGCCTTTCAACAGTATTTTTCGTCCAACTGATCTTCAGGCCTGAGCCACAACTAACAGCTCCCTTTGGGTTACGCAGGAGTTGCGCTCCGGTCTACTTAGCATTTGGCTGAAGTATGCGACTATGCGCTCCCCTTCGGGTCCTGCCAGTGACAGTACCATGCCTAGCCCCTTGCTGCTAGCATCCATGTCCAGAATGAATGGAAGGTGAGGGTCCGGGTATGCTAGAACCAAAGTTCTTCACGAAGAGTCAGTAATATGACGCCAGCCCCAGGCAGCGGCACAGCCCTGACACAGGCTGTGCTTGAAATGTTTACTTGTTCACTCATTCATTCACTCACTATATATTGTTTACTACATAGAACACTCACTAGGGGATGAGGGCAGACAGCGGTTCATACATTTCAGACACGCGAATGTTATGCTGCTGCTTAATTACGTGCGGATGTTTCTTATTGCAGTCTCTGTCACATAAACTCCCCTCTAGCATTAAACTATAATGCCAAAAATGAATTTATTGCATATTTTATATTAATCTTTGTACTTGTTGTTCATTATTGTAATAAACACACCAGAACATGGACACCAATATTTCTCTTTTTGGATAAGTACACATTGTAATTGACGTGTGTCTTCACGTTGAAATAATAAAAAAAAATCTGTACTGTATCCACCCACGCAAGCATTATGGGGGCTGTAGCAGTAGCATGGTGTTTTAAACTAATCTTCAAAATATTGTTTTAATCGTGAATTAATGGTACTCATGTAAAGGAGTCAAGTGCATTAAAATAACCATTTGTTTTTAAAGCAGCGGTGGGCCTGCCACTGTTGTTACAGCTCACATGCAAATATTTCATCAACAAGCTACTTTTATTAGATCAGATTGAGTAAAGTTTGTCACGTGACAGGCCGCAGTGCATGATGGTCTAAGTTGATTGATTGTAAGGTGCAGCTTCTGTACATTACATTTTGGTCTGCCTCGTACCGAGTTTGTAGTGAATTAAATTTACAGTTCAGAATTTGAACAGCACTACACAATGGCAGACTCAATATACTGTATAGTGGACTGTGCAGTGAGCGAGTGGACATTTCAAACACAGCCATGGTCTGTGAAGTAGGTCAGTCTTGCACAGCCAGTTTTTTCTGGGTTGGTGGCCTCACCCTCCTCGCTGATGACGTGGCCCAGGAAGTTCATCTTCCACTGGAGGAGGAAGCAAACATGGTCTTTAGGTTCCACAATGCCCCAGCAAACTCAGCAACCCCTTGGAGTTCAAAGCACCTTCGTGCTGTCTACCTTTGCCTTCAAACAGAGAGAAACTGTTTTGAAGCTTGGCATCCTGACCAAGACCGACAATTTATTGTTCTATTATTCATACAGTAATATAATGTGTTTGTAATTTTTATTCATCAACACCATCACAAGTGTGTTAACACCTACCTCATCAATATTCATTGTGTAAGCCACTGGTTTTGAAAAAAATTGTCATTCCAAAGTTCTAACACTTCAGTAATCAAATCACATGAAGATTTTTAATGCTTCAATCACCTATGTGTAGCCAGTACCTATGTTTACAAGCACCAGAGCTGAAAAGTCTTGGCCAGAAATGTTTATAATGTGTTCTTTTTTTTTTTTTTACAGAATCTCAGCACCTCTGAAAATAGGTGTTTGAAAAGTATATGATTACAGTTGATTTAAAAATAAAATAAAATGATGACATTCTAAATGGTCTCAGATTATAGCTACTGAGTTTGTGCTGAATAAAAGCATTTGTAGCACTTTGGGATAAATGTTTTTTTTAGGTGAAATATATAAAAATGTCAAGGCATGTCAGACTACCTCAAAAGTGGCTGACAGACCTCAGACTCCACAGGGTTAAGGGAAGAGTTGTGAGTTAAGTTTGTATTGATTTTGATTATCCTTTCTTTGAATGGGTTTTCTAGTTTTCTCTTTAATGTATTAAATAAGAGACTATATGCAGCCTGACTGCCATTAAGATTGAAAATGTATCTACAGTTCCCTCCAGGATTATTGGTGCTCCTGTTAAAATTGAGTGTAACAGATAATGGGAGGTATGGGTGACTTTGCTCTGTTATGCCGCTGGTCTAAGGTCATTGTGGGTAGAAGGAGTGAATGCATTGTTTTGGTGCCAGAATGGAGAGATTCATTGTTGTTAGCATTTGAGAAATCTCTGCGATTTAATTGTTAAACTAATAAAACCATCAGTTCTCGGACTGCTTGTTCAGTTTTGTATTGCAGCGGACAGATAGCCCGGTTATTGTAGCTATTACCACAGAATGACTTAATACTCGCTCCGGCCTTGATGCTGACTTCAGGGATAAGAAAAGACACCTCCACTGTGCAGCACTACTGCAGTGAGACAGATTAAGCAGGAAAGGTAACACCAGGGTTTGTCTGGGACCAGTCCGTCTATGATGCTGAAATGGAAGAACTGTGTGGCTTGAAAAAACAAAACAAAAAACACTTTAATCTGCGTCAGTTGGACACTAACTTTTGGTTATTTCCTTAAATAATGGTAGACGTGGATTTTCTAAAATTGTGATATGGCTGGAGAACCCGGTCATTTAGAGGAAAAAACGTCCTAAGATTTGACAAAGTACAGTGCAGTAATCCATTTATGTGCCTCACTGCAGTTAATGAAAATATGTCTCAACACTCCATTGGCAATGAATTGAATGAATCTGGCAAAAAGGTCGATGGTAGGAATTGTCACAGTCATAACCCATTCATGCCAAGTCGAGCTGTTTTGCTGAAGTATCAAGTGAATCAAACCAGCCCAGGGGAAACATGAATCCATTCAGGTTACAGGCATACAGTTTCAGCGTGTTTTATACTAGAACTGAGTCACAAATCAGCTGCAATCAAATGATACTGGTGAGCAAATGACATACCCAGCCCAGCTGCAAGTGAACAAGTTAAGACTCATAGTGCAAAGTCTGATTTACACTGTAGGTGACCACAGTATGTGCACTATGACACTGACTCAGGTGGTGAGGGTGAATGTAGCTCATGGAGGGACATAATCCCCACCTTGAGACCTGGTCAGTTTGATGGGTCAGGCTCATGGAAGAACTTCCTACACTGTTTTGAGAGTGGCGTTAGGGCTCATTATTAGTTAGAAGAGACTAAGACTGTCCAATTGAAGTTCTGCTTAGTGTGTGCTGCAGGAACCTATGGTCTTCACACTGAGGCCTCACTTGCAGAATGGAGGAGCTCGATCTTGCTTATGGACCGTCATCAGAGCATGCTGTTGCTATAGAGCTGAGACAGAGAGTGCCGAAGTCAGGAGAACCTTTCCACACTCAGGAATGATATTTATGTCCATTGTACATGCAGATCGTTCAGAGAAGGAGCAAGATACTATAAGTGTTGGGCAGGGACAACCATCCTGGTGGCCAAAGCACTTCTACCATTCTCTGTATCAAGAGCATGGGCCCTGAGATGTGTATCCATCTGTTGATGTATGACACAGAGGCATGAATGTGCAGAAATATGCTGCCATGGTGTTGCTATGATGCTCTTCCTTCTGATGTTAAGCCCCCTTTTCAATCCTCTGCTGTGTGGTTTCTTCAGGGCATTAGTCCAGAGAATTTTGAGGTTTCTGGGGAAGTTCACCTGCCAGTAGAAATAGCCATGCGTCTGGTGAATGCTGACTTCCTCGTTGCTGATGTGACAGAAAACATGGAGGTAATCCATGGTCATCCCTTCTTGGGGCAGTTGTGGGCATGCTTCGACTTTAGCTGCCAGAAAATGTTGCTCTTTAGTCACTAAGTGCCATATTTTATCCCCGAGAATAGGCCTAGAGCCCATGTTTACCCAGTGGTACGCACACTTATTCCGGAGTCAGGGCATGACTGTATAGTGCTGGGAATGCGTATTTCTGTGAGGCAATCCAAGAAGAGCTCATGCTGAATCCAACTAAGGGGTTTGTGGAGAAGCACTGTCTGTTGTTGGCATGGGGTATAGTCGGGGCTCTACGTAGCAATTGCAATTGCAATTGCAGGCTCTACAACCCTGGCACTGTCTCTGTGACGTTGAAGAAAGGCATCATTGCTGGTTTCTTGCAAGCACCTGATGTTATTCAGCCTTCCCATATCCCTCCCAAGGCTACACTGGGAAGTTCCAGATTTATTCTTGTCCACCTGCAATCATTGTACACTGGGAGCTCAGTTGCACTGAATGAGTGGAGTGCCCACAGCTTAGCTCTTGAATGCCTATGCAGACATCTTCACCACTGGGCCTACAGGAAAAGTGGTTTAGTATTCTGGACTTGGCTTCAGAGTACTGGAAGGTGGAGTGTATTCCAAGGGCATGAAATGCTGCCACTTTCTGCAGCAGGAAAGGCCTTTTTGAATGGAATGTCATGCTGTTTGGACTCTGAAATGCCATGGCAACCTTTCAAGACCTCATGAACTGAGTCCAGACTGGAATGCAGTGGGAGACCTGTTTAGTATACTTGGATGACGTCATCATTTTTCTCAGGAATGATGTAGAGATGCTTCAATGTCTTGCTGAAGTGTGTGACTGGCTACGTAAACCAAACCTCAGGTTTTTTGAATCTGGCAAGTGTTGCCTTTTTCACCTCTGGGTAACGTCCAAGAGTGGCCCCAGCCCACATCTATTTCTGAAGGTCACCAATTTATAGACCTGGCCTCCTATTTTCAATGATTTGTCCAAGATTTTGTGGTTGTAGCTAAGCCCCTCTATGAGCTTAAAAAGAAGCATGCTGGGATCTGGTGAACGCTTCAATGCAAGGAAGTCTTCAAAGACCTAATAATCTCCTCATTACTGGGGGAATTCTGGGGTATCCACAAAACATTGGCAACCTCTTCCTTGACAAAGATGCAAACAATCACGGTACTGGAGCTGTTGTCACAGGTGCAGGGCAATGAGGAGTGAGTTTTAGTTTATGTGAGCCAGTGCTTGCCCTCCATGGAGCAAAATTATTGCACCACTGGGAGAGAGCTTCTGGCTGTGGTGGACTTCACTGCACATTTCTGTCAGTACCTGCTGGGCAGATCTTTTGTTGTGTAAACAGACTCCAGCAACCTCCTTTAGCTTAAGAGGGTAAAGGAACCTGAAGGCCAGCTTGCTACGTGGCTAGAGAGGCTTGAGGAGTTTTATTTCATCACCCAGGATGCCACCATATCAGTGTTGATATTTTGTTCAGAAGGCCCTGCTGCCAAAATTGTCCCTTCAAACTGGCCAACCTGGTGGGGAATCATAATTCCAGTGACCTTAGTCACTTTCTTGTTCGAGATATGGGGATGTGACCATAATGGGGACTAGTGTAATGGGGATAGAAGGACATTTCAACCTCCAATCCACACTTCCCAAGGTTTGCAGTGCCGACACCAATGTGGAAGGCGGTTCTTAGGATGTTGGGGACAACCTCTTTGTGGTACAGACTCCTTCCAGTGCCAAGTCCATTGATACCTCTTTGTTCATTAGCTGGAGTATCCAGGAGCTGGAGAAGCCCGATGTTGCTCCTGTTAGGAAATGGATTCAGGAATGAAGAGAGCACCCAACCTGGGTTGAAGAATTTTCTTTTGGTCCAGCCACTATGGCCTACAGGAAGTGGAACAGACTGTATATAAAAAATGGCATCCTTTATGACGTTACCATTCTGAGGAAGTGGTATTCTACTCCCAGATACTTCTGTCTTGTGTTTTCCAGGCAAATATCATGGAACAAATGCATGATGGTCCATTGGGTGGGCATTTTGGGGTGGAGCACACTAGTCCACTTGAAAACCTGGTGCTACTGGTATTAGATGAAAGAAGATGCCTTATATTGTCACACTTAGATCAGCTAAATGTGTGCTAAAGCTTGATTTTCAAAGAGTGGACTGCCATTGACCTCATGGGTTTTCTGAATGAGACTGAACATTATCTGAAGTTGGCTGAAGTTTTCACAATGGAATGGGTTTGCCATTATGGAGCTCCACAGACACTCCATAGTGATCAGGGCTCCAACTTTGAGTCACAGGTCTTCTGGAGGATGTGTGAGCTGTTGGGGATCAAGACAATCCATACTGTCCCTTTTAAGCCACAGTCAGATGGGCAGGTTGAGCGATTTAATGGTACCCTACAAAAGATATTAGCTGCCACTGCAGAACAATACCACTGGGAGTGGATCCAGAAAAATCCAAGAACCAAGGAGAAGATTGTGAATCATGACAAGCATAAGTTATACAACACTCATACACACCAAGACAACAGCAGGGTGTTAAGGTGGGCTGAGATATGGTGACCAGTGGAGGCCTCGCCACTCAGTCCTGATCCAGGCCATCATGATGTTGACCTGAATCTGACAAGCTTGTTCATGGATGGTGAAGACCACAAGAGTAATGAAGACAGAGAGCACATTTTAATCCCATTTTGAGGGTCTGGAGTTTCAGGTGTGGTGGGATTCTGTGGGGGTAGCATAATGCATACTGAGGGAACAATTGTTGTTACCCATTCTACCTTGAGCCTGCCATCTACTGGGAGACCATGGAGGAGAAAGAAGCCCCCTGATTGGTTTGGTGAATGGGTAGCTCCTTAAGTAGAAACTACAATTTGTTAGCATGGAGGTGGTGTGTATTTGTAGTTTTGAAAACCTGGTAACCCCAAGATCTTCTACAAATCCTCAACTGTGCTCCTTGAAGAAATGTATTCATCTCTAAACATCCTCCTACTGTCTGTGGGGGAAAATACACGTGTCCTGTTCCAGGCCGTTTCATTATAGATACAGTTGTTTATAAACTTCTTTATATTGCCCTAATACTGCACAGAAAAAAATATTGATGAAAAAAAATATTTGTCATTTGTGTGTTTGCTGGTAATTCAATCTAACTTTTATGGAAGTTTCCATATTCACAAATGGTAAAAACACAAATTACATACAGTTTAATGATTTTTGCTTTTTAAGGAGCTGCAGTTCCTAGTTGGGAATGTGTCACTCTGAAGGCTATCACTCAGTTTTTAGGGCATCATAACTGTCACACAGATGAATCACTTGTTGAAGAGAAAGTGACTGAACTCTGTATGTCTCACCCTGTTCAACTTGTTATTGGAAACAAAGTCTTTTGTCTAATTGGAAATGCCACAAATATTATAAAAATAACTTTGGTGTAGTGGAACCAGATTACGAACCCAAGGAACAGAAGGTCTTTTCAATTCATACCTTAACTATGATTCTATTCTCAGCCATTCATTTTTGGGAGAGACTTCAGTCAACTTTAAGTGACGAGCAGGTAAACAGATGCCTCTGCAATGGTGCAATTTTAAAGAAAATAAAGAATATGCTTTTTTTCTCAAATCAATGTGCAGTTTCATTAGTTTTGTATATAGATAATTTAGAAATATGCAACCTACTGTGTACATCCCAGAAAGAAAACATCAAATCTGTGCCCTGTACTGGATTTTAAGCAATCTGCCATCTGGTTCACATTCTTCATTATCAACAATTTAGTTAGCTACATTAATCAGTAGTGATGACATGAAGCTGTATGGATGTGAAAAAGTTTTGATTAATGACATAATTACTTTAGAGCAATGTGGGGTATACAGTACTGCACAAAAGTCTTAGGGAGTCAAAAGAAATGTTTAAAGCTATTTATCTGGGTAGTAAATGTACAGTTGCTCAGAAAAAAAACACAGTTTAACAGAATAACAGTAACAGAGTAAAAACTAGTAAAAATTTATTATATTCTCCAAAAAGTTCATGATATCTACTTGGACGGCTAGATGAACACCGCTTCAGTTCCCAAACCTCTCCTCAGGGGCATCCCTGCCATTCCATGTATTTGATAAATTTCACCACCAGCTCACTTAATTTATTAAATGAATTAGTTTAAAAAAGACAGTGAGATATTGAGTCAAAAAATACATGGGTGTATTAGATGGTTGCTGGAAATAATGGGGTAATTTACCATAGCTTTACACCAACATGAAGATCATTTAAACATAATTTTCTTTGTCTGACTAAGACTTTTGCACAGTACTGTATGTTGACAAGTTAAAGAAATGTGTAAAAGGAACTGCGCAATGTGTTGCAGCTGACAACCTTGGTGCATATGCTGTAGCTGGTTTTGTGCAGTTTTTCCAGTGTCTATATCTGTAGATTTTGCATAGCTCAGAAATTGGTGATGTAAGAAATGGAGAATTTTCTTTGAGGAGAGAGACAGCACACACAAGACACATTCAGTAACTTGAGGAAGAATCTTTGGCCAGTTGTTTTGGTGTTAGGAAGAGCTGTGTTCTCTCTGAAATTTTTCAAAATGATTGGGATGAAGGGGTACATTTCCTTTTTGTTTGCTGTTAGGGAATTTGTTCAGGAATCCCTTGGATTCACTCCAGCTGAACTTGTTTGCCCACACTGTCCGTGGACCTTTAAAGATGTCGAAAGAAAAATGGCTTTCTGATTTTCCGACTCCTACTAATTTGCTTGATTATGTCTGTCAGTTTTGGGACAGACTTGTTAAGGCTTGTGAACTGACAAAGGAAATCTTTTTCATCAGATCAAGTTCTGGTTCTCCTCCCTCTTCCTTGCTCCCCTTTAAAGGCTAGATACTGTTGTCCCTATACAGAATTGTGCAAAGTTAACGACCTTGACTATTTGATCTCTACTCCTGATCGGTGCAAACAGATTGTATGTGTCAGAGTAACATTCTGAAAGAATTCTCCAGGGTTGCCAACTTTGGTTTGGTGGCTGGAGTGAGATTTTCAATTTGAGACAGGTCTCCCCAAACATGCACATGAATTTACATGTCTGTAACAGTTTTATTACCTTGTAAATAGTTTGTAGGGTTTGCAAACTACCTCTTTTCATTTAGCTAATTTTAGATTTATAACCAAATAATATAAATTTGCTGAATGATATTTTGCATGAGCACAAAACTCTGAAAGTGTGAGTGTTATGCCACATGTGTGAGAGTTGACAATCCTGATACTGTGTATCACCTATCCTTACTTGTGTGCATGTTGAGCCTGAAGTGAGCAATACAGAAGTGCATATCACTCATAGCATACTACATACTCGATTCAACAATTCAGAGTTCCTTGCTAACAAGCATAAAGTCAACCGAAGGAAAAAGCTCCACAAGTTTAATCTTTTGCTAATAAATCTCCAACCTCTGACAGATTAACCACCTTTGCTAGGCACTGACCTCCGACAACCACTTGAAATCAAAAGGATAAGTCATCACCATGTCTTCTGTGCCTGTGTTCTGTAGCTCTTGTGGTATGTACAGCATAGACTGTCCTTCCGACACTCCCAATACTATAGTATGCCAGAAGTGTTTACTGTAGTTATTGTAGAGTTGGAGGACAGGATTTGCACATCGAAGGAGTGCATTTGCACTCTAGTGGAAATTAAGCTGGTGGAGGGATTTTTAGATATGGCTCATTTGGAGCACACAGCCAGTTTAGACCTGGCTATAGTCAGCCGTGACTATGTCCAGTCCGGCACAAGCAGCCAGCACAAGTGAGCCCTGGGTCATGGTCAGACATGGTCCTAGTAGCTCTAAGCCGAGAGCTCCTGCATGCCAGTCGGCTGTTGCACTTAGCAACAGGTTCTCTGTTCTCAGCAGTATGTCTGCCGAAGTGGAAAAGGTGCTCGTGATTGGAGACTCGATTGTTAGAAACGTTACAGTTTCTACTAATCGTAAAGCAGTGGTTTCTGTAAAATGCCTCCCCAGGGTCAGAGTTTCCGACACCAAGGCGAAATTGAACTCCCTCTCCAGCTAATAAAGTGTCCACCTTGGTTAGGGTGACCAGATAATCCATGTGAGGGAGGACACTTTGAGCTACTTCAGGTTTTACAAACTACTTTCAAACTGAAAGGCTCTTGTGCTCGGCTAAATAGTTTGACTATGACAAGCTTTGACTGCTTTGTTTCCTTGACTGAAAGACTCATCCAGCTGTTTAACATTAGCATTAGTGACACATTTATGATTATAGGAGACTGACCAATAAACACACAGCAAGAATTCAGTGCTAAAGTGAAATCCGAGTCCTTTTAATTGAAATGGTAATTTACAATTCCTGTCCTAGCTCAGAGTGTCCTCTCTGACATGGGTTATCTGGTCACCGTAACCTTGATTGTTCACGTTGGAACTAATGACATAAAGTCCAGACAATAAAAGGTATTAAAGAGGAGCTTCATTTCTATGTGTGTAAAAGCTAAAAAAAAATGTCTGAATCTAATTGTCTCTGGTCCCTTACTAATTCTCTATAGATGGGATGTAACCTATGGTAGGCTATTCACTTGGTGTGCATCTCATAATATAGCCTTTAATGATAATTGGGATTTCTGGTGCGTCCACCTGTTGATGTCTCCGTCTCCCTCTCCTGCCCGCTTGCGCTGCGGGGACGGGTACCTCGGGAGCCGGCTTCGGTCACTGGTCGGCATCCGGCCAGGAAAGGCTGGGGTCGCAGAATGCGTAATTTGCCGGGATCATCCTCGGGACCCTGGGAAAATCCACCAACAGCGGGTGCGCCGGCGAGGTGTCTCATCCTCGTTTGGGGAGTCCGGTCATTCTGTCACGACTCACACCGGGAAGCAGGCGAAAGGAGCTGTGAATGCAAGCAAAACTAGGTTTATTGAAAGCTTAACACAAGGGGAACACGCAACATTAATGACCGGACTGGGGAAACGAACGTAACGTGGACTTAAATACAAGAAACCAATGACAACAACAGGAGACAGCTGGTGAACACGGGGAATCCACACGAGGGTAACGAGTAGGCGTGGTCGACGAGGGGGCAGGACGAGCAGGGCAGGACAACATTGTTCATCAAATTACCATGCGAATGCGATTTGAATAGGCGGTAATGCGGCTATTTAAAATGTGAATAGCGATCTTCAGGTGAGAGCGATACTACACGCATGCAGGTAAAACAAAGTACGGTGACATGGTTTAATTTTTTGCCTATTTAACCTAATTTTAAAAACTTTAATACTTCCGACAATGGACGTTTTGAAGAGAAGAAAGATTACGGATTTAGTCAGCGTTTTTTTCATGATTCTACATAAAGATATCAGCGAGATATAAACTGAAATACACCAGAAAGATACATGGCATCGCCGACGATGCCCTCGTCCCTAGAGGGTTAATTGAACATAATCCACTTGTGATCTTACAAAAATCTGAGAAGGAACTGAGAAGGACGGCTGTGAGGGTTCTGAGGGCAGATAAGGAGGTGTTTGTTAGACGAATCTGTGAGCAGGTGACACGCCATCTGTGCTCTAATGACCCACATCTTGCTTACTGAAGAATCAAAGCATTACGTACATCTGAATCTATTCCTCAGAGACTTGCAGTTAAGGCGGGTAATGGAATGGTCCTTACAGTTGACACTGCAGTTGTGACCCACTGGGCTGGCTCCTTTGGGTAGTTGTTTAAAGCTGTCCCTCCAGCTAGGATGTTGGACATCTGTGGGTCTATGGTTCTCGAAGCTCGTCCTCCAATCAGCTGTGAGCCAGCCAATCTCACTGAGATTGCATGGATAGTGAATCAGCTGGGGGTAGGGAAGATCGCATGGATCTGTGGTATCCGGGGTGAACTTCTCCAGGCTGGTGGCAAGGCTGTCCCCCTGGCGTTGCAGGCAATTGTTGCTTCCATTTGGGAGTCATGAGTCATCCCAACTGACTAGAAAATGGGACTTGTACTCCCTTTCTGGAAAAGGAAGGGTGAGTGCCTGGATTGCACCAACTACAGGGGGAAAACACTGCTTTCAGTGCCGGGTAAGGTCCTTGTTAGGGTCATCCTTAACAGGATCCGTGATCACTTGCTTGCCTGTCAGTGACCGGAGCAGTCTGGTTTTATGCCTTAGAAGTCTACCATCGGCCATCAGTTCTCATCACTTTGCAGCTTTTGTCGATTTTTGTAAAGCATTCGACTCAGTTGATTGAGTTTCCCGGTGGAACATCCTGAGACTTCCTGGTATCCCCCCTGAAGTTGCTAGACGTCATGGCCGGCTTGTACACTGGTACTGTGAGTGCTGTGCAGAGTGGAAAGAGAACTTCTGCGTTCTTCCCAGTTGATTCTGAGGTTCACCAGGGGTGTGTTCTTGCTCCTACTCTGTTCAGTGCTTGTATGGACTGGGTGTTAGGCAGGGTCGTGGGGTCCAGTGGCTGTGGGGTGTCCGTTGGTGGAGAAAGATTTACTGATCTTGACTTTGCCGACAATGCTGTGATCTTAGCGCGGAGTCAATGGAGGCTCTGATCGGGGCTCTTGAGAGACTAAGCGAGGAGTCTGAGTGTCTGGGATTGTGGGTGTCCTAGATAAAGACGAAGATCCAGGCATTTAATGACTTCTTAAGCACAGCAATCAGTAGTGTGTCTGTCTGTGGGGAGAATGTCGACCTTGTTGAGAGATTTACCTACCTCAGCAGCAACATGGGGGGTCATTAGGTCGCTGGAAAGGGGTGTGTGGTGCTCCCGATATCTTTGCAAGAGGATAAAGGTCCAAGTCTTTAGAGTCCTGGTGCTCCCTCTCTTGCTGTATGGCTGTGAGACATGGGCACTGTCTAGTGAGTTGAGACAAAGTCTTGATTCCTTCGTTACTGTGTCTCTATAGAGAATCCTTGGGTACCGCTGGTTTGACTTTGTGTCAAATGAGCGGTTGCTAGAAGAGTCCTGAATGAGGCACATTACCTGCATTGTGAGGGAGCATCAGTTACGGTACTATGGCCATTTGGCGCGTTTTCCTGAGGATGATCCAGCTCGCAGGATCCTCATTGACCCAAGCAGCTGGACCAGGCCAAAGGGACACCCACGTAACACCTGGCTGCAGGAGATGGGTGGCCATTTCCAGAGGGTGGGACTGGACCATGTATCTGCCTGGGAGGTCACCAGCTGGGATCCCGAGGAGTTTCGGCATGTGGTGGGTGCGGCAACGTGCTGCATCAGTGCATGGTCCCCAACCTGACCTGACCTGACCTGACCTAATTGTATGTTTCTTTGTTCTATGCAACCCTACCGGACAATGAGCGTTGTCAACTAGTTTAGATAGTAAGAGTTGGGAAGGTTGTGGTCTGGATGACTATTTTCTTATGTATTGTAAAATCAAACAAGAGCTAGGGAAATTCTTTTACAACGAATCTAGTGGCAGGAGCATGTAGGATTGTCATCCTGGTTGTTTAGTTAATTATTTGGGGGTTGCTTTAGATTCCTTTTGTGGGATATGGGGATTTAATAAATCACTTTCTTGCACTGGCCATGAGATTTTTGGCAGCTTATGTCAGGCCATGATTTTGGGTTGTAACACGATCACTTATAAAAAAACCTGGACTGACCCCATTTCCGATCTTTGATATGGGTCCTGGACATTTAGTATTATTATTATTAATAATAATAAGTTTACTTTTGAATTTTTGAATGATTCCATTTAATGTTTCCTTTTCAAGTGAACAGACAAATGGCCATCGTGAGATGTGGCTTTTTCTTTGCAATTCTGCCTCGAAGGCCAACAACCCGGAGTTACCTTGATGTTGAGACTGGTCTTTTGTGGGCACTATTTAATGAAGCTGCCAGTAGAAGACCTATGAGGCATCTGTTTCTCAAACTGCACACTGTAATATATTTATCCACTTGCTCAGTTGTGCACTGGGGCCTCCCTCTCCTCTTTCTGTTGTGGTTAGAGCCAGTTTGCACTGCTCTCTGAAGGAAGTACAGTAGTACAGAGCATTGTATGAGATCTTCAGTTTGTGCTGCTCTCTGAAGGGAGTGGTACACAGCATTGTAGGAGATCTTCAGCTTCCTGGCAATTTCTCGCATGGAATAGCCTTAATTTCTCAGAACAAGAACAGACTGACAAGTTTCAGAAGAAAGTTCTTTGTTTCTGACCATTTTGAGCTTGCAGTCAAACCCACAATTGCTGATGATCTAGATACTCAACTAGTCCAGAGAAGGCCAGTTTTATTGCTTCTTTAATCAGCACAACAATTTTCATCTGTGCTAACATAATCGCAAAAGGGTTTTCATGATCAGTTAACCTTTTAAAATGATAAACTTGCATTAGCAAACAACATTCCACTGGAACACAGGACTAATTGTTGCTGATAATGGGCTTCTGTACACCTATATAGATATTCCATTAAAAAACCATTTCCAGCCATGATAGTCATTTACAACATTAATAATGTCTACACAGTATTTCTGATCTTATTCTGATGTTATTTTAATGTTAATGTTATTTTTTTAAAAGCACGGCAATTTCTAAGTGACCCCAAACCTTTTGTTTACACACACACACACACACACACACACACACACACACACACACACACACACACACACACACACACACACACACACAGAGGTGTGTAATTATATTTTTGTGATGACTCTCCATTCATTTCTATGGGAAAAACTCTAATCACAGCATGACCTTAACTCCTACCCAGCCCTAACCTTAACTATAAGTAACCGAACAAAATATGAGACTTTTGGCACTTTTAATTTTTTGATTGCATTCACAGGTCTTTGTGGGGACCGGAAAAATGATCCTCGTAACGTCATAAAGTAGGTTTTTATTACATTGTGGGCACATTTAGGTATTTCCTAGTTCATACAGTAGATATTTTTTCTAGCCATTGCCTGATTTATGAAGGTCGACACACTGTTGTCTTGTGTCATTTTTGCATTCTCTACTCCCATGTTGATGACCGACATGGGGAATTTGGCCTCTGTGTCATCTCAGGGAAACAGGAAGCTGCAGAAGCAGGTTTAACAAAAGCAGAAGGGTGCGGTGGGGAGAGAACACTATGGAAAACAAAACCTAGATTTGGGCTTTCAGGCTTTGGACACATGTTCTGGGGTTGAGTGACAACATAACTCATTGTTATATAATGATCCGGAATGAGGGGCAGGTGATCTGAATGAGTGTGTTAATCACATAACTTCGTCACAGCCAAGAATGTCCATGCCACCCCTGCCTTACAATCTACAGTTGAATTCTTAGATTTTTATTAAAGATTAAGCTACAAACACTCATCATACAACTGTCTGTCAGCACAAGTGGTGAGGACCCGGCTTTTTGTAGGTAAACTTCTTCCTTGGCAGTGTATGAAGGAAATGCTTCTGACAGTGCCCCCTGGTGGCTGGGGTTTCCACATATTGACTCTTTGACATCATTATGAAAAATTATTTATTCCTGACAGGCAGGGATGGTGATAGTTTACCCAAACAAATAATTCACTAATGAAATCAGGTACAGTGATGAGCAGCATGGAGTTATTGATGCCCGGAATTAGGAAACTGCTCCAATAAAGTTTTCAGCCTGTGGACACTGCCTCACTACTATTGGCTACTGGTTACCTTCAGTCTTCAGTGGTTAAACCTGAAATGGCTTATTGTGAAACCTGATCCATCCTCAAGTAAAAAAAAAACATACATAGTAATATATAATATTAAAGAATAACAGCTTTTTAAAATCACCTTCATAACTCATACATTAATCCAAAATCTGTCTCATTCACCTGCTTTTCTACTTAAAAAAATACCAAATCACAGACCACACAAAAATTACATAAATTACATCAAAACCCATATTTTATTATATGTATAGCAATACAATTTACATATTAAATAACACTATAATAGAATGATTCAATATAGCTTTCAACAAAACCTTTTCCCTTTATCCAAGTTAAAAAAAGAGGCATTACCCAAGCTCTTCAAAATGTGTTGTTGAGACAAACTGATTCAGTGGCTTACATTTCTATTGCACACAGACTGACAACAGAGTATAACTGAAGGATTAAAAAATGAAAACCAGAAGAAAATATGGAACATGAGGTAAAGGAAGTACAAACAAGGTGTCTGATTTTTGGAATGTTGAATATGGAGACACCATAAAAAAATCTGTTCCACCAGGTCCACTTTGAACACAATGACGTAATGGTTTAAAAAAAAAAAAGAAATATCCATTTGAACATTTATGATTCTTAAAAGTATACAACATTGCTTCAAAGTTCATAAGATGGGTATAACCAATGAAATATATACATATTTTTTAATTATATGTATATCAATGTTACTAACAAAATGTTAGGGAATTAATTATCCATAAGTTTACTTTGGGAAAAAAATGAAAAATAATCAACAAAGGAGATGCAAGACAATTGCAGCACAGTATTAATATAAAAACCAGACCGTTGGCCCTAATGTGAGGGCTGTGATTTACTTTCTGACATTCATTTTAAGAATACCAGGCAACAAAATTAATTTTATTATAAAATAAAATTACCAAAAAGGGTGCAAGACATTATAATCAATATTGTTTCGTTTAAAAGTTAGAAATGTACTACAGGTCTTTACGATAAATAAATGATTCAAAATGTGTGTGTTTCTTTTTCTCAATGAAGGCTTGCCTGACAATTCTTGTCAAGTGTAAAAAATATATTTTTATTCACAATTTTAGCTTCATGTGTAACTTCTTGTGGCTTAAACGACAACAAGTAAATAAAAAATAAACCTTAGAGTGCAACAAAGGAACTAGGAAGATGTCAAAGCAGTTTTCTAGTTTTAGCATGAAATGTGAATATGAATGAGATGTTGTGGAAACAAGAATGCCAAAAAAGGTAAAATGCATTTTATTTAAAGCAATTGAATGAACCATACAAAATATTTGTCTCAGCTAGCAGAAATATTCTGACACTGTTGCTTCAACATTGTAACAACATAAATGCATGTCACAGCAATGTTACAACAAGATATATGTAATATTATATGTTAGCTGGGTTTTTTTAATCCATGAATAGAAAAACATAGCTAGAGAAAACTAAAAAAAGCTCCCTTTTATATCTTTGGTAAAATATATCATTTTTTCTTCAGTGTATATTTTTCATCACAATAACAATATTACCAAGGCAGCTATATGATGAACGAAAGATTTATTTTTAACTAAACTTGTATTGTTCCACTATGTATCTAACAGGACAAAGACTTAGATTAGACTCTTTGTATAGGCAAAAGTGAGAAGCCAGATAGAGAAAAATGAGGCATTGTTAAACACAAACAGCAATACTTGTAGCAGTTTCACCCTTGGACCATTTCAAGAAATGAAATTAGTCTTCACAGTACAAACAGTGCAGGGGATACACCAAATAATTTAACCTGTTTGTCTGCTGAGGAAAAAAATAGATATTTATATAATAAGCCACAAACCAAACCACCTCAGATCAAACCATGAAACATAAAATAAAAACGGAGTAAAATATAGTAAAGATGGGAAATATGTTGAATCTAACAAATAGGATCACGTCAATCCATAGTGATTTTTTTCAGCATAGAACAAATGGTCACTATGATGTATACCTATGAAATGTGGTCTATGAATATTTGCCCAGTTTCTGTAATATAGATATTCTCCGAAAAATTACCTTGTATCCTGGGCATTTTGCTGTCTCAGTGGTTACAAGAAATATTAAAGAAGACTCACCTACAAAATGACAAGCGTAAGCCATGCTTCAAACAAACTGCAGCATGACTTTTACTTTCAGCGGGCAAACCTTCAGGAATTTCTCAATGAATTAAAAGATATTAAATTGAGGGGATGTCATGTATTATGAATACAAATAATTATGGATTAAATGGGTTTTGAAAAAAATATATAAGATGCAAAATATTTATTCCTTGCGTGTCTTAATAAATTGGTATAATAAAGTTAAATAAGTAAACATTGTCATATACAAAAACAAACTGTCACTTTTAAATGCTGTCAGCTATGACCTGGTAATTCGGTCTATATATGTTACATAGATAAGATAACTGTTGAGAACTACATTGTCTGTACTATTCCTTCTCACAGAAGAATCAAACAGTTGAGTGAAGAATTGCCATGGAATGTCAAATTGGGGCTCAATAATCAATATTGTCAATTGGATTGTAACAAGGCAGTAACACTGACAATATAGTGCAAACTAGTGAGAACTGTGTTTCATTGGGGGGAACTTAAAACTGGTGCAAATGCTCAGTAGAATAACATTAAGACAAAAATGGCAAAAATAAATATAAAAAACTTCTTTCAGTGTAAAAAAGTAATCAGGTTATTTATTTAACCATGAGTCTGGCAAAAAAGGCCTCAAAAAGTCTGCCAAGTCCATGAAGTTGTACAAATTAAGTGCCTTTTTGCACCTAGCGGTCATTAAACCAGAGACTCCATGCTTTCCGCAGGGTCTGATTCGTCAACAATCACCACAGTGCCGTTTCTGTCCATAGACATGGGAGCCATGCCGTTTTCATGGCTGCTGACCAAGCTGAGCATAGCCTTGTAAAGGTACTGGTACTGCTCCTGAAATGGCATAAAAGGGATAAACAGGGAAAACGAACTTAAAGCTTAACTAAACAATAAAGCTATGATCGCATTAGTAACACTACTTCCTTTTTTATTTTAGCAAAAAATACTAATACATGGTGTACTACTACATAATAAGCAAGTAAACTTAAACATCAAATTAATTAATACATTTCATTTTAGACATGACGTATGTTTTCCTCTCCTTTCAATAACAATTAGACACAATATTGTGGCATTGAGGTGAACTGAACTGCTACTGCTAAGAAATAAAAACGCATGGTTATTTTCATCAACATAATAACATTAACTACACTTGTATAAAATTGTCTTTAAATATG
This sequence comes from Mormyrops attenuatus, assembly GCA_026777985.1. Lineage (NCBI taxonomy): Eukaryota > Metazoa > Chordata > Actinopteri > Osteoglossiformes > Mormyridae > Mormyrops > Mormyrops attenuatus. The sequence continues at coordinate 25,456,517 of JAODKC010000107.1, forward strand.
AATAGAATCACTTCGAGGAAAGATGTCTTTGTTCAAAGTGATGCACACGCTTCACTCACAATGTCTGTGAAAACTCCAGGTCGCATGAGGTTGATCATTTTAGCCACCTGGTAGACATCAACAGCACTCTCATTCTCCATCTGCTGTGATAAGGTGGTGAGGGCACACAGCATTCCAGCTGAAACTGTCCCAAATCTGCACAGAGCATAAATAATATCAGGTCAGCTACCTTGAGGTGCCACTAGGGGGAGCAAGACACTGACGTCTAAAATCTTCACACTCCGATGAATATGTTTCAATGTCTTCGTCTCTGATAGAAATTCCGGGACAAAAGGATAACATAAGCCAGTTATGTTTTGCCCTTGAAGAAACTCCCCATCAGAACTGGAAGATGACATAACACAAACTGGGACTCAGTCCCCGGTTGGGGGTGTAGTAGGAAATCTAAGCTCACAAAGAAACCTAAGCTCACAAAGAAACCTTTATCTTCACTAAGCCACTGAGAGAGCCCTTGAATAGCTTAATGTTGTAGTAGAAACCTTCCCCTCAAAAGCAAGCCGGCATTCCCAGAGTATAGAACTGAATGCAGGAAAGTAAGTGGTGAGCAGTGAGCATTATTTAAGATCCAGAAGTACTTGTGGCTGTAAAATAGATTATAATAGAATAATAGATTATTCCGTTTAAGACCCCAACACTGTTGCAGGAAGCAGGGATGGAACAGGTTAGCCACTCACTCATCATGTACTATGGTTGGTCCATCTCGAGCCATGGCCTCCTCTTTGATGACATTGATGAGCTCAAAAGTGCTGCTGATCGGGGCATCTGGATTAGGCCATTTAGGACACTGATAATGGCGCACCTCCAGCACATAGTCATCCTGAAGGTAAGGCAAATTGATGGCAGAGAGTAATGAATATAATTTAGCATTTTACTGCACCAAATACAACAATTACTGTTTACTGAGCCTGTTGTGCAAATGAATCCATAGTGGTTGATATACAATTTCAGGGGGTGAAGGGAGAAAGAAGTACACTGGCTATAGAAACAATGTCATCATTAAATGGGACAGGATTAACACATGGTGATTAAATGGCCTGTTGAAAAAGGACCCCGTTTACTGTCACATGATAATCGGTACTGGCTAAGTGGGAGGAAAAGTGAGCTTTGGAGAAGTACAAGGTCATTCTGAGGCTTACCTGTGTAGCTTCCAGGATGAAGTCATGGATGATGATCTGCTCTTCATTGGAGAGGCACAGTCGGTCCTTGCTGATGAGTGTGACGGTGAAAGCCTCGCAGTTCATGGCCTCCTCTCTGCTCGGCCAGTACACAAACTCGTCCTCAGCCTAAGTGGATCCAGCGGTGCCATGCGAGAGAAAACAGCAGCGGAGACTTTTTCAGAGCTCAATACTCCAGTGCACTTGGCTTGCAGGCTGAAAAATCAATCACTCCAGCAAGAAAACGAACTATGATGTGGAGTGTCAGGAAAAGAACATGAATGCAAGTCACTCTTCCTCACAGTCAATTTGCAACGGAAAATAGCTGGAAATAGGAGAATATCTTAGAAACAGGGTGAGACTGAGAGGAAGAACTCAAACAGTCAGAGAAACTCTTTCTTGAAACTTGAGCAGCTAAAAAGATTACTGCAGTGCTGGCATTGTACTCACCAAACCCTGGTTGTCAGGGAGCATAGCAATGATCTGTGCATTGTGGTCCCAGATCATCCTCCAGAAGTCCTTTGTGGTGTGGGGCAAGGGATGTTGGGTGATGATGAACTCGTTACTTCTGTAGTAGCCCTGAAATGGGTTAGATAATGCAATTTTCATAGATGTGCTACAAACTTGTACCTTATCCACTCGTGCTGGCAGCAAGTGTACGCAGGTTTTATGTCATAATTCATTAGAGGCTTGATTGAATTATTAATAATGTGACATACAAATTACTTCAGGATATAACCATTTGTACAAATGTTTTTTTTTTTGTAAAAATGTTCGTAAAAATAATTCACTAAAAAGCCCTCTGAGATCTTATGAATTAACATAAAACCGTATATAGTGATCATGTCCATCTGGGTGAAATTGATCATTATAAACTTTTTTCTTTATGTGTCTTTATGGCAAATTTCAATCCAATTGACATTTGTGTATTTATTACACGAGTATAAGGTAATAGAACAGACAGCATCACTCTTTAGAGAATTTTATTGATTACCTCAAAATACAGTATAGCTGTTTAAAACCCTTTTCAAATTACAGTACTGTACAAATTAAATCAGTGAACAGTATAACTCGAATATGCTATAAGGTAGTACTGTATATAAAATATAGCTTATTGTAGTTTCACTACTGCAGCTCGTTGGCTCATTTTTGGCGGTTAATCATTTTAATGAGTCTATTTTTTTTGATAGACATTGAGAGAAAATTACTTTTTTTCCCATCATGTATTCCAGGCATGCAGCAGGTAGCTAGCCAGAAGCAGACAGGTTACCGCCAGAAAAGTAAAAAACAATAAATTTACCGTAGTTTAATTTTTCCATATGTTGTCATGGATAAAAACCCCAAAATGAACATTGCAAGCGGACTACTTGATTATTGTAAGCAAGTTATTTAAACTGTATTTGCACAGGAATGATTCTGTCCCAAGCTTTTTGATCCATATAAGCAGTTAATCGCTACAAACATGATCACTATATGCAGTTTCCATTGTATTGTGTTTTTCCAGTAAAGCTAACGTTCTGCTCCTTGGAAGTTACTACACATAACAATCTGAATCTTCAGCATCTCTCAAATGATTTTTTTTTTAAATTTCATGAATAACACTGCATGCTATTTTTTTAACAAGGTTTCAAAGGAAACGAGTCAAAATCAAATATCATGGTGATAAAAATCCTAATAAAACATGACCCTCACTGACACATGACCCTTACTAAAAAAAGGTAACCATTTTATGACTTATAAACAGAAAATGATTTATCATGCCATTTTCTGCTGAAGTGTATCAGGGCTCAAAGCCTACCTGTATTAGTCAAACTGAATGAATTATAAAGCATTTTACTGTGCTACGTCTTGGTTTATAGGGCTTTAAGTAAGACATCCTTTAGGGCCACAGATGAATAATGGTGCCCTAAACACAGTCCATCCAGCATATCGGACGTAGTTGAAGGACGGCCATACCATTATGTAGGAGGCATTGATGTAATCACTGCCTTTCATCCCAGGAACTGGCACCAGTCCCACCCGTGCTCGTTCAGCTGGTTGGGAGGGGTTGGAGGGAAACAGTTTCATTCAGCATCATTTACAGCATAATTTTAAATCATGCAAACATCCATGTTGGTGCTGTGCTACCTTTGGCATGGTAGATATACTACACTCAGTCTAGCTACAACGCGTGATATTACACTGTGAATCTGTTCTAACATGACTGATATATTACTAGCCAAGTCCAGAACAACATGAAATTTGTATCTGCACGATTTTCAGTTGGAGAGATAAGCACTACATGAAGTACAACGCGATATAGTCTTAGTGAGAAATACTACTTGCATGCAAAAACAGCTATCTAAGTGAACCATAGTGATGTTACACTATGTGCCGAGCTACGAAACAAATTTCGTTGTGTTTCTGATGCAATGACAATAAAGTCTCTTATCTTATCTTATGTCCAATTTGTGAGCGAATTATTCTTTTGAGCCAGTTCTTTTCAGTGAATTGTTGAATTGTTAAATTCTAGAAGTCTAAAAATATTTGACAAATTATATAAAAACACACAGCAACCTTTTTAATTCACTTTGCTTTTCGTAGACTGCCTACAGCCATGTTGCCTTCCGTGCCTCTCCACATACCATAATTGTTGTATTTGAGCTGTGTGCATGCCCAGCCGCATGGTGGCTGTGGTTCACTACTCCTGACGCTCGGCATTTGATAACTTAGTGACTTCAGCACGGTTGGTTGAAACAGTTACTAGGAAATTGTTTTGAGACCCTTAAGACCCTTAGAAGATGTTTATGATATAATTTATTAAAATAATATAATTTCTTATTTTAAATGCATAATGTTGCAGTGAAGAGATGGCTCCGCATAGCGGAGCCCAGTAACAGTGCAGAACATGCTGGGAAAATGTGTAAATAGCACCCTGTTGTGTTTCCAGTTGTGATGTGTGCCCTTGCCTGTGTCATGCGTGAACCCTGTCCGATTCTCTCATGTCTTTAGCTGTTGTGTAAACTACCCACCATGTGTGTGCCTTACTGTCGGCGTCCAGCTTCCCTGCATTTCTACGTTACATTTGTGCCAAGGTTGTTTGGTACTTCTGTTAGTCCTAATAAAAGAGCGTTCTTTACCGTTTAAGCAATTCTCCTCGTTTTTTGCCAGACTTTACACTATAATAATATTATTTGCCACTGGTATTGCTGATTTTGTTATAAAATTTATTTTGTTTGGCATAAGTTAAGTTTTGGAGCTGCATTCTCCTTGCTTTTTTCCCATTGAATGTGTGTATTTTTGCATGCAATTTTTGTGAAAGCGAAATATTTCAGGAATGCATTAGTGGCTTTGTAGCAGTATTGACTGTATTACTAAAGCTTTAGTGAAACAAGAACCATAAATGGATAAGTATAGGAATTAAGCAAAGGAGGGTAGCTGATACCTACAGGGCACCACAGAGGAGTTGCGATTCTTTTCCTTGTTGCAGTCCTTCTGTGCACTGAAGCAGTCCACGTAGCGAGCATTGCATTGCGTCACCAGCTGTGACAGTGACAAAGAGAGCAGTGCCATGTGAATAAGCTGTGACAAACTACACCCACGTGACACCTGTATGGCGGCCGGCCACTTTGACACAGACTCTTCTCTCATGCTGTTCACTTTTTCAGGGCTGGTTTGGGAAACGTGTGCCTCTCAGCACAGCTAATCTATGACAAGTCATGTTTTGACAGCTAGAGCTTCAGGATCTTGAAAGCTAAAGCAAATCAAGTGAATGGGCATTAATGTCTATTTAAGGAGCAAAACTCTGACGAATTCCTGAGGGCATTTCCACACTGAAAGTGAAAATCAATTAGGTCTTTAAGGAGTGCAAAGGATGGTGTGTGTGTTGTTGTTTTAATCGCATAATTCATGGTATGTTCATGCAGAAATTATCCTTTCTGTCCATATATCTGTGCAGCAGGAGATGGGGGGATGGGCATGTCAATAAATAACATCTAAGATCAAAAGTCTGACATTAGAAAATGCTTCCCTTGAGCTAAAGTGGTATAAAAGACATGTTACATGGACCTATGCTAGCTAGCCTTGTATTGTGTTTTTTCCCTTAACAGCTAAGAATTTAATATTTGTGGTTTTGGTGATTGGCCAGGTCAAACCTTAGTTAGAGATGCAGTTTAATTACATGTCCTGGATTGCTCAGCCTGTGGCTGAAAGAGCCGGGCGCAATGGGGAGCTCTCCATACGTGCATTCCCTACATCCCAGGAGAGGGAAGGATAGACTCTTAGTGAGGAAAGGGATTCAATTAAAATCCTGTATTGAAAAAGCACCGAAGCGCTATGCTCTGCGACAGCAGGAGGATTTTGCCTGCAGCAGCTGCTGGATCACAGAGTCTTAAGCGCAGGAATTAATGGTCAATTAAGGGTGCCTTCAAAATGGACATTTTCCGATCAGCGCATGGCAAAGTTGGGAAGCGGGGCACTTTACGGTGGAGCTAGAATGAAGCCAAAGCATGTGCCTCCTCCTTCTTCTGGTTTTCTCATTTTATTATTTTCACATTGATATCCAGGGTGTCCAGCTGAAGCGGAACCCATTCTGTCACGGCGCCATATTAACTTTGACATTTGTGATAAGTTAAATAGACAGGCTGAACAAGTGGAGAAGGAACGTGACCAATACCCCACTTCATGAAGGCCCCTACCTTAAACTGCTTCTCCAGCCGAGTCCTGCCAGCCAGGCCCGGCGTTAGGATACTGTTGACGTAGCTGTGGAGCTGACAGACTGGCACTTCTGTCTCTTTGCCCAGAACGGCTTCCAGCAAGACGTCGTGGATGAAGACGTACTGCTCCTATAGAGGAGAGGCCGTGGAGAATCAGCAGCAGGCTGCAGGAAACCTCTGACCTGACAGGCTGCTTCTACCCATTACAGAAGCAGTGGGAGCGTGAGGAATCTCATTTAGCAAACTTTAGTTAGTGTTTATGCAAAGAAAGAAGTGATACTAAATATTAGTAGAGTCATTTATCAAGAAAAGAGCCTGAGGATCACTTGAAACAAGACCATGTAATGGCTTTGAAAATGCATAATTCTGCCTTTCAGAACTGGAGATGTGGAACAGTTTAAAAAAATAATATAAGGTACAGGGTTCCTATTATTATGGGGTAATGAAATAATTTTAAAATGGAACTTTCATTCTCTCTATAAAATGCATCCTGACAGGCACACAAATGCAGGTAACTAAAGACGCACACGCCCATTAACCTGAGATGTCCTATTTTAAGAAAAATGATGAAGTGAGCTTCATCCATATACAGGTGTACAGTGGCATAATATAATACCCCCCCAGCAGCACGTTGCAACATACAAACAGCAAGTGACAAGGGAGGGTTTTCACAGAACTCAGAGCAGGTGTCCACCCACTGTGGATGCGCCACTGTGCGGGCAGCTGCTGTGACGTCATTTTTGTCACAGAGGTCAGGCACGAAGGATTCATTTGGGGGCTGCTTGCAAAGTCATGTACCATTTGAAAATTGTACCAACACGCAAGAAAAGAGTCGCACCAAAGATTGTACATAAATACCTTTTGTACCCTCTATGATCTGAAAAGACTGAAAAGAAACAAGGCTAGCGGATTTGAAAAATGGCTGGCTGAGGAAGTCCAACAATACTGACTTTTATATGTTTCCTCACTACGGAAATATAAAGACTCCCAGATGGCTTTTAACTAAAATAAAATATGTTCGTAAATGCAAAGCCACATATCAGTGTCCTTGCATACCGTAAGTAGATAACGTGCGGTTTTAGAAAAATACTTATTTTTAGTATAATATCCATGTTACTTATGAGGAGCTTTGCCCTATAGTGCTACCCTACAGTGCCACCCCAGCACTGGCATCAGTGTACGCAAGTGGCATCAAGTACGTAGTGGCCAGCTGCAGTGGTACAAGACGTATGGATGTCGAGGAAGGAATGTGCCTGCAGGAAGTGGAAACCAGCCTTCAGAGGGCAAAACATAGGGCACTGCGAAACAGGGGGTTTGGACACAAGCATAGACGTAGGTGAGAGTGCGAGATGGGGTGGGGGGGGCACAATTTAATTATTTAAATGCGACAGCCTGTTTATTAGGGGGAAGGATGAAGCCATATTAGGCCCCTGGACACATGGGTTTATATACATAGTGAAATGTGTATGTAAACATTAAATACATCACCTCTGTCTGGACCAAGTAGTTGCGCTGCATGCGGATGTGTTTGAGGAACCCCAGAATATTGACTGTGCCTTTATCCTTTATCTGCTTGAGCATGCTGTCAATTACGATATATGTCCCTGTTCGGCCCACTCCAGCACTACAAGAGAAACGGAGAAGCTCACAGACAGCAAAAAGCAGAAGATATGCAAGGATATTTCACAATGCATGCATTTTCAATGTAGAAACAGAAAGCATCCTGATTACATAAGTAAAACAATGAAAGAAATACATGCAAGACCCAAATGTGACACCAGCAGTGTCAGCTCAAAATAAGTAGTCTATTTATTGGTGTAGAGGAATACATTTCAAGTCTGAAAGAAATAAGTTTGCCCTTTAGGCCACCGTAGCTGCACTGGCAGCAGAGGAATGCCGCCATTCATCTCCCAGCATGCCTCTAATGGTGCTGTATGGCTCCCAAAGAGCCTCCTACCTGCAGTGTACCACCACTGGGCCCTGCTCTGCCTTCTGCGCTGCTGACGACCTGCTGATGAAGGTGAGGACTGGCAAGGCGTACTCCGGCACCCCCATGTCGGGCCACTGCGTGTAGTGGTACTGGATCACCATGCGCTCATTCTCTCTCCCCTTCGCTGTTCCCTTCTGGCCCTGAGATGAAATTGCATTTTTTTTCCCAAACAACAGAAAACAGAAACTCTATCTAAAAGGTGAATTGTGGTGTGTTGTGTGACGTGTCTGCAAAACCTCAAAACTAACCTCAACAGCGGTTATTATTTAACAGGTAAAGATGTATTGCTTTAGAAACAGTCTAAAACAAATTCTGAGCAAAGGAGCTGGTAGATTTAACACTAGCTGCCAGGTATGGGTGGCAATTTTTCACTGATCAAGAGGCAATTTGAACCCAGGAGGTATCAGGACACTGTTGCTATTGGGCATTAGAGAACTGGTCTCAGCTGTACCACACTGGCACAGCATACCCTTTAAAATAAGCCGGTTAAAATGTAATGCATTCAAACCAAAATTAAACAGTACATATTAGCAAATGACATATAAACTGGGCATGTGAACCTAAAGCGCAAGGTGGGGCCCTACAAGAGGTGGACACAGAGACGCACCTTCTTAGCTTTCGTGTTTCTCAGGAGGAACTGTCGCACTGTATAGCAGGCGTGAACATTAGTGCTCTTCAGCGTGACCACAATGTTCCCATACTCCTCGCTGTTCTCCATGGGCCAGTACTGATCACATTTCCTCTGAAAGGCAGTCGAAGAGCATAACAATAGTTATCAGCACTCCGATGTCACATCGGCCAGTCAGCTCTGTAACGTACCTGGCAATCTCATCGGACCTCTGTGGGAGCATCCCCCTCAGCACTGTTCAATCATTTATAACCATGTGCATGAAGCTGAGAAAAAGCAGCTCCTCAAAATACGGGGATCACAGCCGCATCCGTGCCTCAGGATATTCTGCATTTAAGGAAATGGGCCACTTACTCTTCCCTTCTCAACAAGGTTTGTGATCATGACGATGATGCCTGTATTTTGTTCCCATATCATCCTCCAAAAGTCTTCAAAGGTGGACTTTAATGGACCCTGAGCAGCAATGTATGCCTTAGTCTTATTGTAGCCCTGGGGATAATACAGATGGTACAGATTCATTTATATGGTCCAACTAGCATACAACAAACATAGCAAAGCACAGACGATGCAAGAATTTAATAAATCCTAGAGTAACTTACATCCACATAGTTGGCATTGATATAGTCACTGTGTTTGGCATCCTTCCCTGCTAGAGGGCGGAGCTTCACCCTGCTATGATCATCTGCGTCAAAATGAGGAAGCACAGAAGAAAGCAACATGTTTCACCCAGTGGGAAAAAAAACATAGGCAGCCTTCAGAAGGATGCCTACGTGAAACTCCTGTGGATGCAAGAATGATTTTTTTCCCGAGCCTATGAAGAGGGCGCCAGCCCACTTACAGGCAATGATGTTGATGTATCTGTTCTTGTGCTTGTTGTCAGGATGGTTGGAATGCTCTGCTGTAATCTTCATGTCAGATGTGCAGTGCTGGACCACCTAGGAGAAGCAGAGGAGAGAAATGGCAGGTACACAGAATCCTGCTGATACACTCCTCAACCCTCTACCGCAAAGCAATGAGCGGAGCAGGACATAAACCCTTTGGCTAATTCTCTCAGCTCTCTAATGCCAATTCACAGCCAATATGGATATAAAAAACAGCAGCTGAAAATATTTAGACCGATTTGGACAGCTGGAGATTGCCCCATTAGTGTCTTTGGTGTGTAGATTATTGTGGATTTAATGCAAAAGAAGGTTTGCTGGGAAAAGCACACTGGCATAGTACACACTGAGGAGCACTGACTGGATGGAAGTGACGAGACCCAGGGTTCTGTTCCAGGCCCATCTGCTTTTACTCCGCCCTGCGCACTGATACTTGCTTTGTCCCTGGCAATTCACACTGTCATCCAGCAGGCAGCTGTCTGCTTTCTGGAGACAGATGCCGTTTACAGACCCTATGAGTTTATTACACACTGCATAGAAAATCTCAGAATCATCTGCTTCAGTATGTTCAATATGCTTATTTTTTAGTGAACTTTGCGTAATGTTTACTGATCACTGCTGTGAATTTATTGCACATTTCCTGGTTGCTGTATTAAGTATTATAGATGCTACTTAAGGATTTTAATAGATAAAGAAACATTATTATACTTATAGTTACACATATGAAGACAAACACATGAGAAATAAGTGTTGAGCTGGAAAGAGCAGTGCGGGGGTGGGGGGGGTCACAGATACATGACCCGTGTATAAAATGAACTTCCAAACAGCTGCCAATGCAAATATGGTATTATTCACTACAGTCCACTAAGCCTCAGGACCAGTTATGCTCAACAGAAAGCCTGCTACACTCAGTTATACCCAGGAAACACATCTTCTGCATCCACCGGCTCTGCCAGCTAATCTGGCGCTTTGGCATCTGATGGACAAGCCGTCAGAAGTGTCTTCCCTCAATTCTGAATCTCACAATTAAACTGACTACCGCACATTGCTGCAGAGTCCTGCCATTTACGTGTGGTGAGAAGAGCTGAAGGGGACTTATATCTCACAAAGAACTGGTAAATCGAGCAAATAAAAAAAATGTCATAATATTTGAGGGATCTACAATGCAGTGACTCATATGGTAGAGGCCTGGACTTGTAATAACAGCCATCAGTGTCATACCCCACAAGGCCAGATGCATCCTGCCCATATCTATAAAAACCTAATGGTATGCCATAAACAATAGCAGAGCACAAAGACTAAGCTGGGGGATGATCAGTTTCTGTTTGATCACAGCAGAGACGCAGCTGTGATCAATGGAATTGCCCACAGGACTCATAAATAATTTATATATTTTTTTTGCTTCACGTTGGATGACCCCAATTACAGCCGGGCTCTCTAGAGGTAAATATTTGTCATGCGCATGAACCTGCCTGATGTGACTCAACATTCAGACCAAAGCAACCAGCCAGGAGAGGAGCCTAAATGAGTAACGTAATAGCCTGCTTCCATAGCCATCTGCTCCCACCATTAGCGAAAACACACACATGCACACATGTGTGCAGACAGTCACGGGCAGATTTAGCACATGCCGGCTAGCCATCCGTCTGACTCCTTGATCTAGGTCTAAGCAGCAGAGGAATCAAGGACCAAAGCCATTAGCATGCCTGACCACCCCCCTCGCCCACCAAGCCCTTCCGTATGATGTCTCTCATAAAGCATAATAAATACACTCCCCACTCTGCCAGGTGAAGTATGTCAATGCATCCAGATTCACTGTCAATATCTTGATCCATCGAGAGGTAAACCAGGATCAAATGCTCACCTCAAACTCTTCTGAGAAGCCATGCTGATTATTTGAGTACAGCTCCATGACATGCTTCAGAAACTGCTTAACTGGAATGGCGTCCATGTCATCTGGAATAAAGAGGTGACCAGATCAAGATTCCAAGTGAAACTTAAAATGCGCTTTAAATGTGTAAAGTCTAATGACCAAGAAGCAAACACTGTGCCCTGATGATGTTTTCATTGCTATTTATTTATTTTTTAAATATTTTGCTAAGACAAATATACAAACACACATTTCAAATCTCACACGCTGGTGAGGTAATCCCCATAAATGATTCAGGCCAGTCCATTAATAGTTTTTAAATTAATTTTAATTTAATTTTTCATAACCATATGCATTGAAGAAAAGAAACATTACTATGGCATAAATGAGATTGAAATCTTGGCTCTTAGTAAATAGAGAAGCAGATTGGCATCTTTCAGAATTCATAATGATGTCTATACTACGATTGTAGATGAGTTCCAACCCAGCATTAAAGCACAACCTTGGAGACTGTCTGCGCTATTGGACTGTGTTTCTTGTAGTAGAGCATATCAGAGAGGTTACATGTCACATGCAAGATATTAGATTTAAACCACTGCACTGGTTACATCATTATTGTAAAGGGCTCGGTTGCCATTTAATGCTATTTCTTGTAACCATGCTCCGTAAACACAGTATTAGCAACCACAATAATATTTACATTTGGTCCAGAATGAGAAGAGTTAGGTGTGACCACAGCACTGAGAAGATCCAGGTCCACAGAGACCTTTACGGAAAGATTACGGAAGACAATTATCTGTTCTGCACCATCAGCAGCTCCATTGATGTTGGATAAGGTGGCCAAGATTCATTGCGTTCATTGTCTCACAGCCCTACAGGCCTGTAGGGCCCTCTCCTACACAGTAATACAGAATGAAATGAAAACATATACAGACATGGAGGGCACACTGAGAAAGGCACATAAAACACACACACACACACACACACACACGCGCGTATGGACAAATAATAATGCTTTTATGTCTGCATGGTGCATGGATACATGTTTACATGAATGAATGTAGAGTGCACACACGTGTAGCCATAATCAAGCACAAACGTACACACATACAAAGCTACACGTGAACAGATACATGCTCACACACATACACACACACACACACACACACAAATAAGCAAGTATATACATATTTCTTGATTTCACAATATAAATCCAGTTAGAAACAAGCACTGAAACATACCTATAGATGCCTAAACGTGCACAAACAAACATATTTGAATTTATTGCATAACAATTTGACTGCTTGCCGTGTCAGTCAGGTACCCTGAGACCTCCACACACAGACGGCCAGACAAAGCTTCTTCCATATCACCTTCACACTGCTTCATGCACCGGCCAAATTCACATTCCTTAACTGTTTTAAACATCCCCCTTAAAAAGTGTGTCATATTCAGAACCAGGGGAACACAGTTGGTCTCAAAAAACCACAAAAATGAATAATTTGAACAACAAATGGATTAATTTTTAAACAGCAAAAGATTGTGTGAAATCACAATTTCTTGGTAAAGAAATTATAATACCTTGAAAAGCCAATTCCAAAGTAACAAGGCAAAACAAAATATAATTGGATTCAAAACACACATCCTGCACAAGGCTGACAAAGAATTTCGTTCAACCGATATTTGTCTCTGATTAAATTATATACTGATAGTTACACTTTAAATTAAAATTCAACAGTTCATCAGAGGAGACAATACATAACTGTATAATTTCTGTTAGGTGTCTCCAAACCAGTTATCATGAGAAAACAAGACCAAATTAACAACACATAAAAATGATAGATAAGAACACGTAGGAGGGCCAACGGTCTGTCATATTGCACTGGGGAAATAGCACTGGACAGGAGGCTAATTTAAAATAAGATGATAATTTGAGGTGATGATAAGATCTTATTGGGTGACTGACAGCTTTTTTTTTTTTTAAATCAAACTCATCCGTCTGAGATTTAGCAACAAGGGACGAGTATGAAATAGAAATTAATTACTACTGGTCAGTTTCCCATAATCCCTACAAGCTGTACATCCTTTACGCTTGCTGCTGCTCTCTTAATGAGTGTGAGTATGCCAGTGTTGAGGGTTTGGACAATCTTGGAAGGACGGCCAGTTCTTCAGAATAGCCTACATATAAACCTTCTGCAGAAATGAACTGCCAAGTGTTAAACCAAAGCACATACACCCCCTAACAGGAAGCATATCATCCCATATGTATCCTTAAATATCAAAGGTCAATACCAAAGTCACAATGTAGGTGCCCATTAATCCTACAGAGTGACAATGGAGAGTAAAGTACGTTAGTGTGGTTTGAGACCATACCCCATTAAGCACAAGTGGAGAGACACAATTCATTGTTTTCATAGTAGCACTCCATCCAGAACTCCTCAGTTATTAGAATCAAATTGGGGAATGACTTGTGAGCCAACACATTCCTGCATATGGAGAACCATAAAATGATTATTGTTACGTGCATCTGCACAATACGGTATCATAATCATTTTCCTATTGACTCCATACAAAAGGTAGTCAATTATTTTCAAGGGTAATGCAAAGAGCAATAAAACCTAACCAGATGGAGGATCAATAACAGCAGCATTCTTCTTCAACTACAGCATCCCCCAGCCATAAAACAGAGAGTCACCAACACATCCTGTTGTCTGGAGATTGTAAATTTCTTCTTATTGACTGCCTGACATAATTTCAATGGAGCTTTGAGGTTCGTGAAAAATGGTCAAGAACTGAGGAACTTGGAGTGCAGAAACTAATTATGATAAAATTACAGACAATGCATCCATCTCCCAACTACTTATCCAGGACAGGGTCATCTGGAACCTGTCCCAGGCAGCACAGGGCACAAGGCAAGGGTACACCTTGGACTGGATGCCAAACCATCACAGAGCACATACACATGCAGGCAGTTTAGAGATACACACTAATTCAGCAGCATGTCTTAGACCTGCAGGAGTATCTAGAGGAAACTTGTTAGGCGATGGAACTACCAACGAGCCACCCCTGGCCACTCGTGCACCCCCCTACAGTTGAAACATTACAATTGTCTGCATTTAAAATCTTATGTATAAACCTCAATTTATTGTTTTGTGTTGAAAAAATATTATTCTGGTGGATGCAGATTTGTCTGAATTTGTCATATTGACTGAAGCAAATTAAACCTCATGACCTAGACACATGCTAACAACAGTCTAGGGAATGCTCTCCTGGTCGATAAGACATTTGCCACGTGAAGTGAAGCCATATTGAAGCCTGTATAATGAATCAGGAAAGTCTGGCATAAGAAAATATCAATCTATGTTCTCAAGTGAAAACATTTACTCAAGAATTTGAACTTACGTACTGTACAATTGAAAAAGTAACAGCAGAGAACACTTATAAAGGCCAGGGAGTGTAGCTTATGAAAATGAAAGGTGAGAACAGCTCACCTGGGATAGTGATAACAGGGGCGCTTTCATGGACCACCACACGAGGGGAGCTGCAATCTTCTACGTAGAAGTGGGCTGTCTGGAAGAACCTCCTGGGGATCAAGAAAGGGGAGAAACCCCAGGAAGTGTGTCAATAACAAATCGCCACAATCAGAACTGCAAAACTGCCTACTTGTAGAATCGTAAAGAGTGTACCTCACTCTCAACTCATCCATACATCTGTATCACCCTCTCATCTCATACAAAAGTCTGTACCACTCTCTCATCTCAAACAGAAGTCTGTATAACCCTCTCATCTCATACAAAATCTATACCACCCTCTCATCTCATACAAAAGTCTGTACCACCCTCTCATCTCAAACAAAAGTCTGTAAAACCCTCTCATCTCATACAAAAGTCTGTACCACTCTCTCGTCTCATACAAAAGTCTGTACCACCCTTTCATCTCCAACAAAAGTCTGTAAAACCTTCTCATCTCATACAAAATCTATACCACCCTCTCATCTCATCCATACATCTGTACCACTCTCTCGTCTCATCCAAAAGTCTGTATCACCCTCTCATCTCATAGAAAAGTCTATACCACCCTTCTTTGCATTCATAAGTCTGTATCACCCACACAACACATCTGAAACTCTGTACCATCCTCTTACCACATTTAAAAGTCTGTACCACCACCTCCTTTACAAAAGTGTAGCATTATAGGAATGATGGTAGTTAAAAAAGAAACAAAAAAAGTTCAATTTCTAGCATTGTATTTCAGTAGACACATATATGATTTTCATTTACACACAGAGTACACAATAATTATAAAAAACAAATTCTAAAATACATATTTTGACTTGGATATAATTTAGCAATAGCACCTTTGAACAGTTTCCAAAAAAATAACCATAACTTGACAACATTTCAAATTTTAACTGATTAAGTAACACCTAAGGACAGACTCTGAAGGTGATGAAACAATAAAGATGGGCAATGTGAGATTCAGCTTCCAGGCCCAGCTAAGCAGACCAGCTAGCCCTCTCCTACCTGTATTTGAAGCACAGCAGAGAGCACAGATCAGTCATTTTGGACGGCCAGGGGCAAGAGGAGGACAGAGGTAAAGGAGAAAGTAAAGGAATGAGCCACCAATGGTGCCTGCAGGACGGTGGCACTAGGGAGTGAGGGGGAGAAGGAGGAGGAGAGGTGCAAGGCGAGGCAAGAGGAGTGGCTTAAAAACCCCCCACCCAGAGTCTGACTACACACTGGGGGGATGTAGCACAGTGCGGATCAAAAGAGTCACTCTGGCTGCTTGGGGGGTGGGGGGGTTCTCCCAGGCAGGGAAAAGCCAGCCTCAATAGCATTAGCATTGAGCAGCATTCCATTCTCTCCTACAGCTCCCTTAATATACTCCTCTCCTCCTGCACCTGCTCCCGTTCCCCCTTCACACTGCTGCTGCCTTTTTTATGCCTGCTCTCCTTAAAAATAACTCATCTTGCATGCCCTCTACTTCAGTATAATTCTGTACATTTACATTCTTTCCAGCTGGTTCCAGCAGGCTGGTTTTATATACACACCTACTGCTTTTTAAAATCACTTTTCATGTCACTTCATTTTACTATGTAAGTTTAAAAACTCATTTTGTGAATGAAGTCCAAAATTTCGAAAGAAACAAAGCAAGGCATAAGAAAAAATGCACCGATATTCTCACCAAGCACTGCGCAACACTGCTCTCTTCCACTGTCTTGTAGAAAAAAAGACTTTTTCAGAAGTCCTCGCAAAGACACGGGGCTGCTTCCTTTAGGAGAGTTAGTTGGATACAATGTGGAGCTTAGAGCAAGGTAACCTGCACCAAGTAGTGCCTGCTATCAAAGTGACCACCTAGCCACACCATGGCAAACACGAAGCAGTCTGGGACAAAGTTCAGTTGGCCACAGCGCTGTCACTTTGCTGGATCTAGTCACAATATAAAAACAGGCACTGGGCTGTATTTCAACAACCTGCAGACACAATGTTTTTATTTTTCTTTCCTAAGGTGAGGAATGTGTGTACAAGCCAGCAGATCAGGGATTAATTTTAAGGCAGAAGAAAAAGTGGGGACATTACAGGCATCACAGCAGAGCAGTAAGACCAAAGACTTCGGCCCCAGAAGGGCCATCATGCTAAACCCCTCTAACCTCAAGAATGAATGAAAATTTAAAACAAGCCCAACTTACGCTGACTTCAGTGTCAATTTTGTTCCTTAAACCAATCAATGGACACATATATAACTTGAGAGGTTGGGCCAAAACAAACATATTATTACAGCGAAATCATGACACATATAGTATAAGGAGTGGCTGATGTGCAATAACAGGAAATGAGTGTGGTCACCTTATTTATGACTTTCTCTTGTTAAGTTACACTAAGAGAAGACACAAATATGGTTTATCATTACTCCCTCTGTGAGTACTAGTATATTTAATATTAAGTACAACCTTTTGAAATTCAAATCCTGACTGATCCCTATGTTTTCCTCAAAATTTGATCACTGCTAAATTTCAAATGACTGGGTCGACAGATTTGAGTGAGCTTTGGGGGGCTTTGTGTCCATCGTTTTGGCAATGTTAATGTTTCACATTAGGGAAGAAGTGAAGTGTGCAGGCCCGTCCAACCTCTAACATCAACAAGCCAGAGTCACTTTCAGCCACTCTCACAGTCCACAGACTGCACATTGGCTTGGCTCTGTATGCCCATAACAACACACTGCAACACATTAAGCTCCAAGTCTGGTGCCCCAAGTAATTATCCATCTTCCCACCTCTCTAGGTCTTGACCTCTTCTTGCCAAAGTATAGATTCAAATAAGGACAAAGCTGCATAGGAGTCTGAGGCTTCCCACAAGGTGCATGTGTAACTTGTTATTCAGGGAGGTGCAGCTAGAAATGTAGGCCAGTGGCTTGAGAAGTGAGCTGGGCCTCTGTTCAGGAATCCTGCACTACCATGGCACTGGGATAAAGGAGGCTCACTCTTATACTTTGTATTGTGTGGGGAAAAAAATCAATACACATCAGCATATCCCGAAAATAAGAGATTCAGGTATGTTCATATTATATTATATTATATTATATTTTGAACTTATATATAGGAGTATGAATATATAAGTACATGATTGTAGCAGACCAGTTCATTCATTAGTGTGTGGCCACATACAATTGTATTTCTGAATTAGTCACATGGCTGATTTGCATGACTGGCTGTAATTACAGGCAACTAGGCCCCTATACCCTGAAGCCCTGCTCCAGAGCCAGGGCTCACGTCAGGGGAGGGTTGGGAGGGTTGGGAGGGGGAGGGGGAGGGGCCAGCACCCAGTGCATCCAATCGCTGTACATCAACACCACACTGTGAAAGACAGCAGATGGTGTATGAGCCCCCCCCCACCTCAGGGCTCTGTGAATGCATCCCACCAGAGTACTGTGTCAGGAATTTAAACTTGGGAGGGCATTAGGAGGGGTGCCGCAAGCTGTGGCAGGGGTAATTGGCAATGCACTCTGGTAATGAAAGCGGTAATAAGTGGATGGGAGGTAACTGGCCATCTGAAACATGAAAATGCTTAATTTTGGCAAGAGTCTTTCTGCATGCAAATAATAATGATACCCAGTTTCCCACAGCAACCAAATATTAATTACAGATTTTCTGAAAGAAAATATTTGCAAATTTGTTTTTTGGCCTGAATGCAATAGTGTTAAAGGAAGAGTATACCAATAAAGAATCTTTTCTGAGAAATTACTAGACAATCATGGATGCGCATAACTGGTATGCAAATACACATTCGCCATATAAAGGTTAAAATACATGGCAATTTCTTGTAAGAGTGCAGATGCACGTAAAATAAATATACATTTACATTGATATGACAATATATTACCGTGTGCATTGCTTTACAAGGTGAATGCGTACTTGTTCATCACTTATGTGCATCCCTGTATATAATAGCAATAATACGTTCATTCCATCCATCCATCCATCCATCCATCCATCCATCCATCTTCTAACCATTTATCCTGATCAGGTTCATGGGTGGAGGGGGGTGTTAGGGCACAAGGCGCAGGGCTTGTTAGCCTAACTACATGTTGTTGAATTACAGGAGGACACTGGAGTACCTAGAAGACACTTGTGCTACATGGGAAGAAGAACATGCAAACCTCACACACACAGAGCAAAGGGCAGCATGTGGACACTAAAACAAAAGGGAGCTTTCTATAGAATTACACTACACATTACATTTCTCCGGTGCTTTTATCCAATGTGATGTATAAAAAGAGATGAAAGAACAGCGTAAGACAGTGTCACTGGAACAATTGGGGGTTAAGGGTCTTGCTTAATAGCCCAACAGTGAAACTGCTCTGCAGGTCACAGGATAGGATGTAGCAACCTTGTGATCAAAGGAACAAAGCCACCTCTGTACTGTACACAGGAGTCTTGGAAATTCTCCAGTGATTTCACTTTTTATTTACTTAATCTTAATATGTTGGTATTTCACAGAAAAATATGCAGTCAGCTAGGGGACTCAAATGTGCACAGCAGAGGCTAAGTAATTTCGCAGAGAAGACCAACGGGGGTCAAGTTCAAAGAAAGGGCCACCAGCACTAAAGCACATCCTGCTGACCAGCCATTCTCTGTCTCCTACACAGCTAGAAGGTGGACACAAATGAGCTTAATGAAAATACCAAGGACGCTCTGAGGTGCACCTTTCCTACCTGCGATGTCTCCATATCCGCCTAAAGGAAATGCGGTGTTTACAGGAAACCAAGGGCCAAGCCTCACCTCCAGTACACCATTAACGCCAGCAGCAGGATGAGGCAAACAAAGGTGAGAGCGGACACCAGCACCAGGGGGATGAGCCACATCATCTTGCTGGATCCATGCAGGGGGTGCTTGGTCATGTTGGAGATGTTGTTCTCTGTAGGGATGGGTCAACCACAAGTTGCTGTGATGGATTTCACAGAAACCCTGACGGACAGTAGCTATGTTTTTCCATCAATTTTCCCACACATGATAAAGAGGAGGATGACACACTACAACAGTTACTTATTAACTTGTAAGAAAAGCATGATTTGGCCTGTATTCTCTTCCCTGTGGTCTTGATTTAGCATCTGGTACATGTAGGCAGACTTCCAGAACTTGGCAAAGAAAGCAATTTTGTCAAGAATGGGAACAGAATGACAGCCATGGATAGAATGTATTCATTTATCCCATCTTTCGGTATAGAAACCAGACTATTCCAATTACATTTTCGTCCTTGGAGATTTGTAGCCATTTCTCTTAAAAATGTTTTATGCTTATTCCAAGCTTATTGCTTCAGCTTCCCACAAGAGCAGGGTACCATCACTGAGCTACGGTATGGACATGCAGTACAGGAGGAACATGCAAGTAGATCTATGACACTGACTATTCCCACCTGCAGCTGGAGAGCTCTTAGCACAGACACTAGGTATTGACATATTATGCCTACAATGAACTCTCCCCAATTTCATGAATGCTGGTCAATTTCTACAGGAAAGGTGTGCGAATTCTGCTGCTGAGAGATGAATGGGACTGACATTTGAGAGCATTTCAGATTTTTAGATGTTTATCTACTCAGTAATGCAGCAGGCAATAAAATTATCAAAGCAATAAAAGCGTAACTAAAATCAACTTAAATTAAATGTTACGAATGACAGTTTATAAAAAAAGCTTGTGAAAATTATTGAGGTAATATGATTAATGTAATAAAAGGGAATCACAGGCAAAATACTTCACGGAGCTGTGTTTGCTATGTTTGAGACAAAATAGTAGGTGTAACATGAAATATATGTTGAATACAGTATTGACAAGAAACAGATAACAAAGGTTCCTACTTCACAGTAATGTTCAGTTTATCAATAAACCATTTAGTAATTCACACTGTGCATATAGGCATGGTGGTGGCAGGAGCCGTTGAGGATCATTGCCTTATTTTTTACTCTTTTCTTTTACTGATTACACTCGCTCCTGTTGACTCACTTGAGTCACTTGAGTGGGGAATCGGCTGTTGGGTTCCCTCACCTGTGTGGATGGAGAAAGGCCAATGGTTCCGCTCCTCGCTTTCGGTCTTGGTCCCAAGAGTGACACTATTAGGAAGTTGTACCTTTAGCGTGTCATTCTGTGTCTCCCAGGTGTCTGGCTCTTGGATATCCATCATGGAACTCTTTGTGTTTGTAAGCAAGTTGTCCTCCAGAACATTAGATGGTGCTGCTGTGAATTCTGTCTTTGTCTCCTTAATTATAGACTCCCCTGTTCTCTCTTTGGCTGTTGATGCAATGCCTGTTGTGGTGTGTTGTCCGGCCACTGTGCTGTTGGCCAGAGTCCCCCCCTCCACAGCTGCTGTCTTATCTTTCTTTGTTTTGTCATCATCTTCTTTTTCATCTTTTTCCTCCTCTCCCTCTTTTTCTCCCTCCTCTCTTTGACCCTTTCTAGCCTTCTCACCCTTTTGAACCCCTTCATCATCTGTCATAGTATCCGAATCAGAACTCTGGGATGCCGCTGGCTCTGGGGTGGGCACTGCAAGCTTGGTCATTTGGCGAGTGGGGCTGGCTGCAGAGGGTGGGGCCCGTGTGGGCCACATGGAACTGGGGAAGGATGTGATGACTCCGCCGCTGAATCCCAATCCCGCCAGCAGAGTGCTGGTCACCACAGACGCCACCGTGGCCTGACTGCCACTAGAGGATGGCCCAATCCCAGTTGCCATAGAGACAAAGGAAAAGGGCAGACCGGATGAGGTCCAAGTTGAGGAGCCGGAGCTAATGGGAGCCATATCGGCAGAGGAGGCTGAAGCTGTTGGCTGAGGAACGCAGAGATGTATGGGAGAAAATGGGAGAGATGTGTAAACTATAAAAATGTGTAAAAAGTCACATTCAAGGTATCATGCATGACAATGTAAATTCACATTACAAGGACCCCATCTGCTGCACATAGTCTGGGTGGCGGGGTTGACATACATACCATCCCGGTTTTCACTATTCTGGTTCCCTCAAAAATCCTGGTAGTGTTTGCTAAAACCGCACAGGATTTATACATTGTTATATTTTTTAAAAACCTGCATCGTAATCATAGCACAGAGAAAAAATATTCTCATTGACACAAACCCAAGGTAGCTGCAGTTCAGGTTACACAATCTTGATGATGTCACAAACAATACAGAATATAATCTCTAACATCAGCAATATCGCTCATATAAATAGTGATTAAAATGGATCAAAACATAAAATGATTTTTCAAGGCAAATTAGTTTTTTATCAATGACCAAACATTCCCGATGAATGTATAGCAAAAAATGTCCATATGCCTTCCAGAATAAGAGGTTTATAACCATCTTTTAAATAATAAAAAAAAAACAAAAATAAAACTTAAAAGGAATTCATGTGTTGACAAATGATTAGACAACATTCAGGAACGGACTTCATTTGAGACTCACCCCTAAATACTATGGACTGGCTGAAATCACTGCGTAGATCCTTCTGACACACAGCCTGTACTCTAAAGAGGTACAGGTTGTCAGGATTCACATGTGTGATGATGGCCTCCTGTAGGAAAAACACACAAATGATACACAAAAACACATAAACAAGTACACTCATAAAAACACAAACACAACGACTGACTCTTATCACCAGTAAGCTGGTGCTTCGTACTCAAAGCCAAAGTCAAACTAGGGATGTGCATTTGATTGATGAGCTGCTATACACTGACAGGGCAGCCCTGCCTCTCCCCACACAAGCTTGTTTTTACACAAGTGACAAAAGATGACAGACCCTGCTACAGGTGGCACTTTGATGTCAGGGCTTTAACGGCTTCTCCCAGCAGCCCGTGGACAGGAGACACCTGGGATGGAGCAATGTGCCCACGGCTGACAGCCATACTGCTCTACAGACAGGCACCATGCGCTTTAAAACGCGCTACCGTCCCCGGCCCTGCGAACACGCTGACACATTGAGGCACTAGAGCCAGATGCTGAGGCGCCGTTGTCAGTGGGGCCTGCCCTGTGGCACCATATTCTACTCGGTCGTCACAGGCCATAACCACGAGCATGAGGTGTGACATAACAAACAAGAGTCCGCACGTGTGTCACATACCTTCATGTTTAGGACGTTTCCTTTCTGTATGTATTATTCAAACAGAATTATCATCCCACCACCCTGAATTGTCCACACATGGCACGCATGATTATGAAACAGCATGATAAAACCGGCAATTGACTGACAGTCCTTAGTGTGCTACTGTTTAACACACAGTCTACTAATACATTCACCCATGACAAACGGAAGTCACACACGTATCACCAGTGACATTTCAATTAGAGCATTTTGTGTCAGTTGGGTATGACACAAAAGGATGAAGCATGAATAAAGGAATGAAAAGAGTGACAGATAATGGAGCTGGAATCCGGAAAAATCCTGAATGTTCCCATCTGAAAATCATGCTCACATGGCCCATAGAAGATGCCTGAAACCGTTCTTTGTCCGGCTTTCGGAACTGAAAGACACTTCGGACCACAGTTAGGTGGGAATTCAAAACATAAACAGGGAAGATACTCTCATTACCACTACCATTATTGAGAATTACTGAGAGCTAGCTGATTGGGAGATACCACAGCAAAAGTATATCTCATGTTAAATTATTGCAGTTTATTTGCTGCCTTTGTATTCCTTTCTGATTTATGCAAGAGTAGCACAGTTTTTATTCTGTTAACGATCGTTTCAAAAATGGCTGGTTATTACAAGCGAGAGACCATAAAATATGAAGGTCTTAAGGGGGTAAAAAATTGATTCAACTCTGATTGTGCAAAGCCTGCCAGTCCCTAATGTGACCTAGATAACAATGTCTGGGGAGGAAATTGAAAATAAAAATGGAAATGAGGTGTAAAGGAAACGAGAAGAAGAAATGGAGAGAGAAAATGAAAGAGAAGAGAGAGGGAGCGAGTGAGAGAGAAAGAGAACTTATTCATGTAGCAAACAGGGAGATACGTTTCAATGGCTGATTCTGTATATCTGTTGTTCAAGAGAGACAGCAGGTGCCTGGAAAGGCATTTTATTTTTCGGAGTGCTTGGTTTAGTTACTTCATCAGATTCTGCGCCTCTATTTAATAAACTGAGAGCCAAGGAACCTATAGTCTGTTTGAGGGAAAGCCTCTCCTATTAAATCACTGTTCTGATTGATGAACACGTGCTATGTCTGAAATAGCTTGAGGATTAAAAGTCTGTACTGGGGTTGCTATGAATGCTCTTGTAAACTTCAGGTCCACATGCCTCTGCGGATGGGCTCATTTAAACCACCCACATTTAAACCCTGTAAAGGAACTACAGTGAGCATTCGACACAAAGTGACAGCAGTGATGCATTTGATTTCACATCTTCTAGCATCCTGGGTTGTGCTTCTCACACCCTGGTGGGGGGACACCTCTCAGGATGAGTTACAAGGCCCAGGGGAGGTCTCACCAGTTCCTGGTGGCTATCCTTGGTGATCTCGTACGAATCTTCATTCTTGGACGAGCTGTAAGAGATCATGAAGCTGATGATAGGGGGATGGTAGACGATCTGAGGTCGGGTCCAGCTCACAACCAGTGCTGTTCTATTCAGGGGCTGAACCTTCATGTTGACAGGGGGGCTACTGCACACTGTGTGACGGAAGCGACAGAAGACAAACCAGAAAATTAGAGGCAAATGAGCCAACAAAAAACCTCTTGGAAAGCACAGAGGAATCTGAAAATCCACACAACACATAACATTTCAAGATAAAAGCAAAGTCGTGTTATAGTGTGTGCAGCTTGGGTCAGGTTTAACGGGGATGTCCCGCTGTTCTGGGAAGGCTTGATTGTTCATCTCCAACATTCTGATCCTAATTTCTGACCAAAATGGTGTAATAGCCCCCTGAAAATTGCAAGTGTCAGGTAGAGAGATTCATTGTGTTATTTTTACCCCAAAGCTGCCAAAGGCCAGCACCATTCCTTGTCTAACATGGTGTGTGCGTGTGTGAGAGTGTGGATTAGCTTTATATTACATTGTGGGGGACCAAATGTCCCCCACAATCTGATAAAAACCTAACTATTTTTCAGGTCCCCACAAAAATCTGTGAACGCAATCAAAAAACTACAAATGCCAAAAAAATCGTATTCAATTAGGATTCTTATGGTTAGGGGTAGGGCTGGGTAGGGGTTATTTACCGTCATATTTTAAAATGATTATTTCACTGCTTGTGCTATGACAGACAGCCACCAGGTGACACTGCAGACCCAAACGTGGGGCTGTACCTCCTGCTGATATTACATCATGTCTTCCCAAATGATGTCAGTACCCAGGCTCCCATGATCTCCAGAGTGAATAGTGCTTAATCACTGACCCTGTCAGGAAATTGGGTAAAACTGTGGATTCCTGGATCTGACATAACCATAGAAGTCGGGCAGGCATCCGTCTCCGTCCCCTCCTTAGACCAACATGGCTTCGTTCTGCTCAGCTGCTGAACATTAGTGATTAAAGAATGTTTCCTAGACTTACATGCATAATTACCTAATCTTTTATCCAGGGTGACTTCCATTACTTGCTTTTTAAGGACTGCTCAATTAAAAGGTTAAATGGTTAAATAGGGGGAAAGAAAACAGTAACAAGAATTCTAAGTCTTACATCTGCTGGTCAGAAGTCCCTACTCCAATTTGATTTGATCAATGCCCTCCCCATGTGCCATGTGCCATGGGGGTGCTAAGGGGGTGCAGCGGCTGGTTGGTCCTTGAACAGCAGAATGCTCAGTGTTTTGTGTGTGTGTGTGTGTGTGTGTGTGTGTGGCAGAGACAGCAGCTGGTAAAAAGCCCGGCACAGATGTTACCCCAGACAGTATGCCCCGCAAGAGCCCCTCTCCTCCTAGCCTGCCGGCAGCTCAGGCAGCTCTGCGGTGAGATGGATGGGTACACTGATTCGGTGACCCAGAGGTGACGAGAGGGGTGGCACACAGGGGGACAGGAGGCAGTAGATCTGAAGTGACTGGAGTGAAACTGTAAAATGAGTGATGCAGAGAGCTTTGTAGAATAGGGAGGGGGTCCACATGAAAAATACTTGACCCTTTCAGTAGAAAAATTCCTGGAGGTTAGGGAGGCTTGTCCAGCCTGTGAGGAATCACAGCATAATGAAACCCTGGCTGAGAACCACCTCCCCATCACTGGCAGAAGATTGATGCACAAAACCCAAGATGAAGTAAGAGGTAACAGCCCCCGTAACCCTACAGGCCTCAATGGACTCAACGAAACCTTTCCCAGCAGTGGGACAATGTCAAACAGCTGTCTGCTAACTAATATAACTATAATCCGTACCTGAACCAGGAAACATGGGGCAGTCTATGATAGCTCAACAAGCAGATCATTATATTAACAGTACAAAGGTTGTGGGTAAAAATTCCAAAGAGCTCCCGTAGAAAAACGGTAACCCTTCCCTCTACTGCTGGACACTTTGGATAAAAGCATCCTAAAAATAAATGTAAAAAAATATATGGAAATAGTGGATAAAGAAAGAATCTCACCACCTAGCAAACACATACAGACTAGGCCATGAGTGGTACTATTCATGCACTTTGTTTAAAAAAGTTGCAATCTTAGAGAGTGAGAATATTGTTTAGATACCATTATAGGGGCACTTTTTTATTTGTTGTTCTTTACATTTGAGAAAATATAGTGAATGTAGATTCTTATCTATAGAGTTATAGTACACACTTGAAAATTTGTTTTAAAGTTCAAGCTTATTATTTTGTACAAAATCTTAGGCACTTTATTTCTTGACTTCATATATTACAGTGTGTGACCTTGTGCATCAATTATTGTGTCTAAGCTCCAATTACCAGAGAACAGTAGGGGAAGAGCAACCAAGGGAAAAAGGAGCCTCTAATTTTCATAGCCATATGTGGCATATTTTGTTAAGTTATTCTTATTATTTTTTAACAGAGGTGGTTAGAATAGTTTTATTGCCTAGTTTTCACTCTGAGGCTACTTCAATTTCTTTAATAGTGACTCCATGTTGATTGCCATTTTAGGGAAATGGATATCAGGCAGGACTCAGAAACACTCATTAATGTGGTATACACTTTTACATGCACACAATATGCTGCTAGGCATTTCCAAGTGACAGCTATCAACAAAGTATGTGACTTTCAATGTCATTCCCCATAGTTACTGTGCAAACCTCTGCTCTTCTCACAAGTGTTACGCTTATGTCTGGTTTGGCTAACAGATTACTAATGATAGTTTTTGTTGTATATTCAAAAAATCATTTCACGACCCCTCCCAATTATTTAGAGACCCCCGAGGGGGTTGTGACCCATAGTTTGAGCACCAGTGCAGTAATCAGCTGTGGGGTTTGCTGAGTCTCCGTAAACAAATAAGTAGGATAATCACAAATCGCAGACAACGTGCATGTTTCAAATGTCCCAGAATTCCATGCGTGTTTGCAGAGCCTTTGCCTTGCTATCGCACAAGTGCCACTTCGACTATAATCCTCGGCTAAAATCACTAAGATTGAGCAGTTCATGAGACTGTACTGAATAAATCAGGACCACGTCTGGATTTGTTAACAAATAACATGCTAGTTTAGTGCTGACAAAAAGCAGTTTCATTCCACAAATGGGGCCCAAAAATCAAACATGGGCACCAATCACATGATTAAAGAAAACTACTCAAGGTGCCCCCAACAGACCAGCCCCTTCCTTCCAAGACACCACAGCCTCCACCACAGCCTCCCCCCGGGGGGGGGGGGGGGCGGGGGCGGCGCCCGGCGGGGGGGCGGGGGCGGGGGGGGGGGGGGGGGGGG
>JAODKC010000107.1:25484204-25507090 GCA_026777985.1 Mormyrops attenuatus
ATAATATTTCATGAGTTTTTTTTTTTTTTGCTACTCCTCCTTCTACAAAATTTTTATAAATTTTTTTTTTTTTTTTTTTTTTTTTTTTTTTTACTTATTTAAAAAAATTTTCCACACCCCCCCCAAAACCCCCCCCCCCCCCCCCATGTCCACTCTGTGACATGCTTCCTTCTCTGATCAGTCATGGCTTAACACCACAAAGGCAATTTCACACCACAGATTAAATCCATATTAGCCTATTTTTAGGCTGTGTGAATTATCATAAACTCTTTGCTCATTTAGGCTGCTCTAACTTCATCAGTTTTGCCAGGAAGAGAGCTGTGCATGCAAGTAGCTCATAATCAATTTTCTGAGACAAAATGAATAAAAGAATAATTATTTAAAGAAAGAAGGAAATCCCAGAAGCACATCTGTTTTGATTAGCAAGTCACTTTCAAACGGCTAATTTGGTTTTGATAGTGATGTTACAAAAACAACCTGAACTACCTGGCTTTAACTGCATTTCCCAGTATCGCTGAGAGGGTAACCTGAAGCACGTTGCTGGAAATGAGCTACTTTTATGAAATGAAGCCAAATAAATGAACAATGAAGTGCTAAAGATATTTGAAAAACATCGGTCATGACTTGACTATGAACGAGCCGAGTATCGACAGCAAAGTCTGTTACATCTTTCGACTTCTCTTTCTACAGTTAATGACAAAGTTGAGCCATTTGTCTCAGAGGGGAGGAAGCAGACAGAGGGCGGGGAGCTGCCGTGACACTGGCTGTTGTCATTCACCAAAACAAGCTTTCTCTGCTCTGACAGAGTGTTGCTGTGATGGCAAGCCGCTCATTTGTGAGTGACTGAATACGCCGTGTGTATACGGGCCTATTATATTTGTGTTGTGCTGAGCGGAGGTGTGAAGTGACTCCCTCCGGTCATTATGGTTTCTTGCTGTTGCCACATGAATGACACAGCTGGAGCAGGCAGAGAAGCTCCTTCTCAAAAGCCGTTCCCAGAGTCACGTGGGCACAAGCGCTGAGAGGTGTGAACACAATTGTGAAATCCGTGAAATGTCGGTACTTTTCTTCGGAAAGATCAGAAAAGCAAGTTCAAATAGTGGTATAAACTAAGACTCAAAATAAATGGTCCAGCATTTCTTTCTCTGCATGCTTTTCTAATCGCCTCACAGTAAGAATGAGCCAGCATGCGTGACTGTAATGAACATGGAGCTCCTTTGAAGAGGCATGAGAATCTGTGTGAAATTCCTGTCTACCTTTGGAAGCCTCTGTGCCATGCAGATTTTCCCTGGCATCTGACAGGTCCGGGACCCAAGCATCTTTGACCGCTGACTTGAAGACCACCCGGTCATCCAGGTCCTGCAGTGGGCGGAAGTTGTTCCTTAGGTACTCCACGGATTTCACATGGTCCTGCTGCTCGGTGGTGAAGATGGAATAGAAGGCGTCCAGCTGAGAAGGGAGGAGGCCAACAGAGGAACAAAGCGGTGCCGTCAGAAGGGAGCCGGATTAACAGGAAGCCCTGATGCCAGCATCGATAGCCTCCCCACAGGATGCTGCTCTGCCAGCCACCCTCTTTCAGCAGCCAGGGGTGGGGCCCTGGGCCCTCAGAACCCATTATAACATTCTATTGTCCACAGGAAGGAAGGCTACAAGCATTTCAACATTAGGCACCCTGACATACTTGACATCCTATTGAACAGAAAAAACTAAATCACAAAGCAAAAATATTCATTCCCCATAAAGAAAGAGAAAATTACACTATTTGACAAAAACACGAATTTTGCATCTTTAAAGACCTGACTCACTTGTTGGTGCAAATGCAAAACAAGTTTGCCTTGAGCTGTCATCAGCTGCAGCTGAAACCATCAGCTATAAAGTAGGCAAGCCTGTGATCTCAATATTTCAATACTTGTCTCAATATTTATTACATGTTCTGCTTGCACTGCCCCCAACCACAGACAGTGAAGTTCACTGAAACCATTTTTTACTTCTTTGTCTTTAAGGTACCAGTTTACTTGATGCCGTCACCTATAATGAATTACAGATACCTTCCCTGTTGATTATAATACTTCATAAGCTCCAATGAAGCTCTCACCTGTAATGCACTATGGAACCCTTCATAATGCATTATAATGATATAATAATATATGGGTATAAGAATTAAGGATGCTTTGTATTGCATTATGAAGGGATCTACTCTTCATTATAGATGAGAGTTTCATAAAGCATTCATAATGCACAATAAATATAGCTATAATTAGTTATGCCTTTCCATAAATATTTATAGCTATGTTTGTAATGCTTTATGACTGTATTATAATGTGTTATGAATGTGTTCATAGATTGTTACAGACATGCCATTCACAGAAAATGTTACCATCATTATTTTTCCTCATTCTGTATGTCTGGGGTGACTATGTCAGAGGAGTTTTGAATCCAATGTTGTTTAAAAGGGATTAATGAT
Organism: Mormyrops attenuatus; assembly: GCA_026777985.1. NCBI lineage: Eukaryota > Metazoa > Chordata > Actinopteri > Osteoglossiformes > Mormyridae > Mormyrops > Mormyrops attenuatus. The sequence goes on from JAODKC010000107.1 coordinate 25,486,669, forward strand.
TATACACTGCAAAATACTGTATACTGTATAAACCAATATATCACATAAAAACAGTATGGCAAAAGCATTGCCTGGGAAAATGCATTTCTGACAAGCTATTCTGATCAAATCATTACCAGTTATGGTCTAACCACAAGATAAATGTGCTGAACAGGACAACATGACTTTGTTTTCCTTGTATCATAGCTAGGTGCTAGAAAGGTCATTTATAAGCAGGATGATTCTAATACAACAAGCTATAGCGATCAAGCTCAGTATTCAAAGATTCCTATTACCATAACCTGCTTTGCAGGAAGCTGATATAGTTACTGCACATGCATGTATAACTTTGATTTAACTGTGTTATAGTGTAAATTTTAGTAGCATCAATTTATCACCAGTTCCAGGTCGTGCCACTCTTAAGTGGTTCTCAAATGATGACGATGCACCAGCCTACAGCGTGAGGCACTTTGAAAGCTAGAGCCAAGGTAATGGCTTATTGTGTACTGGTAAGGATGTGCCCCCGCTCCTCTGTTAATGCCAGTTACCCCCCAAGGGGTTAAAACACCAGCAGCACAGCTGGGTGTGAAAGGCAATATGCCACAGTAGCAGAATAATGCTTTGTGGGTTGGTGGAATGTGGGGGAAGGGCACCACAGGGGCTAACTATCAGGTGTAGGGCAGGCAGGTGGAGCTGCACAACATGCACTATTAATATCGACAATCCATGCTTTGCACGTGTAACTGTCACACTGCGAGGACTGCCCAGTTGGGTTAAGACATTAAGTTTCTCTAAAACATTTTTACTAATGTTTAATGATGGCTCCTGTTCAAGATTATCAAGAATATATTTACTCACAGACACTTCTATCACTCGTAGACAGTGTGCTGCATTTGTGAGAATTTTAACAAAAAGGAGGAGAGAAAAGCAAAAAAGAACTGATTGCCAAAAGACATTTGCCTTCCACTATACAAAAAATATTTTTTATTTCATGAAAACGATATTGAGCAAAGGCAAACGATTTTCTGGCACTGCTGTGTGTCTATTGGCAGAACTCATGACAACATCACCAACTTATTTGACAGACTTTATTGCTAGATAATAACCAGTTCTATTTGGCTATTATTATTTTGCGTAATTTCTGCTCTATTTTGTTTTATAAATATCACAATATTAATTACAAAATTTTCGAATATCATGATGTGATATCTTTCTTTCACACAGTTCTACTGACAGGTGGTTTATGCTCCTTATATATGTCGCTTGTCACGTGTGATTTAGAATTTGCCACTTTTATCAGCAGATTCTGCCTGGTGTCACAGTAAAGAGTGAAGGAAGTTTCACGTACTGCCCATCAAGTCCGCCTAAACCTCCTTTCTCTTCCCTAATGTGGCCCTGATGAGCCACGCCTGTTACTTGTTACCCCTTGTTAGTCTTTGTATTTCAGCACCTGTTTTTCTCATCAGCCCCAGTCCGGTCATTGACATCACTCCTCCTGTCTGCCTGTGTCCTTCCCCATATTCGCCTTCTGGTTTTGACCCCTTGGGGTCTTGTTTTGTTTTCCTGCTCCTGTTTAGTTCAATAAACCCCTTTTGTTTTCAAGTCTCACAACTCGTGACAGGAAGCAGTCAATCTGGAAGCAGTCAACACCACCCCCACACATTTACTTTCTTAAAGTCGTGGGAGTCCCGCAGACTCCCACGACTTTAAGAAAGTAAATGTGTGGGGGTGGTGTTGTGAAAATGTGAGTAATCCTAGTGCTTAATATGACAAATATGACTATCAGATTATCTGCTGTTCATTCACTGGTCATGCTAAACCAGGAGTAGGCAATCTTACCCGCAAAGGGCCGGTATGCAGGTTTCTGGGATAACCTTTACGTCAGCATTGCAAACCCAGGTGTGAAAACTCTTCAGGCAATCAGTCCGATAATTAGTAATCCAATTAGAGATTTACAGTGAAAACCCACATACACAATGGCCCTGTCTGGATAAGATTGGCTACCCCTGTGCTAAACAAACCTTAGGTTGAACTGGATTACTGTGGTTAACAAGACACATTCACCACGGTGTTGGGTGATTGACAGCAAGGAGTGTTTAAACACCTGCTACGCAGCTGGGTGTGAGGAAGTGAACTGCAGCCCAGATGTTATAAACAGTGCTGATTTTTACTAAAAGCCAAAATAAAGGCATGACTGTAACCCACATTAACCCACCACCTGTGGACACCTTGACCCATTAGGAACAAAAACGACAGGGAGAGGAAATGCAGAAAAGCACTCCATCGAGACACCGAAGTGCACCTTAGTTCCCCCCAAAATAAAGCGGTACATATCCACATGCATTCAGTTATCGATTTGTGGTATTGATAAAAAAATTATACCTTTTTCAAGCTGCTCCAAACTCTGCTCACGAACAGTGTAAGCACCATAGTTTTTCTTTTGGCTTAGTAAAATTTTTTCACTGAGGATGATTCACTGCTCTCTTGTACTTGCAGTTAAATGAGGGTGCTGGGACTGCCCAAGGTTTGCAGCAGATGTTGCTCTTCCATGAAAACACACTGTGGATGTTTACTGGAGCAGCACAGGGTATGAATAATAAGCTTGAGTGCACAACAGCAGTCTATCTCCCAGTAGCTAAACATGCATAAAAATGGACATGTCTTTCTTTAATCACTAGTTCCTTATATGGTGTACTTACATCAGAATGCACTCCCCTTTCTGTGTGTCAGTCATCATTATTACTCAACAAATTGTACAAATTCTATGTTTTTATTTTTCTGTATGCACTTTGGCAGCTGACGTGTATAAATTTAAAACTAAAGCGTTATGGAGAGCGTGGTGTCGAAACAAATTAAGCACAAGGCAGTGGACCCCTAAGATGGCATGAAAAATAAACTACATTCACACACTAAGGGCAATTTAAGAGGCAGCATTTCTCCTAACCACCTGTTTTTGGACTAAGGGAGGAAATTGGAGTAGTGGAGAAGAAACCCACACAGATACTGGGAAAACATTGTTTCTTCTTTCTTGCTGATCATTGTGCTAGACCTCTTTTCAGTTGTAGTTCTCATAAGGCAGTTACACAACACAGTTTGCTCAGAAATAAATGTCAAAATAACACAATGACCATAATCCATTGCGCCTACAAACACGCAAGTGAGGCACAGAACACAAAACAGCACAACGCAAACTCTCATGCTGTCACTGCGTTAATCTGTTCAGTACATATGCAGCCAGAGTTAAACTTTTCAATTAAAACGATTCCAAAATAAATCCAATAAATGTCAGTGTATCACATTCCGTATTTGCCAAACCAGATTGAAATCGAAAAAAAGTATTATTTTTCAAAGCCCAAACAAAACTGAATCAAACTAAAAAGAAATATCTTTTTAATTATACTAATTATATTGGCCAAAATCCTGGCCATGTGAGTACACAGTTTGGGGTGTGCCATTGTATCCGGGACTGTATGCTGTGTTTGAACCCAGGCTAATTAAGTTTTTTTTCTTTTACTCTGCCTGTATTTTCCCATTTAAAAAGGATCAAATTAAAGGTTAAAGGCGTCACGAGTAATTGACACATGGCTGAAACTTAAAATTTGACCTCCTGATCTGGGGAACAAAATAGTCCAAATAAGCAGTAAAAATCGAATACTAATTAGACTATAGGTGTCAAGCTGCATGCTGTTCTGCATATTGCAGAAACAAACACGAACACCTCTGAAAGAAGACATTTGCAGCTCTGGTAACAATGCAGCTGAGTGACAAGCTCATCTCAAAGATCTTTTCAAAACGCCCTGTTGTTTGGCCACAATCATCAAGCGACAGGTTTTCGGTAAGAATACGGCTGTTCCTAGGTTTGCATGAAAATCAAATTTTTCACATTAGACTTCCTCCCCACACACCTTGTTACGCGGCCCTCCTTGCCCTGCAGAGAGCCCGGCGCATTGCGGTTACTGTCATTTTATTTTTGAGAAATTGTTTGCTTAGCAGAAAGCAGGAAGGGTAAAGGTCAGAGTGCAGGGCAGTGCTGGAGGGGAATTATAGCTATGTAGCTAAATGCTATCAGTGGGTCCAGGCTTACCTGCCGTTGGGAGAGGAACACAGGCCGGCTGAAGATGATCCACTCCACCACCTTGCTGCATGGTGGGACAGTGAGAGAGCCAGTGTAGCGGTAGTAGCTCCGCAAGGAGGGGGGAAGCAGGTCTCTCAGAACAAATGGTTCAAGAAGGGTTTCTTTTTCTGGGGTGAAAAGAAAAAAGGATGTTTGGCATATGTGTAGGGGAGGAACACTCACACACCACAAATACAGACCGACGTACGCAAAGCCAACTTTGCCCTAAGTACTTGTTCATGGCATGAAACTTCAAACTTGGCATTCATGCAGTGAGGAGGAAACCAGTAACCTAACAGCCCTTAAATCAAGTGGGCCTAGGTGGATCGGTCGAGTGCTACATGCTGTGGACAAGGTAAATACAGAATATTTTGCACTTAGCAGAGGCTTTTACTCATAATGACCTGGCTGCAGAAGCTAGTTCAACGTGCCATTTCATTCTTTGAAACATTGCTGATCCTCTCTGAATCGGACGTCTACTAGGCAATATTTTAACCATAGCAGCACCTGCTGCAATCTGCTACATGCATCAGTAAGAGAATCCAGAGAGTAAAGTGAGTAGAATCATATTAGTGTTTGGGGATGTTCCCAGAAAAAAACTCTTCAAGATCAAACAAGTAAACAAAAAAGTAATAAAAACTGATACTTCTTCTAGAATTCTATTAGACCATACATTCTAAGCTTTTATTGCTTAAAGGTAATGTTTTGAAAGTGCTCTGAAGGAGAAAATTTACTGTAATTTAATTCAAGGAATCTCTGTCTTAAGTCAAACAGCATTACAGGTATTGCAATAAATTTACAGGGCATCCAAAATCCCCTGTACGAATATAAAGCTCTCTGTCAGTATTGCAGGCAACTCAGAGAAACCACTAACTCTAGCCTTGATTTAATAAATACTAGGGTATTGCATTTTGTGAAGAGAGTATTTTTTGCATAACAATTCTGTGTTGACCATACTGTGACCAAAGAGTAGAGTTTTTCATGAAGTCCATCCAAATAATTTAGAATTCCGCTGGTGTAGCTGGAATGATTAAGCAAATTAACTCTTGGCTTCCTTGTAACAGATGTCCCATATCTGAAGTGATTTCACTGCATAGGATCATTCTGTCTGTCAGCTCGAACCCTGTCACAGGATAATCGAAACAGTGCTACAAGCATGAGTAGAGTGACACTCATCCTGTGCTTTGGTCACTGAGTGGCTTGTCTTCATCAGACATATGGGGAATCAGTCTGCCTATCACCCCTTGGCAGGTCAAATGTAAAATTTCTCCACACAATCCTACTCTACAGCATCTGGCCTCACAGTGAAATAGTTATCGTCACCTAATGTTTACCCAGGGTCCTTTGTGTGTCTCCTTCCCATGAAAGCAATCATGCCCCATGGCAATAAAGCCAAACCAAAAAATGAAAAAACACAATAAGTGCAACTGCTCCTTTTGTTTAGGCTCGACCAAAAGGTGCTGGGGGCACAGTTTAAAACAACAGTTTAGAAATATGAACAACCTCATTCATCTGAAGCAGCATTTGACAGAGAAAAACATAAATATCTTAATAGAAATCATTGGAAGGCAGGTACATAGTTAATATTACGCAACTTACCTGTGACACTTAATTTACTTCATTTGTAATAAAGGAACGTCATTATAAATGTTTTAACTATAAAATTACTTAATTTTGAATTTAAAAATGCAGGAAATATTCGTTAAAAGACAAATACATTTGCTATTGTTAGCACAACTGTATTAATAAAGTTCTGCCTGTGTATATATATTTTAAAAATTCCCTACAGCTTTGCACTGCCACTGGCATAGTTTCAAAATTTGTAATTTAACCTAGAAATTCAGCGTAAGCCGTAAAAAAGTTTGAAGTTTTAAAGAACACTGGAAACAAGATAGTTAAGCAGGTACTTTATTATTCCTGTAATGGAAATTGTAATGTTTCAACAGTTAATACAGTAAACACCAAGAAGCCCCTCTCTTTGGACTGACGGCCTGTACAGTGGTGTGAGGTGAGTTCTGAATTTTTTCAAGTCACACTTTCAGCCAGTCCAACTTTGTGAGAAATCAAACTGGGTTACTGGGTCAGGTAATGCTGGGAAAAACTCAAAGGAGCAAGGGAACCAGCCCAAGGGAGCAATAACATGACATCTGCATAATGTGACGAGAGCACTGCCCTCGTCATTTAGTCTGGACATGGTTACGCTTCCATCTCACTAATGTCAATCCCGTGATTTAAAGCGCTAGACCATATGTGGCTTCCTTGTGCTCTAATGACTACAATTACCATCTCATGTTGCACAAGGCCAGCACTGCGGTTATGCTTCCCATTTCTGTCAAACGAAAGTGAATCTGGCAACATGCATCATTCTAACAGAGCATTTTCCAGTGTGCCCAAGCTACAGTATTAATGAGTCACAAACATGGAGATATGAGTGCTGTTCAATGCATTCCTGAATATACAACTTAAACACTAAATTTAAAAACCTGTAAAAAATATTACATTAAATATTATTATATAATGCAGCTGTCATTAATTAAACCATAATTATAAAACACTCCCTCACTAAAGCTCAGACTGAATAAAGTATTACAGACATTGCTTAATTAGTCCAATGCAATATCCTTTTATGAATAGGGACGAAGGCATTCATTAATTTTCCAGACTTTAATTGTAAACTCAGACCACCGTCACTGATGAGGCACCTGTGAAGCCAGGGTAACAATGTGTGTTCATTCCAGGTGCAGACAATCACACCACAGTTACTAATACTATTACAACTACCACAATAATAATAATAATAATAAGCATTATCGTTAATAATAATTATTATTGTTATATTATATCCAGATGACCATATTTTTATGGAACAGTATGGACATTTTGTGGTATAGCACAGTGTAGGAAAGGCGATGCATTAACATCAATATGAAAGTAGCTAATGGTTTGTGAAAGATTTACTGAAGAGCAATAGGTTTGCTTTAGCATCAAATCAGAGCACACAGTTCATGGCTGTGTGTAATGGATGTCCTGCATGAATTTCCCCATAGTCTACTCTCTTCTCTAATGGAGACACAGACATCTCAGACACCTCTAAATCTAAACATTTATTGGAGATGGAGACACTTCACTACAGAACAAATGCTTGCTTGGAATTGATTTCCAAATGACTGATTGAATGACTGATGAATGCAGAGCAGTTATAGATATGGGCTTGTGCAAAGAACACTGAAGCTTTGCAATGGATGCGGCACTGCAAAGCACCATAACAACATTGCTTTGGAAGATATCTACTGTATTCCTTCAAGTGGGAAAAGAGTAAAATTCTTAGCTTTATAATTTATAATTACCCCCTTCATTTTTGCAAACTTGACATTCACAGTTTCAATTATTCACGACTTGGCCATGAACAATTATACAGGAACATTTTTGGAGTTGGCTGAAACATTGCAGAAACTAGCAGATGACACACAAGCCAAAAACAATACTGAAAATGATTCAGATCACATAAAATTATGTAGGTATTAGGGATACATAAAATTTGTTAGTGTGAGTACATACTATATCCTTAATGTCAAAAATCTTGGCTTGGGTACGCCGCATATCTTTGTCTGGGTAACCAACCTTACTCATGTGTTAGCTGGCATTGTGACCATGGAATCTCATATCTTTCACAGTAACTTTTAAACTTTTCAGTGCTGGTAATTTTGCATTTTTAATAATGAGTCCCAGTACTGTGATTACTTTATACACAACGGGGCATGATTTAGATGGATTGTGTTTTATATAAAAAGGTCTAGATAGGAAACAACAAAGCTATTTGACATGCAGTTATACAGTACAGTACTGATTGTTTATAAATTGGTAATAAATATACTTGTTATGTTATCGTTCAGGCTACCAGACTGATATGGGAATGAGTTAGGGGTGCCTAGATATTATTTGTGAATTTTGACATTCACGGGGAGCTGCCGGTCCTAACCTTCACAAATGTGAAGGGGCTACTGTACAAGCAAAACACAAATTATGAACTGAAGGTAAATATATTATAGTTCAGAAGAAAATACAATAATATTATGAATAAATGTGCCAACAGTGTCTACTCACCATGATGAACCACACCCTTCAGCCCCTGGATGATAGGATCCATCGCTGGATTGTCCGTCACTCCAATCTGCAGGTGAAAGAAAGTGACACATTAGCAGTAATAACCTGTACAAATTTTGCCAAAAGTATTGGTTCCCTTCCACTTAAACAAAAAAAAAAAAACAAACAGACTAGCACAGCAAAATGACAAATGTATGCAGTATCCACCATTCTTTAGTTCACATTTAATACAACAGAAACTTTGGTTTAGATTTATGACTCATATTATTTGAAATAAAATAAATGAAACCAGCATGGACAATAAAGTGCTTTCTGTAGCACTGTGTGAGATTTCTACATTTCTTGCCTGGTAGTTTGGCCCACTCTTGTTGAGCCAACTGCATCAGTCTCTCAGCATTAATGGGAACCTTCTCTGCATTGCAAGTTTCATCTCCTTCTGCAGATGTTCAGTGAAACTTAGATTAAGACTCATAACAGGCCACATCAGAGTAACCCAATGTTTTCTTTTCATGCATCACTGGGTGCTTTTTGAGGCATTTTTCAGGTCATTATACTGTTGGAGGACCTATCACCTGCGAGCTCTCTAACCCTGGGCTGTATAATTTTCCCCAAAACTTTTTGATAGTCTTCTGTTTTCACTGTCACCTGCATAGATTCTAGGCACCCATTGCCAAAGGACATTCTCTCAAACGGATTGTGGCCAGCCAGCATGCATTTTGGCAAATTCCAGGTAGGCCTTTAAGACAGCAGTGGTTGGTGACTCTTGAAAGTGTTGCACCTTGAAGACTGAAGTTCAACTTGGATCTATCTTGAAATTTTGTTGGTTCTTTCTCCACCAAACTTTCTCTCCAATCCTTGGACAATTTACCCTGCTGCAGCTACATGCAGGAATATTGACTATAATCACATGGGCCCTAAACTTCTTGATCTTATTGACAATGGTCACAGGAATATTAAATCTCTTTGAAGCTCTTGTAGCCTTTACATTGACTATTACTGGCTATTACCTTGTTTCTGATTTCCCATTAAATTTTACATTTTTCTTGTGTTACACAGTGTAACACAAAACAGCAGAATATGATTCTCCCTTCAAACTGGTTAAATGAGTGATTCTATCATTGAAGACAGCTGTGATCCTAATTAAGAGAGAATATTCCGCTTGAAGTATCACTAGAATACAATTATTTCTTATAACTTCTGAAGGGTATCAGTAATATTGTCCAAGCCATTTTAGAATGTCTTTGTAGAAGACGCAAGAATTAAATTCTTTTCAGAGCTTTTTTGTTCCACAGTTTGTTTTGTTGCCTACCAAAAAAAGCATGCATGCATGACAAAAGATTTTTAGGAAGAATGGTGCATTATTTGAATAAAGTGCAAGGACACAAGTACATTTGGCCATGTCTGTTATAACTCATAACAGTGATTCTTCATACAGAAGTTAACACTCAGGGTTAAATACTTAGCACTTATTTCTTTCAAAAATAATAATACTGCCAGAGGGTACAGAGTATTGAAGAAGAGTATTGCAACTGGAGGAAAAAGGCAGCATTTCTCTGCTGTAAGTTGTCATGGGTAGGAGGGCCTTGATGCCCTATGTGATGCTATGCTTCACACGTGGGAAATGAACAAAATCTCACAAAGCTCTCAAATGTTTCTGGTCATGCTGATATTTTTGGTGTTTCGATTGCAGATGCAGCCCCAGCTAAAGTGTTGCTTCAGCCTGGAATGGACAAGATATTGTGTATATATTTCTCAAAATACACAGTGTTTTCTAAAATGCACAGGGCTGTTAGTGGTGGACAACTCTGCGCTGTATTATTTCCATATAAAGAAAGACTGGATTGCATCAACAAGACAAGAAAAGAGAAGCTCATTTTAACAGCAGAGTGCCAACTTGGTCTAGTCCAGGAAAGCCTCTACCAGAGCCAACGTGTGACTGGGGACTAACTGCCTCATTATCAATGTTTGTCTTCCACGGCCCACCTGCTGCAACCAAGTTTCCTAGTGATCACTGGGCTCTGTTTCCATCTGACGACACACCAGCTGTCACTGCACATCAGTCCCCTAAATATGCCGAGACAAATATGAGATGAACAGGAAACAAAAGCCCAGCTTCTGTTCGACTGCCCGTGCTGCACACGTGTCAGAGTAATAAGCACACAGCGTCCCTGGGAATTCGGAAGCTCCAGTGGATTAAAGCTGATAAGTATGGGTGTACCAGGCCCCTCTAAATAATATAGATCCTTAAAGTGCAGGTTAGCATGCTCACAGCGGGTGGGTAATTGTGGTAAACGATAGGGCTGTCAGTATTCAGGGGGAAGCCATTAAGGTTTATGCATTAGAGTTTTTCATTCCTGCTGGGTAGTATCCGTACAAAAGTAACACCTGTGTTCTCATTTTATGAAGACAAAGGAAAAAATACTCAACCCATACAGTAAAAAAGAAAAAACTAATTAAGACTGTATGAAATGTTACTTCACACTAATCAGTGCACAATGAAAATTACAATAGATATCAGTTAAACAATATGCAGTTGTCTAAGAAATTAACACTTTTGAGAACTATAATAAATATAATAAATAATAAACAGAAAAACTAATAAAACTATAACAGAAAGCATAATCGCTGACTAAGAAATACACGTTTACAGTCACAGAGGGATGGGAAGCTTAGCGTAATATATACATGTCAGTTCTGCTAATCCACAGAAAGACTATAAAAAACACTGGCCTGTAAAAAGATGTTGGCTTGTTTAAATTGTTTTTCTGAAATAAACAAGATTAGATAACTGAGGATCAGTAACCACAGAAATGGCCCAGTTCTTTATTCACTGTTTTTTTTTCTTATCAATAATAGCTCCCTGAGGATATACTGCCTTCAAGTCCAAGTGCCAGTCCATGAAAGCCAGAAGCACTGAGTGCAAATCCCCTGCGAATCAGACAGATATCTGTGTGAGTGTGTGTGTGTGTCTGTGTATGTGTATATGTGTGTGTATGTACGTGTGTGTGTGTGTCTGCACACAGGCAGAAAAGAAGCTGTGAATGGAACTATTCATACTGGTACACATCAAATGTACAGAAAGATGAGTACAATAATATAGTTTCAATAATGGACAGCCAAGCACACGAAAGGGAGCATACAGTCAAAGCCACTGTGTGTCGTTTGATCTAATAATACATATAGCTTCAAAAACTCATTCCTGTCATGTTTTGTGGGTACATGTGATGGATCAAGTATCATCTGTCTTGATTCTTGATTAAGTCATAATTGAATAAGACAGATAAAAACGGCTGCTTTTCTGAAGTATTCTTTGAGTTTCCTATTACAACGAAAGCCAGATAATTCAAGTTGGGTAATTCACCCACAGAGATATAAGGAAATAGCGCAAACTCCAAACAAATAGAGCTACAGCCTGCATTCAAAACCACACTCACTAGGAAATAAGACAAAAACTTATCTATCATTACCCAGTCCGCAAGCCACCATACTGCTAAGATTACAACTTCGACATGAAATTGTACTGGATGACTAAAAGCATACAGCGGTACACAGAGTAAGAGCAATGCCAAGCTGAAAGTACTGAACCTGATTTACAGAATCGAAGTGCCACACAATTTTAAAGCATAAATTTGGATTTAGGCAGGGTTTACTGGATTAATATTACCAAGTTTGCATTCATAAAATCACAATTCAAAATAATAAAATGAAGAAAACAGACAAAGCTCTTTCAGGGGTTTGTTAACTGTAATCCTTTTTGACCACATTTGCTTGGTTGTTCTTAATTAGAAGCTACGTGATAAACATGCTTGACTAATCGGCATTTACTTCACTGTCTTTTCCAAAGAGCCTCTTAAGTCTTTTTTTATTATTGTGAAGCCAACATCGAGCCATTGCCATTGTAGAAGTGTGACAAGGCGTGAATATTTGAGACCAGCTCCAAGGCGGGACGAATCAGGGCCAAAGACCGCCTCCTGCTGGCCTCACTCTACACTCATGAAGACGTGTGGAGGGAACTATTTTTGGGGATTACTGACAAAAGCATTATAACTGAGAATTAAGTACAATTGCTAAATAATTTAATTACTGAAGTCCGAAATGATAAGGATTTCGCGTTTGCAGTTAATATTATACTACTCCATATCTCATACTGTTATGTAATATGTAAGTGAAAAACTTTTCCATTACTAGTTAGGGTACTTTTAACTATAATTAGTCATAGCTAGGTTTTTATGCAGATTTTTCTTTTTTTATGTTTACAACATCACTACAATAAACAGCAGTAAGCACAGTAACAATAAACGCCCCTGTCCAGCATCCTGATCACCACCGTTAAATAAATAAATGCGTGCTACAATAGTAGAAAAAAATGTATTGTTAAAACTGCTTTTTTTTTGGTTTCTATTTGCTAAAAAGGTATTTTTATTTTCCAGTGTTTTAATATTCCAGCGCCTGTTTATTGCAGCTATATATTTACCATTGATAATACTGACACAGCCCCATAACAACACCTGACATCAAACTAGAACACATAATGTCTCTGTTCGCTTTCAATCACCTCGCTGTTTTGCTTGTGAAAAAAGATTTAGCATTTGACAAAGTGAATCATACGACACTAGCATATGAGGGGAGATGAAAATCACCATGCCGTCAACAAAAAATAAAAAAAATAATTAATGAAAGATATAAAAACATTAAATGCATCATCAAGCACCTGTCAGAAATATGATCACACAGAGGAAAACGTGTCTGCTGGTTATCTTCTGACACAACGCTATCACAGAAGGCACTACAAAATGCTGAATTCCCCACGGTGGACTGAGAGACACAACGTTTTCCAACGAGGCACAAAGACAGGTCTCAAAAAAAAAATACCGGAAACAGCCGCTCATTTGCCTGCACTCAGATGCCTCCAGGCTTATTTATTCTGCAAGTATAAAGTATTTTGAAAGAAAATAATTTTATCCAGCACCTCTCTTTCTACTCCTGCCTGCCCCGGTCAAATGTAACGCATGCCCAGACACTCACAAGCCCACACTCTCACACTCTGTGCCTCTAGCTTTCATTTCTTCCTCACCAGCTGAACGTAGCTAATAATGACTTCTGCACACTGGTTACTGAGTACCCTCCAAGCAGCATGTAATGTCACATTGTTCTCTGGCGACATTCTTCGAAGACCAAAAGACACAATGTCAAGTCAACAGGCTTACCTGGAAGAACGCCGCCATGGCTGCGATCACACGCCTCTCCCTTATAGCCGTGTTGAGGCTGTCAAAGTCATCTGGGTTATACAGGTATATCTGAACCTGCAAGAGAAAAGCCACAAGTCATTACTTTAACTATAACAGCTTCTAGTACTGAAGAGAATAACAGCTGAAAAAACAATTAATAAAACATTTCTTTGGAAGCAGTCTCACTCTTATTTGTAAACTTATAAAGCTCAAACATGAATTCTAACTTAACTTCCCTGAATTCAACCTAACCTAGCCTCAGTGAGAGGAAATTAGGTCACATATTATGCTCTCCTGTTTTCAGCTGTCAGTCCATTTGTCTCACATTTAAGTGAAGAGATTCTAATGTCACTAAGGCCAGGATTTTGCATACTCAAGTCTCTGTGTAAGATTCAAGCAGAGAATTACACGACTGCCCATTGTCTGTGCAAATTATCCAATCATCTGCTGTCAGGATTCAAAGCATTTCTTTCCATGTGCAGGCTGGGTTTCATGCTCTTTCATATCAAGGCGGCAAAAGTCTACAGGCCTGCTTAGCTTGATTAGCATCAACATCACGTACAAAGTAAGTTGTAAGATGATTTAGATTGCAGATCTTTTCACTGTGGGTCCTGTTGGCCTGCCGGTCTATTTGAATAGTAACAACGTCTCATGGCAAAATCATTCTGTATTTCTTTCAAAGCAGAGATTAAGTGTTGCAAAATATGAAAAAGAAAAAAAATCATACTGAGAGCACCCTTGGGAAAGAGCAGATTTTCATTCTTCTTTCCTTCTACCTTTTCAGTACCTTTCTGGGCCTGATTTCCCACTGCTGTTTTTAGAGCTAGATCTTCAGTTTTATACAGACATTAGGCTTGGCTAATTCCACTATAAAGCCCAGAGCTAATTCAGGGCTGCTTTGACATGTTATGTGCCTATGTAACCTACTCAAAGAAAGCACCACTGCAGAGTAATAGTATTGAGTGAACATGTGCAAACATTAATCAAAACCAACAGTTTACTGAGTTCTAGTAATGCACCACTTTATCAAATATACCCGATTCACCAGAAAAAATACAGACAAGTTTTCGGGGAAGTAAGGCTTCAGTATTGTCAGTTCTCATAATGCTAATTAAAATGTTATTGCAGCTCATTTGACAATGCTGCCAATGAACACAGGAAAAGAGTGCTGCAAATGCTTGTGTGACTGTTTGAATTCACAACACATGTGCTGAACATTGTTATGCTGCCACTGTAACTTTGTTCCTATACATTGCAGATGCTGTGCCCACATTTTGTCATCCTCTTACATGCGCAGCTCCCAAAATCAGTTCCATCTGTTCTATTTTCCAAGAACAATGCCAATCAAATGCTCCAACACATCTACATATTTTGTGAAAATAACTCAGACAGCTCCTGGAAGATTCAGGAGATGCACTAGAATCTCACCCTGTTTGAATTCACTTACAGCTTTGCTTCTGAAGTCTTGCTGCGCCCTGCTCTCTTTATCCTTTGTAGAAAGCTGCATCTGTTGAATCTGGACTGCTTAGTCATACGAGCACTGGTTTGAGGCAAAAACATTGCTATACGTTGTCTGTATAGAGCCTGTATTACGCTTCGCTAAACCTTTGCCTATTTCAGCACCTTCCAGACCATTGATTCCACCTGAGAGAACCTCAATCCACCAGATTTTTCTAAGGAGGCATGCTACAGGTGACTAGACAAATCACATGCAATGACAAATATTTAACTATTATGCAGGTATTTCAAATATATACCTTTATACTACTTTGTTTAATTAGTTCAGCTTTGGTTCTAACCAAGGTCATTGTTAACTGCTCTTTTTCCTCCACTGCTTTTAAGATCATTCCAAACACCCCTAACCCAACACTGAAATCCTGATGCTTCTCACAGCTGCCTGGACTGAGGCATTTGCAGAGCAAAAGGCCAAGAAAGATAGTTAAATTAAGCCGATTATGACTTATAGTGCTTTGTCATTCACCATTTATCTATTATCAACAGAACTGACAAGCAAGTCAAACATGACAAGCATGATTAATTGAAACATTCATTTGTCAACATTACATTGAGTTTACATACATTTTGCATAATATATACCTTTGGGTACCTCCACTGGTGAAATGGCAATATATTAATAGATATTTGTCTCAATCTGTTAAATAACTGATTGGTCATTCTTAAACGACCCAAAGAATAATGTTAATTCTCATTTATTTCAGCTTCTGAGAATGTACTGTAATAACTTCACCTGCAACTGGTTTATAATAACAAATAACATATTTGCTGTAAAAAAATTACACCAAGTCTGCAGCTAAGGCATTTGGTTTAATTTAATTTTAATGATTCAATTCATTCAGGCTCAAAACAAAAAAGGTTAATTAATTAAGATCTCAGCTGGAATTAAAATCAGCATTCTAAAACACGTTGACTCCTTTGACATAGATGAATAACAGACAAAATTATACGAACAACCTTGATATCGTAGACACCAAAATTAAATTTAATAGCTATTGTTGCTATGGCATCAACGATACAGTTCAGGCAAACGGTTATATCTTACATAGTAAAAATCATCAAGCAGTGTGGGGGAAAAAGAGAGATCATGTAACTGTTTTACAAAAAAGCAGAATCATATGAAATCCTTCAGAAAACTGAACTTTAAAGGAATTATATTCAAAAGGCAGTTTTGATACCATATTTCCTATTAGTGAGTATCACTCTAGGTGTGATGGAAACTGAAGCCTGGAGTTATGAGGGTGGGGCACAGGAGAACAGGTTTATTTGGGTTCAAGGACTCCAAATCAGCACAGTGGGACAAACACAAAAAATACAAGAGCTCTATTGGCAGGAGCTAGAAATGTAATATACTGGGTATGGGAGCAGGGGGAGCAATATGGACTGAAGCAGGACTTAAGGTGTGTTTGTGTGTGGGTTGTGTATATATTACATTTTGGGGACCAAATGTCCTCACAATGTTATAAAAACCTGTTTTTTTTGACCTTGTGGGGAATACTTATTCAGTCCCCACAAAGTGAAACTCATTTTTACAAAAATTTGTGACTGCAATCAAAAAACAAAAAATGCCAAAAGTCTTGTATTTTGTTTGGTTACTTCTGGTCAAGATTAGGGCTGGGTAGGAGTTAAAGTTGTCATAGATGGGGTTAGGATTATGGCCATAGATGTCAATGAAGAATCCCCACAAAGATATAGATACCTAATCTGTTTGTATGTGTGTGTGTGTATGTGTGTGTGTTTTGTTGGTGTATGTGTGAGGTCAGTTTTACTTGAGAACTAATAGAACTCATTACTTTCTACCTTCAGACACAAATGAGGGACAAGTGCAGTGAATCAATCCAAACTGCCAGTCACCTGACTCTCATTCGCAAGATGACCTTGT
The DNA here is from genome assembly GCA_026777985.1 of Mormyrops attenuatus. Lineage (NCBI taxonomy): Eukaryota > Metazoa > Chordata > Actinopteri > Osteoglossiformes > Mormyridae > Mormyrops > Mormyrops attenuatus. The sequence continues at coordinate 25,503,491 of JAODKC010000107.1, forward strand.
GTGTCAGGATCGGTCCTAGTCCTGTCCCTTCGGTAAGTCTGTTTCCTGTTTGGCCAGCAGGTGCCGCTGGCCATCCCATGTCCTTAGCTCCTAGTGTTTCCATATCCCCATCCCCGCCGTGTGGCTTAATGGGCTAAGCGGTCGGCTGTTATCCAGATTCCGCCTTTTATCTCAAACCCACGAGCCTCACCATGTGTGTGTTTTTTTTCTAATATTTGGTTCTTGTTTTATTCTTGTTGTGTATTGTTGTACTTTGGCATGGTTCCTTGTTTGGTACCTTTGTTTTATTCCTGCTTATTGTTTGATTAATTGATTTGCTCCGCACCTCCCCCTCATGTGGTCCTCGTTATCTGTGTATTTAAGTGTCTTTTGGCATATTGTGTGTTTATAGCTGTTGTTGCCCCATGTTTGCTGCTGTTCCTCTATGGTTGTTCTTATGTTGCTCCCTGCCTTAGTCTCTGTCATTTTCCTGCTTTGTTTTTGACCCCTCGGTGTCCATTACTTCCTTGTCTTCTTTTTGAGTTTTAATAAAGTTCTGTTTTTGTGAGCCACGATGTGAATCGTCCATCCTTCAACATGGCCATCCTTAAAATTGGGCCCCCCCCCCCCCCCTTCTCATGACATTGTATAGATAAAAACTCTTGCTGTACAGAAGAGAATTTGCTCGGTATACCACAATGTTATCTTTTAAGAAGAGTCAAGCAGAGCACAGAGAGCTAAGCCAAGGCAAAGAACACACACATACTCCCAGACGTGCCTGCATGCAAAATTAACAGAACCACATGTACACAAAGATAAGCACCCAAGAATGCAGAAACAGCCCATCTGTGACAAAAATCCCACACATATGTCACCATAGCAGTACAGCTCACTGAGGGCTGGTGTTGGGGAGTGGGAGCTCTGGCTCAGTGTATGACAATGTTCTACACTGTGGGATTTAATGATGAGGCATGTCCCAGTTTGAGTTAATATAGCAAGATAAAAGGCTTCACAGCACACAATGTTTGCTTAAATGGATCATCACACACATGGTATACTACAAAGTAACTGGAGACATTTAACACCCTCCTGGTAAGATCTTGCTTAGTGCCTAAATAAATGCAAATCAAGAAGCATCACAACATGGACAAATGAGCTGTCATTTGTATAGGACAGTTGAAATATGATACAAAGAACATGATATACAAGTGATCTGGAGGCAATAGAAAATATTCCCACCTCCTCGTGCATGTATACGCATACAGACACACAACGTAACAACTAAATTGTTAACTAAGATGTGGCACATGAGATGAGGTCATCCTTGTAGGACATCTATTGCCATAGGGGAGACTGAGAGAGAAGGATGGATGAAATGTGCTGACTGTACTCAGAAGAAACGTAATTGTTAGTGAGGCCGTGTAGACCTCCTGTCTGTCCCTTTCCCTTTAGGTATAATTAGGTGGTGCAACGTCTTGCCTGCAGCTGCATGGTACATTTATGCATACGCACTGACCTGTTCCACACAAGGGGAGAGGTGAACACCAAAATAGGCGTTACGACACACACACCTGAAAAAGCTTTGACCTGACAAATGACCACGTCTTTCGGAAGTTACCCGTACTCAAACTCATGTCTGCGGCACAACAGATTCTTTGCTCTTGCATTAGAAGTAAGCAAAATTCTGGGTTGTGTCAAAATTGCCTCAGATTTATGTTCCATTTAAAGCTTTTCTTGCAGACACATAATTTTTTTTTTTATTATTTTTGGAAACGCTGCTCGATTCTCGTAACGCCGATGACAGTGTGCATGTTTGAATTCTTATTAACAACTTGAATGCAAACAGTTTTACTGAAGGCCTCCATGTTTCCTTTGACAGTGATTAATGAAAACAATAAAACGAACAACAGTAAAAATTCAGGCACATTAAACAAAATGCTTGTCTAGGTATATTTTTCTTGAACAGAAAGCAAAGAATTGCAGTGCTTTCTCTGTGACAGAAATGGCAAATGAGTCACAAGTTTGCATTCAGTTTTCAAGTCGCTCTGTGGAACCAGAGGGGTAATGAAAAGAACCTGCAATCAACATTTTCAAATCCCCTTTAGGTGAATGATTGTCTGTTAATGCTTTTAAATGAGATCTTTTAACTAAATCTTTATTTTCAAAATCATTAATATCATTTCATGTGAGGGGACCTGAAAAGGAACTGCATAATGATGAAAAATTAATAATACTTCATCCACTTTCCAGAACTCCTTATTGCACTGCAAGGTTCTAGAAAGCTTGGAGCTCAGGAAGTACAGGGCACAATTTATCAACAGCCACACACGCAAAGGAAAATTTAGAGACAGAAGTAAAACTGCATATGCTTGGATTTATGGGCAGAACCGAAGCACCCAGGAAAACCACAGAAACACAGGAAGAACACAGAGTTCATGCACAGAACCAGAACAGAAAACAAGCCCAAATAAACAACCCATGAAAGTATAAGGATGTAATGGTGCACACGGAACCTCCTCACAACAACAAAAACAACCACTTTTATGCAATATTGGGTAACACTTTATTTGATGGGGCACAAATGCTTACAATTAACTCACTACTGAAGTACAAATTATGAACAAATCATAAAAAATATAGTTGATAGTTGAGATAAAAGATGCGTCTTGATTCATTAATGATGAACAAAATGAGATCTATATTTCTCTTGCGTTATTCAATACTTGTTCCTTCAGTAGTTCACAAGAGTTTATAGAATTAACAAATATAGTAAAAACAGTAACTGCTTGGGATGCAAGATGCACTATGATTTATTAATAATGAACAAATATGAGATCACTATCTAACTTGTGTTATTCAGTACTTGTTCCTGCAGTAGTTCCTTCAATGGTTCACAAAGGTTTACAGAATTAATAGGTATAGTAACTGCTTGAGATACAACATTCGTCACGATTCATTAATGATGAATTAACATGAGATCAGTGTGTAACTAAGACTTAGTTTGTGGTTAGTTAATACATAAGTTAATACATAAGTTAATACTATTTGTGCCTCGTCAAATAAAGTGTTACCCAATATTGTAAACATCCGTAACAATACAGAACGTAATTTGAAAAGGGTTAGGCTTTGAGCTTCCATTGTCACTTTTGGTAATGCAGTGTTACACTGAGGACAGAACTGATAGGTAGTGACACCTCTGTGATACATCTTGAGGAGCCATAAGATGGGACCATACATTCACAAGAAGGTCACAAACTTAGAGAAATTTCTTTCTGGAGCAAGATAGCATAATGCATGGGATGGGAGCCGCACACTTTGCCTGTGATTTGAATACTATTCACCGCCTTTTGTCTAAGGACATAACCTAGTACAGGTCTGTGTGGTTGGGCCTAGTGTTATGGAGATAACGGAATGATTCATAGTTGTGTGGATGACATATTATTTAAAGTGGGAAATTATCTTCATACTGGCGTGCCGATTATTTAGGCAGACACAAAAAAAATAAGAATAATAAAAATAAAAGCTGTTTTAGGACAGCGGCATCCATGCACACTCTCTCTCTCTCACACATATACACACACACACACTCTCTCACACACAAGCATCCAGAGCTATTCCATC
>JAODKC010000107.1:25507157-25520843 GCA_026777985.1 Mormyrops attenuatus
CCCCACCCACACACAAAAACAGTAAAGTACAAGGGCCCTCTGTTTGCATAACTTCTGAGGATGTGGTTTGAGAGGATTAGCTGACTGTTCATAGGACCTGGATTTCTGCACCATATAAATTCATATTTTGAGGCACACACATAACCTGTGTGTGTGTGGGGGGGGGAGGTGATACTGTGATAAAAACCTGATATTTTGATGTTTTTTGGCCCCCCCAAGGGAAAATTCAATTTAATAAAAAAATCTATGACTGCGATTAAAAAACTAAAAATGCCAAAAGTATTTTGTTTGTTTACTTTTGGATGAGGTTAGGGCTGGGTAGGGGTTAAGGTTGTCATAGTTAGCATTAGCATTTTTCCCATAGAAATGAATGAGCGTTCCCCAAAAAGATATGATTACACGACTGTGTGTGTGTTTGTGTATATATATATATATATATAATTTTTTTTATTTCACTTTGAGGCCATTACCCAGTTCCTTGAAAAACTGGGCAAACATGGAGCAAATATGGAGCAACATTTGTGAAAGAATGGGTCGTTCAGAAGAGCTCAGTGAATTCAAGCGTGGTACTGTCATAGACGCCACCTTTCCAATAAGTTTGTGAAATTTCTTCACTGCTAGATATTCCAAGGTCATCTGTAAGTAGCATTATTGCAAAGTGGAAGCGCTTAAGAACAACAGAAACTAAGTCACAAAGTGGCAGATCACAAAAGTTCATGTGCGGGGTCGCGGAGTGCAGCGCTCTGTTGACTCAATAAGTGCAGAGTTCCAAACTTCTTCTGGCATTATCCCCAGCCAGCACAAAAATGTATCCCAGGAACTTCAAGGAATGGGCTTCATGCAAGCCTCACATAACCAAGCACAATGCCAAGCATTGGATGGAGTGGCGTAAAGCATGCCACCACTGGATTCTTGAGCGGTGGAAATGTGTTCTGTGGAGTGAAGAATTACGCTTGTCTGCCAGTCTTTGGATGAGTCTGTATTTGGTGGATGCCAGGAGAACATTTCTAGCCTGACTATACTGTGCCAAGTGTAAAGTTTGGTGGAAGAGGGTTAATGGTATGGGGTTATTTTCAGGGATTGAGCTAGGCCCCTTAATTCCTGTGAAAGGAGCTCTTAATCCTTGAGCATTCCAAGACATTTTGAATAATTCTGTGCTTCTAACTTTTTGGGAACGGTTTGGGGAAGGTCTTTTTCTGTTCCAGCCTGACTGTGCCCTAGTGCACAAAGCAGGATCCATAACAACATGGTTGGGTGACTTTGGTGTGGAACTTGAGTGGTCCGCACAGAACCCTGACCACACACCCATCTAACACCTTTGGGATGGACTGGTATGGAGATTGTGAGCCAGAGCTTCACGTCTGACATCAGTGCCTGACCTCACAAATGCTCTTCTGGATGAATGGGCAAAAAATCCCACAGACACACTCCAAAATCTTGTGGAAAGCATTCCCAGAGGAGTGGCAGCTGTTATAGCTGCAAAGGGGGGACCAACTCCATACTGATGCCTATGGATTTAGAATGGGATGTCGTAAAAGTTCCTGTAGGTGTACTGACCAAGTGTCCCAATACTTTTCTTCATATAGTGCATGAACTCATGCATATGCAAATATATAGGATACCAGTGCTAGAGCTGCTGCAGGAGGGCAAGGATGTGAGAGGCATAGTGAGGGGAAGGTCAGTCTTTTCCAGTGCTTAATTTATGCCATAGGTCAGAGCTCAGAGTAGCCTGCACTCCACCACCTCAAACACTGAACCCAATATAATTAAACCCAGAACTAATTTGAGTAAAACTTTGGAATTAATGCAAAGTGAACTAAAGAAATATATATTTATAATACTGGTTGCACTGTATGGTTTTTTTTTTAAATCCACCCAGCTAAATTAGTACATTTCACCTATCTGACTTTTGATTTGAAAGGGAAAAACTGCACCACACACGTGCTTATAAATCCACATTTTTGCCACTAAAATAGATGAGGTCACGCACCAAGTTGCTACAACAAAATAATAAAGTAAAAAAAGACTAGTAATATTTTGAATTTTTATGGAAGAGCAACAAAGCCATTGGAACCCAAGCACAGGAGAAGTGACCCAGAAAACCTGCCAGAAGAATAAGCAGAGGACAACGCGGGCAGGAGCAGCGTTTGTGGATGCTAATGAGAAAGAGCGAGAAAAGTGCAGCACAGATGAAAAGTTTGATACAACTAACAGGTGTTGATAGAAAATACTGCATTTTTCAAATTTAAGTAATTCATAGTGCACTATCAATGTTAAAGACAATGATATTTGTGTGTATGACCTCCTTGCGCTCTTTATGAGCTCCGGTACAAATCGAGTTTACAAATTACGCACTGGTCTTTGCACAAACCAATTTGTCATCGACATCATACGCCTCATATGAATTTCATTATACTGAACTGATTCAAAATTGGCAGAAACCTCAGGCCTACTTATTGGGTGCAAGCCGTTTGGACATCTTTTCTGAGCATGGGAGCGCTACAGCTATGCCAGCGGCATTGGTTAAAGATGACGGCCAGGAGCTGTGTAGCAGCTGAATGCACATAAATGGTATTATACTGGTCTAGGAGGAGAACTGGTGTTAGTTTTGATGCAGTACCTGCCACCCAAAGACCTGTCAGGTGACCAGACCGCCAGCCCCCAGCAAAAAAGTACTGTAGGACCTGGGGTGCACAATTTATACTGGAAATGCACAAATCCTACCTTCAAGGCCTTTAGGCCAGCGTGGTGCATGGTGTAGAATAAACAATTGAATTCAGCTAAAATCATATTGTTAGGAAAAAGAGGTACATTTGAAAAGTGGAACAATGAATAACCTTTACTAATCCTTTTGATGTGCCACCACCGTCCCTCAGACTGTGCCGTTTTATAAAATACCTTTTTAGCTAATGAAGAAGAAATACAGGCTGAAAGCTGAGCTGACAAGCAAGCATTTAAGAAAGACAAAAAAAGTGCTTATTACTTAGACGGTACAAAAAGTTGCTCATTCCAACTAATTAAAGCTAATCGGCTACTTCCTGGACTCCATTAACTGCAGCCTTTAACAGCGATCGTTTGGTGTCTGTCTAAAATGCCCATAGTGAGATATATTAACTATCTACCTCAATTCAAACATTATTAAGTAGCTTAGCCATTTAGCTTGCCCCTAGATAATCCACTCTCCTGAACACACTGTAGTCCGTCAAGTCTGACTCACACGATTGCTAAACACGTTTAAAATTACAACCACAACAGATGCTAAAAATAAAACCATAGTTAAGCAATAACAACTGAAACCATAAAGCAGTAATGAGATAGTAAAATAGCATTACTTACAAAAGTAAGTCATTCTCATTATCACCAGATGATTCTGTTGACTTTCTCTTACTATACTAATCAGTAGTTTGTTCTCATTTGTGTCCCTAATTATATCCGTTGTGACTCCAGCTGGCTGCCTGAACAGTGAACAGTGAAATAAGGTTGACGGCTGTTCCGATAGATGCCAATTTCATTTTTTTTACTGTACATGTTAATGATTCTAGCTGATGATCAACTCCTATTGTGAATCTCCAATAATTTATTTAAACTGACACAAAATTAAATTCAATGTCATCAGTTTTACAAAAACTCTTGTGTAAAATGGGAGCACCAGCACATCCTGGAGAACCAATTGTGGTTTCATGTTTTTTCTTCTAATTTTAGGCACTAACATTCGAAAGGTGCATCAGTCCATTTGCTTTAATTCCCCTAGGCAATATTTTTGCCTTACAGAAATGCTTTGGTTAAATGATGGAACAGCTGTCCTTTGGGATAAGGCACTCCTGCTTTCAGTTGGTTCAAGTGGGTTCAAGTCTGTTAGCTTAGCAGTCACCTACTGCACTAAAAGGAAGGAGAACTGGCTGTTTTAGCAAGGAGCTGGGTCTGTGATGCTTTGAACTTCAGTTCAGCTTCATTTTAACAGTTTACTCACTTTCAGCACCTTATACAAATGAAGGCAAAATCTCTGGTATGCAGGCCTACAGTAATCTTTCACAAGGTTTATCCTGGTCCTGACGACCACTGGAGTACAGACAACATTTATATTACAGCCTGAAAGAACCATCAAGCATTTGTTGGACTGGAATCTCATCAAAGAACAGAACTGCTAAACCAAAGTGCATCAAGTAGTATATTATAACAATCATGTAAAATACTAATGGGTTATTTTTGCAAATAAAGTTCTAACTAAGCAAATTTAGTTAATGTTAAGTATCTATAACAACATTATTTATTCATAACAGCATTTTATTAGGATGTTCTAAATGTTATTTTTTTATTACACTATTAAATTGATTGACAGTAATGTGTTTTCTGCAATCTCTTGTAACCATCTGAATTAAATCTAATTTAATTCTGAATTAAAAATAACCTTTATTACAACAGTACTTAAATGAAGTTTCAACCCATTTTATTAGTTATATGAATAAGTGTTTATGATAATTTCTTCATCACCGTGCGTCTATGCGGAGGATATTCAGTTTTATGTAATATTAACAAATTTACTAGGGCTGGGATTTTAACGCATTAATTTCAGATAATCAGTTCACATATAACTAACAGGCTCCTCCAATAAACATCCAGGGTGGTATTCCACGAAGCAGGATTAAGGAAAAGTCTGACTTATTTCAAAAAGTCTGGATCATTTAAGTGGGAATTCCGTTCCATCAACGTGTCTTAAATGAATCCCGCTGAGCTACCATGGTAACTTAGGCGAGTGAACAAGTCTGTTCCGGACCAGGTTAACTGTCTCGCTTAGTTAAGCGTTGTCTCAAAGAACGTCCGACGTGAGGGAACAGATTCCCAAAACATCATTCTGTCGGACGAAATTCCGTGCTCTCACTACTCATATCGTGTTATATATATATATGTATATATATATGTATATATATATATATATATATATACATGTGTATATATACACACACATACACACACATACACCCTTTTGCGATGTAAGGCGACAGCATAAACCATTGTACCATGCACTTGTAACATTTACGTAACTTTAGTCTGTCTGCAATTCTTTGCCAAGCCAACTCCCTGGCTGTATTCATGTCCACAGTATCGCCTTTTTTTAGCGATTACATCTTTGCATTTTTCATACAGCTCCATCAGCAGCATTTGTTCTACGGCGGAAAAAAAACACCGCACTCGTTTTACACGCTTTCTTACTCATTTGATCGATCTATTGTTCATCCATTCATTTGGGCTTCTTAAATATCATGGCTGTGTGCACTAAGTGAGACTATGCAAGTCTGTCTTGAATGAACCCTGATTAATTAAGGCTGAACTGTGTTAGTGGAACAACATGAGGCTAAGTTTAGAGATGGCGCTAGTTTGAGTCTGACTTTTTCAGGAAAGTCTGCCTTTCTTTAGCTGCTTTCATGGAATACCCCCCGAGAATCAAATCCTGCAGTTTGAGATGTTTACTAAAAGAGGCACTGTGAAACTGAACAAATAATACATATATTACAATTCAAACAATACACAATAGATACTTTACACTTACAAGCGGTTAAATTAACTAGCGACTAGCAGGATGCTAATATAACACTGTAAATCCCATTGGCGCGCTGGCGCGATTAGCACTTCAGTGTTTATATTACCTTTTTCACTGATCGCGAACCACTTAACAGCTAATCAGGTAAGTATTTAAGGTAAGTAATACAATTAATGTCACTTTGTACTTACAGACATATATTCTTTAAAATATCTGGCCAGCCCTGCCATGTCTGTCCCTTGTGAGAGGACTTTTCTCACTTGCTGGTAACATAGTTCAGAAGAAGAGGGCAGCGTTGACCTCTGAAAATGTCGAAAGGCTAGTTTGTCTCAGCAACTGGCTGAGGGAGAAGTGGGTGCTATCATGAGGCCAATGAGTTTGTGTTAAACACAAAATGTTGATCAAATTGTCATGTCCTGTGTTGTTGTTTAATGTTGTTGGCTGTTTAATGTTGTTTTGCTCAGGATATTGGAAGAACAAGAAGAACTGAAGTCAATCAGGATGTTTTTTATACCATTTTAGATGGTAGACATAGTACTTTATCTTGAACTGTTGGTCTGTTTATTTTTGGCCAGGGATACTTGGGGAGTTTTTGACTGAAATGGGATTGTTTGGCTTTTCTGGTTTTTCATACACGATGTTTGAAAAATGGGAGCAGTTGTCAATCAGTACTTTGACATTTTTGGTCAAAACTTCCAATGTTCTGAAAACTGTTTTCTCTGTGGTTTCTGCACTCATCTGTTGGTCTGTGTAGTAGACTGGTGGGAAAATAAACAAGATTTTGAAGTTTAAGCTTATGTATAACTGATTATTTATATGTCACAGTAATCTTGTCTTTTCCAAGACACCTTCCTTGTAAAGGAAGCAGATTTTTAAAAAAAAATCTGCTGCAGATTTTTGCTGAAGCAGATTTTTAAAAAAAAAATATGTTCTGTTCATGTGAAATAGAACGGCACGATTGCTGGTCAGCTTATAATTAATTTATGTGCAATAAAATAAAATAAACTGCATAAAAACATGGTATTTCTAAACAGATCACCAACCTTGTCTTTGGACATTTAGGCTTGTGTATTTTAAAAGGCTCACCAGTTCATTTAATTTGACCCTTGGAGCTTGATCTATTAAGTATTTATTTGGTGAGGGAGGGTAAAATTACATGGTACATTTGAATTATAATTAAAGCTAGAAATTGCCCCTAAGTAAGTCTGCGGAGCCTTACAATGAACTGCAGAGAATCTACAGTCAATCAGACTCCATTTTGGAAATTCCATCCTTGAAAATACCTGCATTTGAGTGCATTTGTGTGTGTGGACAGATATGTATGTGTACACATACAAAATTTGTGGCATGACTCAAATCCAATTATGGTTAGCTGGGCTGGACCATAAATCCAAGTTATGTTCAAATATATCACAGAGAGAAGTGACACCTTAATGCATTATTATTACAAATACCGGCTTACTGAGGGAGAACACCAAACATCGCCCTTAACTCACTCCCACCCACCTACCCCAGAGTCATTTTTCAGCGTGAGGTAGGAGCAAGTCAGCTGGCTCATTGACTCTAACAGTTTCTTATTTTGAAACAACAGACGTCAACGTTGGAAGGGAGATGAACGAGCACTAGTGCGGCTTTCAGAAAATTCATCAGTCCTCCTCCATCTTTCCTATGTCTCTACTGTTTTCTTTTGCTAAAAGAGTAACCTGCACAAATGGACATTTTCCTGGACACAGAATGAAGCCAAAGCACTACAAATGTGTCAGCTCCACCATTTTTGCTCCCATATGTTGCCTGATTTGTAGGTGAAGACAAATGTTTGTCGTGTTGCTCTTTGACTCAACACTGAATGCATGAAAGTGACGGACAGCAAGTGCAGCGCATCCTGATGTGAGGAAAAAAAAACGAAACACCCATCCTACAGAATATGTGTCACTTACAGAGGAATGCAGGCTGTGCAGTGTGATAGAGTAACAATCAAATACACGTTACTGGTTTGGGTCATAAAGTTTTGGATGTGTAGACGAGGTTTAAATGTCAAGGTCCAGAAAAAGGAGAAAAACAAAGGACATCTATAACAAGACAAACACCTTCTTTAACAGCTCTATGTGCAAACACACCTAAAAAATGCAAAAGCTATTTAGATGTTATTTTTAAATCTATTTCTGAATATTGTGCCTTAGGTTTATGAATAAATAACTGCAATGAAATGTCAGTCAAGAGCTCCCCACAAAGACATCTTACAGTAGTTATAATTAATTATGGCCACCATCGGGCCACAATTTATTAAGATAAACTAATCATCAAGGAAGCATTTCTCAGCATCCAAAATGTCACAATGGCTGAATGTTTATTTAAGCAAAAAGAGTAAAAATACAATATTACACCACAAGTGGAAAACATCTCCTAAAAGCTAAAGGGAAAATCCGGACATGATGATGATTAATGAGGTTAATGGGTTGTGGTCATTTGCTAAACTGCATTGAAGTGATTATGCTCATACATGTTAAAGGTCTGAAGTTGATAGTTCATAGATAATCTCTTAGGTAAACAGAAACAAGGTACGGTGGTGACACAGCGTGCATTACTGGGTGATGCCATGTTCCCCACAAGGCACACGGGATGGCCATATCCCCTGGGATGAGCTTCCTCTGGTCAGGAGATCATCTTCCTCCAGGCAATTGGACCAGAAGTTTTGCTTAAATATTGCTTATTGGTATGTTTATCCAAAAGTGCCTGAAGTCCCCAAGACAATGTGGCCAGCAAAAAAACCAAAATATTCAGAGAATGGTCAGCTTCAATACCTATCTACCCTGCCAAAGTGAGAACAGGAGCTTTCTGAGCCCCTGCTGCTCCCAAGTTGCATCATCTGCCTGCCATCTGCCTTGCCTTGGAATTCAGTCCAAAATTCAGTTTTTGTTATTCAAAGTGACTATGGAACATGTTACTAAGGTGAATCTGACAGGGGTGATTATCTCATGCATAACTGCTGTATATATGGACCCCAGCACACCTAGCACAAGACTAGAAACTACTCTATTCTTCATTCACATCGTTGTGTAACATGTAACATTTAAGTAAAACCACATTTTTTTTATATCTTGCCTCTATTTTGGACCAGTCTGGGTCTAGGACCATTTCAAAGTAAGTCCTCTGGTTGGCTTCAAGATGACAAATGTTTAATAAACATACCCGTGTGTTGGCATATGTACGCTTGTGACTGTATTATTCAAGTATGAAAGTATTCCCATCTATATTGTGAAGCAAAATAACTGTTTCACAATACAGATGTGCTTCTACCTAAAATCTGTTATTTCATTTGGTAATCAGCTTACGATAGAATTGTGCTTCATATATAAGTCAATGAATATTGTTAATCTATAAACAGCTATGGTACATATGGCATGTAGATTATTAGTATTATGAGTCAATTGATAAATGACAGTTGCTTGGCGTATTTCTAGTAATGCCTATTTATTTTACATAACAGAATTTCTTGTATCATTGTCTGATGTTTTAATCACAAAAGAGAGCCTTTATTCACAAAAGACATCATCCATCCATCAATTTTCCAACCCTACCCCAGTACAGGCAGCAAAGGGCACAAGGAAAAGGGTAGACCACTGAAGGCATTCCAGTCCAAAGGCATGAGGGTATACATGCACAAAGTCCCATAGCTCGCCATGAGCAATTTAGAGATGACAGACATGAGAAATTTATAAAATATTTGCAAACTGCAGAGGTATCCCCATCCAGTGAGAAGAACACTAGGTTTTATTTATTTATTTGTTTGTTTGGTTGGTTGCTGTTAATTTTTGTCAAATCATTTGATTCATAAAGGCTTATGAACTTTGCAATTTATAAATAATAAAGCCCCTGGTGAGACTTGAATCAGGATTCTTCAATCACAACCATTTTTCCTTAACCACCTGCTGCCTGAATACAAAAGGCCCATAGTTCACAGTAAGATGCCAGGCACATCCCTAAAAGACAGTGGGAGACAAATTAGACATCAAATCAATAAGGACACTAATAAGCAAGGCTCCTGTTTACTGGAACTGGGACACAGCTGTCCCATCATCAATCCATCCTGCGAAGTGACGGATTGGTGGCTGTTACAACGGAACATGTGACTGTTTGATGCAATGCTGGACACATCTGAAATAAATTTATATTCCCAAAAAATAAATAAATAAAACAAATAAAATATGATAAAAAACACAAAACAAAAACAGACAGCAACTGCAGCAGGATTATTAAAGCTGAAGAACTAGGGCACTGTATTTCCCCTCCGGCTGTTTAAGGATGGATGTGTATGCACCCATGTTCAGGAAAACAAATATGGGTGCTACTTGACAATGCAATAAATTAATCTTAATGTTGAAGATGCACATCTGAAGTTGAAAACAGCAGAAACACTTTTGTTGGGGGGTTGGTGGCACGCATTAACTTCAAGTGGCTTCATAACAAACAAAGATGTGAATTGCTGAAGCATCAGAACAGAAATATGAAATATGAAACGAAATATGATTCAGCAGACATAATCTAACTCATTCTTTCCATGTGTCTGTATGCATGCATGGTTTAAATATATATTTTAAATATAAATATATTGGACAAATATGTCCAAATCCCACCTATCCAGAGCACAGTTTTGCCTCCTTCAACATTAACCTTTTTTAATGTCCCAAAATTTAGTAAAAGATTTAATGTGAATGGTTTAAAAAAAATGTCAGTGTAGTGCTATAACTCTATAATCATTTTTCTTTTAATCATGCGTTTTTTATCGTTAATATTCATTTCTTGAGTGGACGAGATATTCCAACATGACACCTTGATTTCGGTTCCATGTTTTTTGCATTTTGACGTATTTCACATAACATGCTGGTGCTAAACTTCACTTACTAGCTAGTCTCTGCTAGACATAAGACCGGCGTAAGAACCTCTAAGTTGCAATTCGTGAATAATGATATTTTAGTGAATTTTTGCAGGGACATTACGAATGAATAAGCTAGAGTATTAGTGTAAAGCCACGTTGATGCATTTTTAAGTTTCATTTACACGTTATGTTTCAAAAAGTTCAAGTACCACTAACAACACACTATTTACAATATCCATATCAAATAAAAATAATAGTTTATTTTGTATTTCTTTAAAGTGGCAACACAATATGCCGAAAAATGAACATTCATCAGTTTATTCAGCCACCCCCCACCATTCTGTACCTGACATAGCTCCCCCTCCTCTTTGATTCAGATTTAATCCCTGTGTGCATGTATCTAAGCTAGAGCTCACCAACCAGTCAATTGGCAAGATATTTGTAGTCGATCATGATAGAACTTCCAATTCCAGTTGCCCCTGGTCAGCAAGAAACACCGGGGGCACCTCGCGCCCCAGTCAGCAAAATGCCATCGCAATTCAGATGCTTCCTTATTTTCTTTGTACAAATTGCTGTCACTATTTTAAAAAGCCTTACACTTAGGTCTTAAACATAATAATAATAACCCTTTGCCTCATTTTTCTTTTATATATTGCTGAAATTATTTCCACATTAGAAACAATGCCATACACACCACCAAAACATGAACCCATCTTCAAAGGTATGAATGCCTGTCCCAGGAATAGCTCTGTTAGATTACACCACTCCATCTTCCCAGAATGGTCTTAATTTTGTACTTTCTGCTAAAGCAAATGCATATGCAAAGTATATGACATTTCTTTTTGTGTGGTGTGAATTTTTGCCCAGGTGAACCACGTTGAATCCTTGGGTAGACAAGTCAATGTAATTTTATGGTAACAATTCCTTGCTGTTTGACGCTGTTCTAGCAAGACCCTCACAGTCAGAAGGTAAACGTCAAACTTTCCCAATGTTGTACAACTACAAGTAAACACTAGCCAAGGAGACACCCAAGACAATTTTTTCACTGCCTTCAATCATTACAGATGAAGCATACATTATTTGAAGGAGTGATAATTACTGAGGAAAATGAACACATGGTTATTTCACATGCAACGGGCATGAAGAAACAGTGGCTGTTTAACCTGGGAATCTGCATAGAACGTGGACGCCTCTTTGCCTGATCACACATGGTCTCTTTTCCCAGTAGGTAAGGTCACAGCCTTGCAGCGCGAATAGGCAATTGAAAGAGCACTTAGCTGTCAGCAGCTGAGCTACACGCTGGTGCATGATAACTGGGGGCGTTTCAGCAGCACCACACCACCTGGGTGGGATGACGGCGAGCCAAGCACAACTACAGCCCGGCTGCTCCAGCAAAATGGCCACAAAGTGATGCTAGTAATTCCGACAGCTCCTCATTACGATGAGCACAAAACCAGCTCATCTGCTCTTGATCGGACTCCATGTACTGGAGTGTTTGACAATGCAACAGATAAACTGGCAACACTTGGTTCATTACAAGTTTTGAAATATATTCATTAGGGCTGAGGTACTCAGCTTCCAAGGGCTAGAGGGGGGGGTTCATTTATAACTGAAACTTGGACACAACATGTCTGTAAGCAACATAACTTATGATGTTTTACATTATATATAAAGTACATTTAGTTGTAAAACACCTGGTCATAATGGAAGCTGTACAGAATGTGATATGTTCCAAACATATTTATGAAACTATTACATAATGTTTAAGAAACTGTGGTTATGCAAGTCACCATTCATTTAGTGTTATATGCATGTAAATAGGTCATATGTAAATAAAACCCAAATCTATGTTATTGTCATTTATGTCGATGTACATTACTTATTTGTAGTTTCAGTTTATAAAGAAATTAGTAAAATTCGAGAAAAGCCTTGCTTCATTACTAGACACTGATTAATTGTTTGCTGGCTGTGTAGCTTTACACCAATAGAGATGCATACTGAAGACTGTATTGTCAATGCTGTAACTTTACTGTTGTCATGCAACTGGGTGGGGCATAAAATTAAAGGCATATGACAAATTTTCACAGAAATTAGACAAAAGACTAATAATAAATATTTACAGGACGCGGTATATCATGAGCCATAAACTAAAGCTGGGCCACCTACTGAGTACCTAGGCCTTAGAGCAGGGGTGGGGAACCTGTTCCATGGAGGGCCGGCCAGGTTACGTACCCCTGTCATAGTGTATCCTACCTGGGTGTGAAACATCACCATCCAATACAATCCTGTCTTGTATCCTCTAGGCTGGAATATTTTAGAGATTTATGATGCCTGATTGATCATTGCTGTTGAGATTTGATTGAATGACGAAAACTACTCTCAAGCATAATTATAAAAAGGTTAACACCAAACATTTTCATTCACCCATCCATTCATTTGTTAACCTCTTACTCTGGTTAGAGTCATGGGAAGCCTGGGGCCTGTATGATAAAGCAGGATTTCCTGCTCAGCCGGATAATTTATCAGATTTAAAGTAGTCTGGGCTGAATGTAAGTGAACAAAGATAAAGTCCATTTAAACTGGGGTACCTTAAACCAGAGAAGTTATCCAGCTAAGCAACATATCCGGCTTCCCCTGGAGGGCATTCCACGAAAGTAGCTAAAGAAAGGTAGACTTTCCTGAAAAAGTCAGACTCAAACTAGCGGCATCTCTAAACTTAGCCTCATGTCGTTCCACTAACGCAGTTCAGCTTTAATTAATCAAGGCTCATACAAGACAGACTTCCATAGTCTCACTTAGTACGCACACCCGAGATATTTAAGAAGCCCAAATGAATGGATGAACGATGATCGATCCCATGAGTCAGAAAGCGTGTAAAACGAGAGTGGTGTTTTTTTTTTTCACTGATGTACAAATGCTGCTGATGGAACTTTATGAAAAATACAAAGATGTAATCGCTAAAAAAGGCAATACTGTGGCCATAAATACAGCCAAGGCATTGGCTTGGCAATGAATCGCAGACAGACTAAATGCATAAATTACATAAATGTTACAAGGGCCTAGTACAGTGGCGTGGTGATACAGTGGTTTATGCTATCGTCTTACACCGCGAAAGTTCTTGGTTCGATCTCCAAAGCCAACGGGGAACCTTCTGAATTGAGTTAACGTGTCAATCTTACTGTGTAATGTTATTATGTCTTTGCTACTTTATTAATAAACTTTCAAAGTAGACAGTGACTAAACAAAATATCAAAATATCTTCCTGTTCATA
>JAODKC010000107.1:25529774-25541116 GCA_026777985.1 Mormyrops attenuatus
TTAGCAATATCAGTTGATAACACATTACGCGCGGTGCTTTACGTATAAAACTCCGTAGCAACACGTCCACAGATAAGATGGATGGTGTGTGTGTGTGTGTGTGTGTATATATATTTATATATATATATATATATATATATATAAAAACTAGAAATAACCCAGGTTGTATGACCTTTCAAACTCCCCACTGAAAGTAGATTTTCGATTTTAAAATATGATCGATATAAATGATCTTGAATAGCCATAGGCATGGGCAGTACACTGAGTTTTGGAAGGGGCACCATTCATCAACACATTAATGTACCCTACGACCATCTGCCGGCACTGTCATAGCAGCAGGTGTCAAATTACCAGGTGAACATTCAGGTGTCGGGTGTCATGCTTGATAGCCATGACATGAAGACATGCTGTGCGGCGCCTGATAAGAGGGCCACGCGGCTTGCCCGGCCGTGTAAAGCACCTCGCTCTGTGCTCTGTGCCATCCTCAGAGCTGACGGACACAGCGGCAGCCCCATCTCAGCTCATCTTATGCTTGTTCATTAGAGCGCTGAGCCTGTACTACATCAGAATCCGCCCACCGGCGTGCCAAGGTGAGCTGGCAGGGCGGACACCGGTTATGGAAGAGTGGCGTGAAGAATCAGCCTCCACAGGAATAACGGACACACTGACACACACTCCCCCTTCCACATAGCCACCAAAGACTACCTCGACTGCTTACACTCTGCTATTCCACAGCCCCACGTAAACTGCAAGAGAACGTGCAGCACCTGAATCACACGCTTCATTTGAAAACAGCAGGGTACTGGCTGATGAGGTTAGCAGGAGGCAGGGGAGATAACCAGGCAATCTTCTCATCAGCTGAATATGGGGGTGGAGTTCTTGTATAGATTAATATTGCGTTATAGTGAAGTACTCATCCTGTTTGCTCAGCTAGGCTGTGTGTGGCAGTTCATTTCCGTTGGTGAAAACACAAAACAATTCAATTCTTCTAACTTATTTTTTCCTTAACATCAATATCCAATTTTTAACATTTTACATAAAACTGATGATTGCAATTTTCACCAATTTCAAATCTATTTTTGTATGCATTGTCAACAACCTGTTTACAATACATACAAAATTACTAACAATGAACAAAATGAGAAAAATAAACGTCTCTAGGTTGAAAATTAATTTCTCTAAGTAAATTGTTTTTTTTAAAATGCTTATCACTACCTGCTTACCCTGGACAAGGTCAGGAGGAACCTGAAGCCTGTCCCAGTCAATATAAGACAGAAGGTAGGGGGACACCCTGGACAGGATGCCCATCTATCACAGACGCACACCAGCACTCACACCCATTCACACACACCAGGGGCAATTCAGAGATGCCAATTAACCAAACTGCATGGTCTTCGACTGAGCAGAAAGCAGAACATCTCCAAACAGATGCAGCAAAAGTGAGACATGCATTCTGGGGGGTTGAGGTAACAGTACTACGCAGGAAGCCACTCACATGAAAGATTTTTAAATTGACAACTATGCTGCTAAGTGCTTGCATTGTTGCTTTTCCAACACAAATAATCGAGATTTTTAATAATGACAATAGCACATTATCCAGAACACACAGGCTGAAAATGTTACCTTCATCATTTCAGTAATTGACCAGAATAGATACAAGCTCTTTTTTTCTTGAAATACCTGATTATTATATAGGAAAACAAATAAACTTTACATGGCAATCCTTGCAGAAACTGGTTAACTCAGTACACACAAATAATTTTATTGAACTAATATTTACCAAGCATTTCGTTACTGCTTAATATTGGTACTTTGCATTTTTAAATGTATTATCCTTGGTGCTAGAGAAAAGAATGTGAGGAAATAAGACAATATAAAGGAAATAAAATGTATATAAAATCTGCTTTATTGTGACACATCATTAATGACAGCAGTTTTTTCTATTCATTGTTAATCTTTCCTCACACTAGCTGTAAAATTAGTATCTGTGTTTTATCCAACCGGGGACTATTTTACTGTAAAAGCACTATAGTAAGTAAAAAAGCAATAACTAGATTGATGCCCTAGTACCTTTACTACCTTCCATATCTTCCTGAAAGACTGTTTTACCCTTGAAGGAACCAGAATGCAAACAAAGAGGTTTTTAATTAAAGCTGTAGTTGTCTAGGGAAAACACAATCCACAAATCAGCATTTAATTACATGTTACGAGGATTTAACATCAGAGATATCACCCCCACGGATGCAAAACATTAGTGTGCCCAAATGAAAGTTTGCTACTCAGGCCTCTGTAGCTCATTTAATGGAATATCCATCATTACACCTAGTAAAATTCACTGCCTGGTTAATCAGCAGAATTAATGTTAAGAATCCTCTAGTAACATCTCGTGTATTGGATTCAGAAGCTATGTTATGGAAACCTCAAACCCTGACATTAAAAAAACCTGATTAGTGATGATCATCCATGTGCAGTTTCAGAAGATATATACTCACATCTGTACTTAAGTGATTAAATAAAAAACAAAGTGAATTCAACATAAAATGTCATTACCACAGAGACTCTTAAAAATATCCTTTTATGGAAGAATTAAAAATGTATCCGCTGGCATCATTTGACATAATCAGCTGTCAATACAATGAAGACCCCTCATTTTCACAATCCTTCATCATGAAGGAAATGTCACCTTTAAAAGCTTAAGTACAGGTGAACAGCACATCTAAAACATGACATTTATGTGATCACCATATGCAGATCATAGGTACTTATCAGGAATTAATCCTGTCGGTCTTAAGGCATTCATGCTCTTTTGTTAAAATTCTTCGGCTCAGCTATGAGGGAGTTTGGTCCAGGCGCTTTTAAACTTTAAAAATCCAAGCCTGGATGACAAAGTCCATCTGTTCCCTTGTCACAGAGAGACAGGTCTCAGTGGGCAGACAGTCAGCAGGAACGCTAGCATGGCCTTTTTTAACTAAACCACATTCAGGTATAGCAATCAAAATTTTAATCAGACTTCAAAACCGAGCTCACTGCCTGCTTCAAAAGAATACACTTAGAAGTGGAGCTGCAGCTTAGATTCTCATGTCCTTTATTCTCAGACTAAAACAGGCTTCCCATTGTACTGAAAAGGTATTTTTTTCCCTGCTGCCTTTTTCATTTTTGTTTGAATTTTTCCACTTAGCTTACATTTTTTAAGACATGCTGTGAATGCATTTCAGTCCTTATCTTATTATACACCTTAAAGAAGCATTGGGCATAGAATACAACAAGGAAATGGCATTATTACATTACTGGTAATTTAGGGCAACAGGTAGCTAAGACTCACAACTAAAAATAATTCTGCTTAGGTGGAGTGGGGGGTGTGGTGTGCAGTACACACAGCTAGGTTCGCCACCTCCATTTCCCCAATAAGGATATGCTTCATTTTGACAGAATCATACTAATATGATTGAAGCCTCTCTCTTAGTAGGGTCTGTATGACTTTATTCTATACCGTGAGTAGGTAGCTTGTGTAAGCCAACACTTATGTTCCTGACATGAATTAACAAGTTGCATGTGATTAGCAGGCCAGAGAGACTGCACTGTGGTCAGCATCAGCCAGGAATTACGGTGGGTGCCCCTGGCACTGTAAGGCACATCATAATCACATTTTAACAGGCCACTTTATTAGGTACACCTTGCTAGTACCAGATGACCCCCCAGAACAGCCTTAATTGCTCATGGCATAGATTCTAGAGGTGCATGAAGATTCTAGAGGTGCATGAAGCGTTCCTCAGAGACTTTGGTCCATGCTGATGTGACATACATTACGCAGATTTATATATATATTGACACATACACACACAACATGGACAAATGTACTGGGACACCTGGCCATTACACCCACAGGGACTTTTATGACAGCCCATTATAAATCCATAGGCATGGAGTTGGTCCCCCTTATGCAGCTATAACAGCTGTCACTCTTCTGGGAAGGCTTTCCACAAGATTTTTGAGTGAGTCTGTGGGAATATTTGCCCATTCATCCAGAAGAGCATTTGTGAGGTCACGCACTGATGTTGGATGTGAAGGCCTGGCTCGCAATCTCCATTCTAGTTCATCCCAAAGTCTGGTAAGTATATAAAAACATTTTGGACAATTCTGTGCCCCGGTGCACAAAGCAAAGTCCATAAAGTCATGGTTGGGTGAATTTGGTGTGGAAGAACTTAACTGACCCACACAGAGCCCTGACTGCAACCCCACTGAACACCTTTGGGATGTATTATAATGGAAATGCGAGAAGAGTGGCAACTGTCGCATATAATTTACACTCCTGTTGTAATTTACACTCCTTTTATCTGACTGCACATACAATATATACTGACCAATTTCGTACATAACATTACTTTACGTTTGTTTACATTGTAAATGTGTTAGTGGGAGAAAGGCTTAAAGGTACATGGAAGCGATAGGGTTTGAATGGTTTTAATATTATAATATTACTTAATATTTTAAACCAGCCCTCAATTCTAGTCTATGCAAAGTAAATGAAGAAAATGAATTTTCACCTGAAAATCTTGATTATGACAGAATATATGGTAGCCTCCTTTTTATTTATATTTATCCTCTGGTGATTTTTTTTCTTCTCTCTGTTGATTCAACGTTGCATTACAAGAACCTGATTAAGTATTTCCTGGCTGCCTTCAGAGGTCATATTCTTGCCTTTATCTCAGTATTTCCGTCTGCTCTTGAAAATAAGAGTTTGAAATAAAAATACAACACATCACACATTCATATAACACAAAAAAAACACGTTAATTTGTGATTTCTCAGTATTTACATTGCCTTGCTTTCATAAGCGCAGTTGGCAAACTCCCATAAACATTCTGTTGGTGGATGCTATGAAGGGACCCACCCTACTTCCTACATATTTCCTGTCTTTCTTGTGAGTGAAGTGGCATTTCAAATCCACTCCAAGACTTCAGATCTCAGAGTACCACCCAACCTGTGCACCCTCTTCTCTAGAGTGGGAACATCACAGATCACACCACAGGTACAAAGTGTACACTCCCAGGAGAAGAATTCCTGGAAGAGTTGAGGTTATGAGGTCAAACTGCATTTTTTCAGGTGGAAAAATAAAATGAGAGGTTCAGTCAAGCTGGGACATTATACACCGGAGTGCATGTAACTGTCAGATCTGCCATTCATGAGAAAAACAATGGCTCCCCAATTCTCTCAAATACACAGCGTATTCAAAAGCAACGGTGACATTTAAATTCTTCCTGTCATTGTATGGGTGTTTTTATCCTACCGGAAACACCCATCATCAATATTCTAATGAAATTTACTAGTCTGTATAAAAATGTATTTGTCACTCCATAGGTTACGACAAAATAATCAGCAAGAGCAATTATCCATAACGGCATATAAGTTTCTCTGTTTTGTTAAAGACAATGAAAGCCCCTGTCACAGAAGGACAGACCAAAGGTTCAGCCAAAGCTGAGACCCAGCGTCACGCTGCAGACAGCAGGCTTTAGTTCATCCATCCATTAAACACATCAGCGCTGAGGACACTCATCAGGGCCCATGTACTAGGCCTAGTCCTCATCCTCTCCATTTGACATGGAAGTTGTACACTGAGGGTGAGACCCTTGATGCCATTAATTGTCTGTTCCTGACAGTGAAAAAATATAGGGAGGGATAAAATGAAAAAGGTCAACACCACCCTCAAATCTCTTTCAAAGAAAGAAAAAAATATACTTTCCCAAAGGGGAATTTCAGATGTATGCTTTACATTTTGTGTGGGTTCTTTATACAGTCCATGAACAGATGTTGTGCTGCTTACAAATAGGACAGAACACGTACCTATAAATATACTTATACGTTACCTTATGTGTAGTTCAGTGCCGACTAATAAAAAGCAAAGCTTTTCTTCAAGGTTCCAAAATATATTACATTTGGAGGTTTAAATTTCATCAGCAGTGTAATCAGATCCATTTCCTGCCAATTCCTGTCTGCTCCTATACATTGCTATTGAGTGGAGAGTGAATTGTAGAAAGCTTGACTGTTTTCTTTTATACTCTCCATCATGGAAGAGGTACTGAAGGCAGCCAATGCCTTTAATCATCATTTTGGAGCCAGCAGCAATGATCCCTCCAGTGTATGTGTTTGGAGGGAGATGACCCTGCCTTTGCCTAAGTAGAACAGCCCAGTTATATATATTTATATATATTTATGTGCCTTAACAGCCTCATTTGTTGACAGCCTGAAAGCAATAATCACAGAAATTATAATTCTGCATAACTAAGCAGCTGACTCAAACTGAATTTAATATCACACATGTAATACTAGATATAAAGTTTTATTCTGGCTTTGATTCATTAAAGACATCCACCCGTCCATTCATCCAGGACCGATAATTAAACTACCAAAGTGAGTGATTTGTTTAACACGCTGACATAAAAGGTGACTGTGTTACTCCTGATTTTAAAATCCGTACTGTACTTTGCAAAGGTGCACATGTAACATATCCTATATGAGTCTGTAAGCTTGATCAAAATAAACAATGAAAAAAATGTATAGTTTGGACGTACTGTTGTGCTGCACAACATTTCAGTAACAATGCCAGTGTGACTGAGCCAGAGACCTGTTCTGTGTTCTCCCTACACAAAATCACAGGAGGCTGAGCCTCTGTTTCCTAATTCCTAATTGCATACATGATGTCAAAAACTTTCCCTAATGTTGAAATTTTGCCAGGTGGGATACACATGCAGGGAGACAGACTTCAAAGAAGCATACCTCATTATTGGGAGGAGGCAAACAAAACAAAGATGGGATGCCTTAGAAAAAGGAAGTGCGAAACTGGCACGACCACACAGCACACCTTTTTACAGCTCTGATGAGGCAATGAGTCTAATCAGGTCCAGCTAGATTTCATTAATAGTGAAAAAAGATCCGAATATTGCAAGAATATAAATATATAAATGAAGCAATCAACATGAGAAGGAACAGGCTATTTTAGAATTCTTGGAAAAGCTTCAACCAGAGGAAAAAGTAAATCCTGTGCTGATAACCCATTAGGAATCACATTAATTCCCACTTACCAATATTAGGGTCGTTAGGACCATCAAAGGAACAGTGAGGCAGATCTGGGATGAGATATGAATAGTTTATTGGTAATCTGAGAAGTGACTTTTTTTGCAAATGTGATCATGACACTTTTGTCTGTCGTGCTTCCTTATTGCAAGGCTGCAGGAAGGCTGAGGAACACAAGCAGCAGCAACCATAGGGTCATACTATTACGAACGCAAACCAGGGAAGCAGGCAAGGAGAGAAGGTCTAGGGTAAAATAACGGGATTTAATAAGGGACCAAGGATGGGAATCGGGAACAAACATCACATAACACTACAATGACAGAACTAGGGAAACAAACTCTGACGTGGACTTAAGTACACTGAACCAATGACAGCAATGGGAAACAGCTGGTGAACATGGGGAATCCACATGAGGTTAACGAGGAGGCGTGGGCGACGAAGGGGTGGAACGATCGGTCATAACACATACCACAAGTGTTAATACAAGGAAGGATTTTGCATTATGCACTCTTGATATGTCCTTCACATAATCATTAACATTTATAATCAGTAAATATCAAGCCATATAAATATAGAAACTTAAAATTGTAAACATCCCATAGCTACAGTGGATACTATTGTTTCCTGAAACCTCAAAGATTGTAGCATGAAACAGAACTGCAGTTCAGGCTTTGCAGGATTTGCATGTTCTCATATTTTAGGTGTTAGGTAACGGTTTTATTCTTCAGGATCTGTGATTCTAGCCTCAAGGCAGCTAAACGATTATCAGATTCATCTTTGGTGGTATACAGGCAAAGACCTCAACAGTGTCAACATCCAGATATGTGACTAGATGCTGCTGGAATGACAATGATGAATTTATCAACTGAATGAATCGCCATGGAAGGAAATACTATATAAGACATCTTTTAAAGTTATGCAGATTTTTAAGGTTTCTTTCTTTCTCTGTAGTATTAGGTTCTGTGATTTTCCAAACTAAAATACCATCAGCAGGAGCAACAAAAGACACATAAGAATAATTGTTTGATATTTTGATCATTGAGGTATCTAGGAAACAGTAAAAGTAATGAAAATGATGTGCTTAGAAATATATGATTATTTCAAAACAGAAATCAAGTTTTAAAATTTAAAAATACAGATGTAATGGTAGTAAAAGAATAATCATTTGAATAAGAATAAGATGCATAACACTGGAACATACTGACAAAAAAATAAAATTAATAAGTGTACGAAATGGAAAGAGCATGACAGAAGACAATTTTAGATCAAGATGACTTGATTGCATGGCGTGGGAAAATCGAGCCAAAAAGAAAACAAAGGACATTCAGTTCATGAATATTCAATACTTCTGTCTTTTAGTGAAAGCGAAAGAAGAGCAAACTCCGTTGGATGATTGGACAGGAAAAAAAAAAACCTTGCAGCTGACAGCAAACTTTAGAGAGACCAAAAGACCAGGAGGGGTGAACAGTAATGAAGTGCATGTACTTGAGTACTGTACTTAAGTACATTTTTCAAGTTTCTGCACTTTACTTGAGTATCAGATTTTTTGGAAACTTATGACTTTTACGCCACTATATCTGAGAGACAGACTTTTGACTCCACTATACTTGTAGGAAGGTTCTCATTGCTCATTATTCTGAAGCATAGCTTTGAAGTTAGTGGAAAATTTTTCTTTTTTAAAATGTGATAGGCCATATTATGTGTTTGTCACAGGAGAAAAACAAATCGCAGTAAAGAGCTCCTTCGGTGTCAGTCAAGTTGCTGTTGAGCAGTTCTAGAAGTGTTGGTTGGGTTGGTTATTTATTTTGTATTTTCCGAGGAAGTTGCATCGACAGCCATTCCACTGTCTGCCTAATGCACAGGAAAAAGGTCAACATTCATATCTTTGTGGGGATCATCCATTCATTTCTATGGGAAAAACCCTAATCCCAACTATGACAAGCTAAGTTAACCCCTACCCAGCCCTAACCAGTCAGAACGCTACCATGCTGTTTTGTGTGGGTGGGGTGGGGAGGTGTTTAATTTAAAAAAATGATAAAGACATTCAATTCGATTCAATTGCGTTTCTATAGTTGTTGTATCATATTCCACGAGATTTTTATTCTACAGGTTCTACTAGCAAGTGCATTCAGCAGGTTGTTTAAGAGTCATGAGGTTCTGTTCCAAATGCATTGTGGAAACAATACAGCAATAGCATTAACATTAAAAAGAGAATAAACTTCTGAATACTTTAGTATTTTTAAAATCAAGTAGTTCAGTCCTTTTACTTGAGTAAAAAATTGACTGAATGACTTTCGCTTGTATTGGAATAACATTTCACCAGGAGTATCTATACTTTGACACAAGTAATGGAGTTGTATACTTTGTTCACCTCTGAAGACCAGTGAAGCAAAATTTGGATGGTCCTGTCTAAGAACAAATGTAAAACTGAATTTATGATTTACTGAGGTCAATAGAGATATCATGGCACAAAGCAGAATGTAGCTCTCTAAGGCTGGTTTCATGACATTTTTGTGTGTTCATGCAATATTCCACTAGTTTAAATATATAAACAAGGTCTATGGCTCAGATTTAATACTTGGTAGACATTCGTGAAAATAAAGCAGTCAGAAACAAACAAGCAAGTAAATGAAACAACTGCCATTTTTACATGCTGGTGCCTAAATTGTCACTACTGTACACACTGAAATGGAAGGCCAAAATGATGCTGTGAAAACAGTCAAGCCAAAGTCGCTGAATATTTTAACCTGCAAGACAATTAATAGTTGAACTAGCAGAAAACATGCTTAGATTTTATTATAAAATAGTTTTACATCTTTTTCTCTATGCAACAAATAATTGGCCCTAATAGTAAATGATAAAGTATACATTCCATGAAAATTCCTTTATTCGCAACCACATTTTTGAACTTTGAACTAATGACAATGTGACAAATCTAGCTCATGAACCAACCTAAGGATTTCAATTGTATTCTGCCTTGTATTCAAGGTAGGGTGAATGATGTAAGTCAAAAAAACAAAATGCTAAGAACGACAAATGACAAGCCATTTGTTAGACAAGCATCAGTGCAATTAAGACTGAGAATAGATTAATTAATAACTAGTGATAATTTACAGGAATAAATGAACAAAATGAACCCTGTAAAATTAGTTTGACATAATAATGCTTTAACAATCATCCTTTACTCATTTTATCATGAGTTTCCTGTAGTATTATTGTGATGTGTGTGTGTGTATGTGCGTGCACATGGGTTATGTATATATTACATTGTGAGAACATCTGGTCCCCACAATGTGATAAAAACCTGGTAATTTGATATTGAGGGGACCCATTTTTTGGTCTCCACAAGGGGGAAATCCATTTTATAAAAATTTGTGAATCAAAAAACTGAAAATTCCAGAAATCTTCTATTTTGTTTGGAAACTTATGGTTAAGGTTAGGGCTGGGTAGGGGTTAAGGTTGTTGTAGTTGGGATTATGGATATGCCCTTAGAAATGAATGGAGAGTCCCCACAAAGATATAGATACCTAACCTGTGTGTGTATGTGTGTGTGTGTCTGTTATTATTATGACGTATCCCATAAAAATCATAACTATCACAATATTGTCTCATTAAAGTGGATATGATGTTAGGTTAATATAGTGCTATGAGAAAACAAGAAAGAGTTTATTGTTTGAGTCAAAGACGGGCCAACATACTGGTTGGTATGTTTAAATTAAAATGTTTAATATTGTTATTCACGTAATACTACACTATGGTAGCTGCATATTAAAAACAAGGATACAAATACAATGTCATAGGCATTTAACTTAATGCTGCCCTCAGCTTCAGGGTAATTTAAATAAATCACATGCTTATTTTGAGTGCTTTTTTTCGTTATGCATATTAAAGGAGATAATGATGCTGTAAATACAGGACAAGGGCAATCACAAGCAGTCAACCTGAAAGCTCCTTCTGTGTCCTTTCTTAGATCCAAGTTCATCTGAACAAGTTTAAAGTTACCAGTTGGGCTGTTCTGGAAAACCATACTGAGTAATCTGTGATCCAGTGCACCAAATGAGTTGGACAGCAAAGAACAGAATTCCTGTGTGTGAACCTAGTGACATCTGAAATTGATGTTTAACGCAGAGGTGTCAGACTCCAGTCCTGGAGGGCCGGAGCCCTGTGTAGCTTAGCTCTTCCCCTGTTCCGCCACAAATGATTCAGCTCAAGAGCTATGTGGTAATTAGCAGAAGGAGTTGAATCAGGTGTGTTAAATGAGGGTAAACCAA
>JAODKC010000107.1:25541216-25563341 GCA_026777985.1 Mormyrops attenuatus
CCCCCCCCCCCCCCCCCCCCCCCCCCCCCCCCCCCCCCCCCCCCCCCCCCCCCCCCCCCCCCCCCCCGCCCGGCGCCGGCGCTATCATAGGTGGAGACCAGTTGTAAAAGTTGTGACCTTGGTAAGGCAATGTTTTCCATCTGTTTATTTCCTCTTTCATTTTCAGCTTCCAGAACACAGGGGTTCACTTCTTGCGCAATCAGCTTGTTCCAGATTCTGATTTTCTCTAAAAGATTTGCTGACATAATACCTCTTCTTACCATACATTAGTGTTATGTACAAGGTATACTTTGAAATTAAAAATCTCCTTTAGAGAAATCTGAAAAGCATATGAAATGTAAAGTTTTTTTCAGTCAGTAGACAGTAAAAAGCATCAGTGCTTCATCAATCAGATCCCTTAGGAAAGCTGACGCTATTTCTGCAAAGCACCGACTGCTTGGGAAAATGTGATTCCAATTAACTTGCTCAGAAGCATATTAATATTAATCAGTTTGATTTTCTGGCTTACAGACAGTTGTTTAAATACACTTGCAGCTAAAATAGGGAATTCTCACTTATCACCAGCTTCATGATAATTATTTAGCTAAGACCGTTGTCGTGCCTTGTTAACTGCTACATGGTACTGAACAAAAAAAAAAAGATCATTGGTCCGAAATATGATATTCTCAGTTCAGATTCCGTGAATTGTCACATTTCTGTACTTGGGTTTCAAAGAAACTTGTTCAATTCTATGCAATATTTAAAGCTTCATGCAATTAATTTCCTCCCACAATCAGAAGCCACTGACTCTGCCTGATGCACATTTCAAATTAAAATGAGGAGCCATCAGCATTTCACTTGTCAAACGTGACCACTTTTAACAGGAAATGCGCAATACTGAAATTCAATTTTGCTATTGTTTAGTAGTCTAAGTAAGTAGGTGGCGGACATTAAAAGAAGAGCGGCAGGTAATAAGAGAGATTAGCATTCCATTTTCACATCTGCCAAGTCACAAATCAAAATACACAAGCTGGCATCCATTTTAATAGAACTTCGAGGAAGTCATATTCAATAATGACTTTAGTTTACGTAATTTCTATGTATGTTTGCACCTGTAACCTCATTCTACAATTACGAATGCCTTTCAGGAAAGGCCTTTACACTAACACTCTTTCGTCAGCTTTATTTGAACCATCTTTCAAACAATTTTTAATTGCTTAAAATATTAAAATAGTGTTTTTTTACAGCTTCTTTTGCCAAGTTAAATCAAGGTTACATTTTTTGAAGACGGCTTAAAGATGCATCAAGCACTGAATACAGAAAACAAAATGTTTATTGATTGAACAGACTAGTAAAAACAATACTTTGTGCTTCTTTTATTCATTGAACAAAGGAGATCAGAGATCAGATAAAGGACACTTGAGATTATTTGCCAGATGAAGGATGCTCCACATACTTTCAAGCAGCACTGTATGAGCTTGGTTGTATTTAAATGTTCGTTTCAGGGTGAGCCTCTGCTCCCTTCATCTTCGTGCACAACCCCCTCTAATTAAGTGTCCGTAATCCAAGCTTCCATTCAAGCAGCACAGACAAGTGTTTAAAGAATTTCGAGTTCTCATTACTGTTACTTTACTCATTTATAAAGCTAAAACTTTTATGAGGCGTAATGGGTTAAGCTGGAAACTGAGCTACATGGGTCACCATGAATAGGGATATTTTAACTATAAATAATGTAAGAAGAGGAACTAGGGCTGGTCAATCCTTTAGGTGACATGGGCGGCTGCTTAGGGCGCCAACTTCTCAGGGGGTGCCAACCTACCAGCCAATTTCCTGGGAATGGAGGTGCCAGCTGAGATGTGTGAGGTACGTGAATGAGAGAAAGTCATAGAGAAATCAGGTAAAAGTGATTCTACAGAAAATATGAGCAGGAAAAAACAGCAATTCAGGCATCTGAAAGAGTGAAGGTACAAATTAAAGTTGACTGTCAGATTTTTTAAAAGGGGACCGTAAGCTTTTGGTATGCCAGTCATACCGGCCAGAACCTTTGACGCACAATGGCTCGAAGATGCCCATCAAGTGGACAAGACACTGCTCTTCCAGGAGCCCAAATGCCACATCCATAATCCGCTTGCCATTTCAGATCAAACCTGAGTGCGTAGCGGGTGAATCCTCCTCAGATCCCTGACAGTTCCCTCTCAGTCCTGCCTTCAACAAGCTTTTTGCTTCATAGGGTTATAAATCATAAGGTCTGGAGATAATGTTTCTGTCACTTTCCAGTTTCTCCCTTGAATAAATTGATTATAATATGAGCTCTTCTAACCTTAACATTCTGTCTCACTGCACTTTGAAGCTTCACCTCCACTTATAATATACTTGAGCCTATTTAAGCTTGGTAAGACTTATTTTAGGAATGAAAGACCCGAGTGTCTTTAAAATGACTACTGATCATTGGCTTATGTAGTAATCAAAATGAATTAGGAATTAGCAAGAACTATATCAATATTTATACTCTCTCACTCTTTTTGCTTCTGTCTCTGATATATATGATTAATATCTGGTATCATACATGTTACATACCCTTGTCCACAACCTCAAGAACAAACACCACTACTCACTCCTACGGTGATTCCATGAAAGAAAATATTAAATAAATTTTAAATGAAGGCTTTATTCTCATCACAGATGTGATGTTGTCACAGTCATGCTAACATGTGTTTTAACTTAGACAGACCACTGCGGCAGCACCAGCCTAGAGGATGGCCTCAAGGTGACTTCCACAGTACACTCGTCTCTTCCGTCTCCCAAACCAAAAAAAATCTTTTTATTGACCAAAAAAAGGTTAAAAAAATGCAAAACCTTCTTAAACAGTCGACAGAGTGAAAGGCATGCCATTATGCCTTGTCAGAGCTTTCAAAACATCCCTGAGACTGGAACAAGCAAGTCATCAGCAATCAAAGACTGACTTTTTTTTCTTCCCTTTCCCCCTCCATAATTAATTTTTCAGCTTGGCAAGATGACAGACAGCAGCTGACAGAGCAGTCCCAAAGCAGACCCCCCTCTCCTTGCAGAAATGTGAAAGACTCCAGGAGGACAACAGACAGGTCCCCTTCCCCAGCTCAGAACAAAGTGCCTTGTTTGTCCTTTCTGAATAAAAAAGGCAGTGAAGAACTGAAACACTCATTAAAAGCCAGATATATTTATAAATGCTGAGCGTCTCAAAAGCAGAGTCACAGAAACATACAGAAATCCTGAAAGGTTATCCTCTTCCTGTCAGTTCTATACAATAAGTACTATGTAGCAAGTTTTGGCAATGAAATAACTAAGGTCATGACCAACTTCAAACAGAAGAAAGCTCCATAGTTTTTTTCGGGTATGCTGACCGGCAAGTTCCCCACTGGAATCACTGGTGTTAACCGGACTTTCATCTTAAATGGTATGAAAAATTAGCATGAAATGACAATTCAATGAAATATACATAAAACATGGCTCACAGCAAAGTGTTTAGCATGTAGGATGAAGAAGTATCCATTTTATCTAAGCCATATACCTTCACATGCACATAGGAGATTGAGTTCATTCTCACTCTCTCACAGATGCTGAGAGACCTAAAGTCTATCTATGAATGACTCACACAATCACCCATGACCTCTCTGTCTTCTGCTCTTCTCAGGTACTTCACAGAAAAGCTCAAACAAACAAACTTTTGACAGAGATCATACACAGTCCAGGATTTCCTATTGTATAAGATACGATGCAAGAATACTAATGTCATTTGGGTCAAATATTCTGTCTGAAGATCTCTGAGCAATAGGACAAGCTTCTGCTTGGTATAAGAGCCGTATGAATTCAAAGGCTGCTCCTTTATTATATCTAGCTTCCAATGAGTTGGTATCAATAACAGGGATCCAGCACAAAATTAGAGGAGTATTCCATCCATCCATCCATTTTCCAAAACCACTTAATCCCAACTGGGGTCACGGGGTGGAGCCTATCCTGGGAACAACAGGCACAGGCGAGAAGCAACCCTGGGCAGTGGCCAGCACGCCGCAGGGTGCACACACTCACATGCACTCACACAACTACAGGGCCAATTTAGACTCACCAATCAACCTATCCTACACGCTTTTGGACCACGGGAGGAAACCAGAGCCCCCGGTGAAAAGAGGAGTATTCCAATCATTTTAATAAAATTTAATTTCGAAATTACACATTTCACTTTAAACAGGCAACAACAGAAGTTTTTCTGAAACTGGCAACAAAAAATTCAAATACATATTTTAGGCAGGGCTGTCGTTAGGCCTATTTTATGTTTCTAGCCCCCTCAAATAAATGTTTATTTATTGGTTTAAATCATGAATAGCTTTTTAAATTCTACATGTTTGCCATCGTCCCCTCCAGTAGAGACTTAGCCCCCCATCCATTCATCTCTAACTATGCCCCTGATTTTAAGTAATTTTATGTAGTCACTATAATATTGACGACATTTCCGTTCAAAAGGAACAGCCTTGTCCCCAGAGCACTAATTATTGAATAAGAATTCCCAGGTTGAATGTACGTATTTGCAAAAAAACATACATATGTGATACAGCTAATAAACAACCAGCAAGCTCTGCAGAAACGAAGAACTGAGAAGCAAGCATTCGCTCCTGGAATGAAGGAATTAATCTGTGGGATAAACACTGCTGCTCATCCAGCCAACAGGACCCTGACAGCAGCATGGTGGCCCTGTCATTTCCGTTTTGTTCCAAGGGAGAGGATGCAGGAGAAAAACACTGTTTGGCAGGTTCCACCAAACAAAAAGCTGGCCAAATTAGATACCACACAAGATGAAGATGCTAGTTCAAGCCCTATTTTTTCCTCTAATGCTCCCTGCTTTTCTAAGTAGTTAAAACAGAGAGACAAATTGATTTGAATTTTACGTATCTTAATCCGTGGCTTAACTGATTAATCAATTGGCAGCTGGGAAGCCCACTAGACACCTGAGCCAATGAACACATCCCGAATTTAAGCAGCACAAACTATTTTGTAAAGATTTATGATAAAGCTAGGTCCACATTCGTTTTTTTCCCTTCTGCTATGTGCATAGTCATTTGTAAAAAAAAAAGTAGTAAATAAAATATCTGTATATTTGGGGATAGTAAACACCACAGAGAATAATGTCTCTTGGATGTCTAACCACTGATTAACCCCTGTTTGCCAAAGAAGGTATTAGGGAGGACAATGAGGTGTAATAAACAGAATAAGTTCACAAAGCAGAAGAACTTGTAATGAAAAATCTTCTCTTACATTCCTTCAAAAGTGTTGCAGATTAGGGAAGATTATTTATTATCAAGGGCACCCTGATGACTCACTGGGTTTGGCCCATACACCTCTAGGATATGTCTTTGATTACTTCCACAGTTTTCAGTGTGGGATTTGCATATTCTCATTGTCTTTGCATGCATTTCCTGTGATGGATTGGCATTCAGTTCAGATTTTCCCCCAGCCTCTGCTTTCTGATACAGGCTCTACCATCAGATCAGCTCCCTGTTGGACAAGCGGTTTGGGTAAATTCATGTATGTAGCTTCAGTTTTGCAGTATTTTTAAGATACACGAAAATGAGGACCATGAAAACGCTATAATCCCTGATATCCCCATAGCCTAATTTAGACAGGAGTTAATATTCTGATTATTTGTGAAGTACAGGTGTTGTTCACACATTGCATCAAGTTGGAGTCAAGTTGCTTGAGTGCAGGAGTTTGTATCATTACAAGAGAACCTGGCTGCACAAATTCTAGAATTATTCAGTGACTGCATAACACCTTAATACTTAAACACCATATGCTGAATTCCAAGGGACAAATTTGCTTGGTTGCTAATTACACTGATGAGCAACAATGACAAGCTGTCAATATGTTTGCTTTAGATCCTGAATTGTAAGGTATCCAGGGAGTTTCTTTGGAAGCACTTCGGGAGAAAGTGTGTGCTGAACTTGCCATTACGTCACAGGAGTTGTCACAGTGCTATCTGATCGTTACATCTCAGCAACTCCATTTACAGATATTTCCCCTCTCAAAACAAAGTTATCAAGTCATAAATATTTGACACAAGGTATGATTATTGCTGCAACTGAGGAGATTTTGTGTCTCCTCAATGAAAGGTTGTATGCCTGTCAAGATCTCAAGTCAAGTCATTCTGAAGTCATTTAAGGGATCATTTACCACCACCGCCCCTCCCCCGCCGCAGAATTAGGAAGAATAAGACAAATGACCTATCCAATGGGCACATTTAAAAATCCATAAAATATTATGTGCACAGACGCTACCTGTAGATGTATTACCATGTGTTTCAGGAGAAGACTGTAGACAATAATAAGCAAAAATGACATGCTAATAAAGCAATTCACTGATTTAAATAGTTTGAAATTTGAGGCAGTGCAGAGGGATGGATCAAACAACATTGAGAAGGGGGACGTAATAATTATGAGTAGTACTCAAATGGTCAAATTCACGCTAGACCAACTGATGAGGGGAAGCTTCAAGCATCGTAACCTTCACTTTTTAATCAGATCGCATGTCATTTTCCTTAGAAATTTCTTCTGGGTATACTGAAGGAAAAAAGTATACAACAATGCAATGGGAAATCAAAAGTAAACTGCATGTGCATACAGGGTATTATGTTTATATGTAATACTTAATCCTACCACTTTGTAATTAAACTCCAACTCATTCTTTTTCCTCCAGGAAACTGCTGAATTATCCATAAAGCCAATCGTTTAGGGTACAGCAGCACTGTCTTTTCCCAGATTTTGCCCCGTGAGGTGCGAGTCCCACTCTGCCACCTGCCAGCCCAGTACAGCTTCACCTTCTGCACACACACCGTGCTCGTACATGCCAACTTCCATGGTTTTCCCATGAGGCACGTGGTTTCATTTGCTCCACGGCCGTGAAATTAGTTTCTCACGGTTTGTGAGTTCAATAAAAACACAGACATTTGTGTCTCCACCTCTCGCATGGGAATTCCCTTAGATTACAGGTTTAAAATATGTCATGCAGTCCTGTGGTTGACAGATTTTTCTCAAAACTTCATATTTGTCAAAAAAAAATCAGTGGTTGATATCACGGATGAGTGTTTGATTTGGCCGAGATGTATGAAAGCTGCATTATACTTTTTAATTTAATAGCAGAAAGTTTTTTACCCATTTATACAACTGAATATTATTTACTGGAGCAATGCAGGTTAAGTGCCCTTCTCTAGAGTACTACAGACAGGACCCATCTTAGGGTGTCATGTCCTTAAACACAACATGCTCGAATTGCTATTTACATTTTCAGAAGTGTTATTAATTTTACTGGCAATTATTAAGGATTGCTTATTATTAAGTATTTACTTATTGCAGTGCTGCTTACTTTAAAATATGAGTATGTAATGCTAACGTGTTTAGTTTACAAATGACAGAAGGGAGCAAAATCAGGAATTTTTTTATGGATTATTTTAAGCGTGACGCTAACTCCCCTAGCAGTCAAACTGCAGCTAATCAGTCAGCACAGACGTACCACTCATCGCCTTGGCTTTGTTTCTTGTGCATTTCTATCGTTTCTTTTGTTACGTCATTCTACTGCCAAACTTTACATTTCTTTGCTGTGTCAGGCATCCACAAAGGCCTTTTGTCATGTCACCTTGGAAATAAACCCAAGATAGACATTGTGGTAATGATCATGGCCAAATACCTCAAATCAGTGGCCAATTTACGAAAGGCCTTCATCTGTGTTAACAAATCTGAAGTAGATCAGTAACAACTGCTGGGTTCTGCGTTAACGGAGCACCGTGCAATTCACATGTGAGAATGTCACTGGCACGTGAGTGTGTCAGCAATGCGTGTTTGGCTTAATGAATATGTAAATATCAGTGTTTGCATAAAAGCTTATTAGGAACACTACATAATGATAACTGTATAGGATGTACCATGTGAGTTAAGAATATTTATTAATATTATTTAAGAAAAATACATTGCAGTGAAAGTACAAAACATTTGATACATTTGCCATTTACATCAGCAGCTTTTATGTATACAGGTATATATATATATGTGTGTGTGTGTGTGTTTTAATAATTCAAAGAATTCAGCATATTGTGTTTGCTTATTTAAAGAATTAAATGAACAAAACACCAGGCCTCAAAGCATCAGTTAGATGCACATAATTTCTACTCTTGGCATTTTGCCATTTTGCATATTAAGTACTTTTTGAAAGTGTAAACAAATACTTTGTTTACTTATCTTCTGGATATACAGAACAATGAGAAGGTTCAGAATATTGTACTTACATTCTGGAAATGTAGTACTTTAAATCACCCTAGATCATTAAAAATATATCTGTGTCTATATATTAAAAGTGTGCGTGTGTGTGTGGATTATGTTTATATTACATTGTGGGGACCAAATATTTCGCACAATGTAATGAAAACCTGTTATTTTGATGTTGTGGGGACCATTTTTTAGGTCCCCACAAAGATCTGTGAATGCTAACTAAAACTAACTAAAAATGCCAGAAGTCTTGTATTTTGTTTGGTTACTTATGGTTATGGTTAGGGCTGGGTAGGGGTTAAGGTCGTCATGATGGGATTAGAGTTTTCCCCATAGAAATGAATGGAGAGTCTCCACAAAGATATAATTACAGACCTGTGTGTGTGTTAATGTTATATATGTACAGACTGTACATTTCACAAACCTTTCCCGAAGTTACAGCTGTGCTTCCTGTCACCATCTCGTATACCCATAGATTTCTTGAACGTCACCACTAGCACACCATCTTAGGCTAATCAATATTTCATTACGTTATTTAACAACTGAGGTTAATTAGTTACATGAGTTGGTGGTAAAATTTCAGAAACATGTGGAATGGCTCAGGTGCCCCCTCCTCCCCCCCATGGGTGGATTTGACAACCAAAGGTGTCTTCTTCTAGCATCCAACAAGACTTTCTGGAGAACGGAAGAAATTCTTTTTAATTTTTTATTGTTTTACTGTTCATTTGCATATGTTCTGATATTAAATAATATTTTTCCTAAGCAAATATACCCCCCAGATACAGCCCAGATAGACAAGCTTCGCATAATTCTGTCTGGTTGCCTGAGACTGTAGAAGTACTAAGGCACAGAACTGTGTGTGTTTGCATGTATAAATATGTATATTATATGCAGACTGAAGTACTGTCCCAGATTTCTGGAGACTATATGTTTGTTGAAATCTATATATTAGGTCATAAAATAAACTATAGTGTTGCCTGACCCTCAACAATGCTCACTGTAGCAGAATGTTAAATATGAACTATGAACCATGAAAATGGATTATTAGGACATAGCGCCCACAAAACATCAGGAGTCTGTGGTATACCTAACCCAGGTACAGTATACTTGGAACAATCCATATGTTAACTCAATCATGGGGGGGGTATGGCCAGATATCATACCACGATACTTTTGGAAAGAATCACAATATAGATCATGATATTATTTTTGCTTGTTAACAGATCAACCAAACTGCAATGTATGCAGTAATGCCAATTTAGCATTTAACCACTTAGGCAACAATTCTATCCTGACAAAAAACACTGCTGGTTGTATAATCAGAGATTGACATATCTGGTGCACAAGTACGCATTACTCATCTGCTTACTCATGTACTTCGTGTGTGTACTTCAGTCACTGTATAATGGTTCAAATTCATGCCAAATTCTTGTGGTAACAGCACAAATGCATGAAATCGCCACGCATATTGCTTTTTCACTGAGATGTTGTGCATTTGAAATTGCTTTGTTCCGCATTGTTTTTGTACTGTCGCAGCCTCTGAACACACAGGCACGTGATAGGTGCTTGCCAGTTGGTTCTGTCATTATAATAATGTTATTCTGCATACGGAAGTGATTTATGTGCTTATTTAAATAAGTTGCGGGAAAGTGAGATCCGATTAAAGGCGGTCGGTCAAGACGCATGTGGAGACGCATGTCAATGCCATGAACGGACGTATTTAACACTGTTGACTTGCGATCGGATCACCCAGGATGCATGTTAATATCAGGTGTGAACAGGCCCTTATATTCATTTAGTTACCTTTAGCAGGCATCCTGCCTGCACTATGTCTGCTTCATGTGCATTTTGTTCCTGCCGTTTGGCTTCCATCCATAAATCAGCCTCATAGCCACAGGTCACATCTGACCAGAACCAGTTTTATTTCACAAGGGGAAAAAAGAATGTCAAAAGAGTGAACAAAATAAAGCTTGTATTTGCCATCACTAGTGGATTTCATACAATTGCTATCTAATAACGTGCTGCTGTGACTTGTTTATGTAATGAAGGTTTGAGCATGCAGCTTAAACTGAAGTATGTACCTAACTAAATCATAGCCTTGCTCTGAACTATATCACAGGCCTGGCCACTCACCAACATGACTGAATGTAGGTGCGGCTTTATGAATTTATACAAATCTGTCTATTTTTCATTGTGATTACTTGTATATTCCTTTCAATAAAACATTTCCCCTGACTCCCTCTCTGAGGTTGAACAGTAACAGGATGGAGTGAGCAAAAAATCCTCCATAAATCAGGCTCCCCTCTGCCATGCAGACAGGTTTCCTGGGCCTGTCCATAGCCATCCTGACACCTCCATTTCTCATCGTATTCAGCCAGACAGATTTAGGGCCTGTGGCTGGTAAAAAGGAAAGCATGTAAATTTCAACATTTGGTAAAGATGGTGGGGGGATTAATTATTCATTTAAATCTACTGAAGCTGGGAAGTGCAGATAATATACAGTGATTCTGTTTGAGCCCCCCCCCCCAACACACCCTTGGCTGTAAAACACACCAGACGTTTCACACTGAATCACACTAAACCGACTGTAACTGGTATGCAAATACGCACTGATGCAAGTACATAAAAGCATCAGCTTATGTTTGGCCTTATGTTTAAGGTTGTAACTGAGGTTAGGGTAAAATTTAGAATGAGCATTACAGTAAATGAGGCACACTTATTTTATATGGGCACTGTTGCTTCACACTTCCAGGGTTCAGGGTTCGAATCCTACTTCCGTTCTGTGTGTGGAGTTTGCATGTTCTCCTTTGTCACACAGGTTTCCTTTCAAATACATGGAGGTGACTGGCATCTGTGTCTTGTTCACGGTAAATTTCTCCGGGTGTATGAGCACTGTAATGGCCTGGCTTTGTATCTCAAGTTTACTGGTGCCTTGTGGTGCCTGAAATAGGCTCCCCTGATGATCCTCTCTAGAAGAAGCAACCTTGTTGAGTTGAATGTGTGAATGTACAGTGATTTAATATTAGTTTCATGATAAATCCTGCGATGTAACATCTTGACTCCTCCAAATATGCTTGATATTTCTGGACAAAAAGATGACGGGTTTAATATATTGGCAAAGTGGAGACAGAAGCAAGAAACTTGCCAAATACGGGTTAGAGAACCTGTGATAGGTGTGAGATCAATTCTGAAGCTTGAAAAATTAATAATTATACATATAAATTGCCTATGCATAAATAAACCAAAAATAAAGGCGTCACACCTATGTTAGGGATGTCCTGGTCTCTCATCACAATCAGGTAACAATAACTCAATTCCTTTGATTTTTGCTGCTAGGCAGCAGATC
Source organism: Mormyrops attenuatus (assembly GCA_026777985.1). Lineage (NCBI taxonomy): Eukaryota > Metazoa > Chordata > Actinopteri > Osteoglossiformes > Mormyridae > Mormyrops > Mormyrops attenuatus. Next base: position 25,552,827 of record JAODKC010000107.1, read on the forward strand.
CTAGCAGCCTTTCTGGATGAATTAGTCCATACCTCAATGGAATGAAAATGAGAGTGAGGTCATCTTAGGGCACTGCTCTGTGAAAATACTTTTTCCCAAGACTCAAAACTCACATAGTTACATGAACCTGCTAAGCCAAGCTACACGAAATTATTGATGCGATTCCAAGCGTGGTCTAAGACTAGAGATCATTACACTAAAATTAATAAAACATCAAGGATGAGGATGCAGGGTAAGTACAATCAAGCAAGTGTGGGATGAAGACACACTCCCCACATTTCAATGTTGTTAACCAAGCCAACAGTAGTGTAACTGTTATGTAATTCCACCTTCACATAGGTTGAGGGAAGGAGGAGAAAAACTCTGGCTGTAAAGAAATGAGGGTCAGATGACCTGAAGATTGCAGAGATATTGATGACATGAGTGGTCAGATACATAAGCTGTATGGAGCAATGCCTCAAGCAGCTGAGAAGGCAAGCAAAAATGAGGCTGAACAGACAGGGGGGCATGAGAACATTAAAGAAGGTTAAAGGTCATGCATTAATGCCATTTCAAATGCCATGGGCCCATTGGAGAGGACACGTAGAGGACACCAATGCTGGGTAATTGTTCAGCACCCACAGATATCCCAAGCAGCGGCACCTGCTCCCAATCAGCCAATCATCTGTGGGAATGAAAGGATTAACAAAAAAAAAGAGCAAACGGGTGGTGTGTAGATAGGATTGAAAGGTTGGAGAAGGGTCTGTTTCTCCTGATATTTGCTTCTTTTCGAGGAAGTGCAATTATTGAGTCAATTGACAGAGACTGACCCTGATAAAATCCTGCAGTAGTGAATCTCAAAGTGCTTATTAAAATTTCTTCTATCTGTATCGTAATTATTTGGGTAAATTTATTAATTTATTTCAAATTCCTGAGCTTTTCTACGCTCTAATGGTTAAATAAACCAGTATTTCGCTGCGGTGGCCCATCACGACAAAAAAACATCTATCCAACCAAATATCATCTAATCCAGGGTTTGGCAATCTTATCCAGAAAGGGCCAGTGTGCATGGAGATTTTTTGGATAGCCTGTACGTCAGCTGTTCAAACCCAGGTGTAAGAACTCTTCAGCCAATCAGTGCCCTAATTAGTAATGAGTTGCAGTAAAAACCCACATACCCAATGGCCCTTTCTGGATAAGATTGCCCCTCCCTGTTGTAATCCAATGCCTTGGTGACTAGCTCGGGAGGCCCATTTCCCACAGCCACTACGTGCGCGCGCATTACACAATTCAGCTGGTTTACAGCGCTAAGTATGTTATCATTTAGCTGACGGTATTATAATGCTCTAATGATGAAAAAAAAGCTTACTTAAGTATTTTCCAAGGAAAAGAGAAACGGGCAGAGTAGGTATAAAAGCAGGCATGTAGTTGGGTGGGGGGCGACGGGCGACGACACATCTCTATCCTCGCTCTGTTATACCCCATTCACACACACACACACACACACACAGAAACCCACTTATATATCGTTAATTTGCCATTATAGTGTCATGTGGGAATGGGAGCAAAACTGTAAAGTCTACCTGTTAATCTATCCCCTGGTGACCTAGTAAGATTCACAGTAACGTTCTGACACAGCTCTAGTGTGAATGCAAAACCTTAAGAGATTACCGAATTAAGGAATATACAAGTAATGCACTACATTTATATCAGTTGGGAGTGCACGTCACCCATTACTTTACCGTTATGGAAGACTGAGTGGCAATGAAAATTTGTTATCTATCCTGTGTTGTTTTTATCTGGTTCATTAACGGGTTTTGTATGTGAAAAGAGGTGACACACAGGAGGACTGCTTCACAGAGAATGATTTCTTGCTTAGCTGGATAATGTGTCAGATTTAAAGTGTAGTTTACTTCTTTGTTCACTGACATTTCGCCCTGACTGCCTTAAATCCAACAAGTTATCTGGCTAAGCAAGAAATCCTGCTTCATGAAATAAGCCCCAGAGAGACTAAATTCCCGCAACAAACCCGCTACATTGCTGAGTGAAGCATTGGAGATGGGGAAACCATTGAAGACTTAATTTAGCAACTCTAAGTACTTACAACTGTCACTGAAAAATAACTAGCCAATATAATTAATTAGTGTTTGTTTACCTCCATAGAGAGTGAACATGCCATCACTAAACAACAATACGAATAATAATAATAATAATACTAATAATAATAACATATCTACAACAATGGTCAGATGTCTACTGTTTACTGTGTGTTTAATTCCCACACCATGTCTGTTCACTCCCCACTACATCCTGCAATGCCTTAGAAATCATAGACACAGACACCAACACACAAACTTAAATATTTTCAGCTAATTCTTTAGGAAAATGGATGCAATTCCTGTGGTAAACATTCGCTATCACTAAGTTTCTTTACCATGCCCCCAATGACAAAAATTAATTGTCAATCCAATAAATATAAACTTTACTTTAAGCACATTCAATCACATATTTGGAGAGCCTTCTGGAAATTCTTTTATGCATCTAAATAAAGTTAGGTAAGCAAGACTACTAGGGTCAATAAACTTAAATATCCTCCATTACAAAAACTGCACCAAGATCGAACATGATTTGGCTGAAGCAGGCACTTACCTGAGAAGAGTGATTCGATCTGAGCCATTATCCACAACAAAATGACCAGTCAAATTCAGAACAAGGGTAACGGGAACTGGATTCCAGGATGTTTGCACTACCCATCATGCATGAAACACTCACATATCCCCATCCATGCTTAAGAGTGGTTTACCACTGATGAGCAGGCCTGCTGCACATAATTCCCAGGCCTGCTGCACAAAATTACTTGAACCATGTCCCCTATGATGTGGGCCAAGGAATTATGGGCCAGGGCCCAACTCCACCTGAGATGAAGGCCCTGCTAATGAGAGCCACAATTCTACACTGTACAGTGCAAGTGCATGTTTTAAAGTATTTGCTTTATAGGGAACTGAATGATGAGCTCTTTCACAGAATCATTCTGCACATACATATTATATGCGCATGTGTGTGTGGGAATTTATGTATTACATTGTGGGGACCAGTGTCCCCACTATGTCATAAAAACCTGTTACTGATGTTGCGGGGACCGTTTCCCTCAGTCCCCAAAAGAGGAAACCCAATTTTATAAAAATCTGTGACTGCAAACAAAAAACTAAAAATGCCAGAAGTCTTGTTTACTTATGGATAAGGTTAGGGCTAGATTCATGTCAAGTTCAATTCAATTTCAATCACTCTATTTGACGGCGAGGGGCAATTAAAAATGCACATGGAGTCATACAGCTACCATTCACACATGAAAATATATATAGAATAAAGAGGACATACACACATGACAGGCAAAGTGCATTGCTGTTAGGCAAAGCTTAATGCTGTGTGTTCTTTAAAAAAAGTACTCTAGTGCAGCAGTATAGGTGATACCGAATGACCAGTGTTGGGAGTTGAGGAGATGGACAGCCTCTGTGTCCTGCAACCTGGACAGCGAAGCCTGCACCCTGAAGGGAGCCACATTCAAAAATGTGGAACAGGATGGGTTAAAGGATCTTGTAAAATCCTGCAAGTTGCTTCACAGTCTGTCGTTGTTGGGATTAGGATTTTTTCCATAGAAATGAATGGACGGTCCCCACAAAGATATGAATACAAACACGTGTGTGTGCATATTATGCACACACACACACACACACACACACACACACACACACACACACACAGAGGTTTATAATTATATCTTTGTGGGGACTCCATTCATTTCTATGGGGAAAACTAACGACATTAACCCCTACCCAGCCCTAACCTTAAACATAAGTAACCAAACAGAATACAAGACTTTTTGCATTTTTAGTTTTTTGACTGCATTCACAGATACTTGTGGGGACCTGAAAAATGGTCCCCACAATGTAATCCACACACACACGCACACACACACACACACACACAATGAGGAGCCAAAATATTATGACAGCCTCCATACAATATGAATAACGTTGATTATATTGTATAAATAGAGCATGTCAAGGTGTGGAATATATTAGATGGTAAGCCAACATTTGGCACTTGTAGTTGACATATTGAATTCAGGAGAAATGGGCAGGGATTTCGATTTGGGCCAAATTATTACAGCCAGACGACTGGGTCAGAGTAACTCTCGGTCATGGTATCTCAGAATAGCGAGTACATTCTGAGAATGGTTCGGGGAGGGAAAAACAACAATCCACAGACAGGGTGTTGGGTGGCTAAGACTGGTCAATGCTAGATGTAAATGAAGGCCTGCTGTGTATGAGACTACGCAGCTGTGAATCCACAGATGCTCGACATGTACCCAGCTGTCCACATGACGCAACAGAAAATGGAATTCATCTGACCAGGCGACCTTCTTCCATTCTTCCAAGGTCCAGTCCTGACGCTTGTGTGCACATTGTAGGCACTTTCGACAGGGAACAGGGGCTGACCTGTGGCTACATAGTCCCATACATAACAAGGCTTGATGCACTGTGTGATGTGACACATTATTCCCCTGATCATCAAAATTATCTGCCCTTTGTACCACAATAGCCATTCTGTTGGCTTGTACCAGATGTGATAAGCTTTACTTCCCGCATCAACGAGTCTTGGCCGCCCAACAGCCTTTCGGTGATTCATGGTTTTTCCCTTCTCAGAACACACTCACCACGGCTGAACATCAGCTCCCCACATGCCTTGCCATTTCATAAATGCTTGGACCCAGTTGTCTGGCCAATATAATCTTGCTCATTTCTTCTGCATGCATCATGTTGACTACAAATACTGCATGTTGGCTTTCCATCTAATGCATCCCAGACCTTGGCACACACCACTTTTACAAGATAATCAACATTATTCTTTTCACATAGGAGTGCATAATGTTTTGGCTCATCAGTGTATATTTATAGATTTGTAACTCGGCCAAACATATGCTATAAATGATAGCTATTGTTTGTCATATTTACTTATAAAATTGATAAAATGAGTCAGGAAATAAAACGTCTATCTAATGAAACGAAAACATAATTACTAAAATACAGGAACAGGTCTCCCATGAACACATTCTTTAAATACAGTACATCCATTAAATGAATAATTAAACTCTATTTAGAATGACTTAAGCAATTTTTCTTGTTGAGTAAACTCTCCTGCCAGTGACAAAAGCACTAAAACCAGCACCATCTTTCATGTTCAGATCTTAAAGTGTCAAATTCATGAAAATGCTTAACTAGGAAACCTAGGCAAATTTAATCTGCATCCCAATGATTTATCTTGTGACTTGTGCCTAGACAACTAGTAAATTCTTAAGTTCCGCTAATTAATTCAGAATGTAATAACTAGAAAACTATTTTTTATGAATTTATCAAACATTTTTATTAATTACAGTATTTGTAGTCATGATTTTAAAAGAAGAATTATTTCCATTTGCAAAATAAATACATTTCATCTTTGTTTATTTAGTTGTTTGTTCATCTGTCTGTTTATTTTTTTTCAGTGCCTTCTTGTTTTATATTTTTCTTGAGAATGCAATATCATGAATTCAGCACAATAATAAATTTAAAACTAAGAGTAAGCATTATTAGAAAGGTAGGTTTTCAAAGTCTTTCTTAAAGTGCCAAAAGCAGTTATTTCCCATAAATGTTAAATTCCACAGTTTGGGCTGGTAATAACTAAAAGCTGACTCTCCACTTTTCAGTCTACATTTAGGGAAGGTCAGTACTTATTATTTTGTGAGCGCAGAGATCTCACACAGCCATACCAGGAATTAATACAACTGAATAGACAACAGCATAAGCTCACACAGCCTATGCTCGTCTGCAGGGTTTAGATTTGGTCCATGTTTCACCTAGCATTTCAGCTGGAAAATTGCTAGTGACATTGTTACGCTCTGCCTACAGCCCAGACTGTGGTTCAGGTGAACTGGTGCCTCTGAACAACTCTTAGTGTGTGACGGTGCGTGAATGCTCTGCAGCATTAGCATTTAAAGGATACCTTGAGTCAAGCTGTGTGCCTATCTATTTATTTGCATAAGTAAATAAGTGCATATAGCTAGAAGAATAGCAAAGGCATGAATAAATGTTTTCCAACACGTATATACAAAAATGCTCATATTAGACATATAGAAAGAAAGCTGAAAATATGCAATACATAGTTTCAGAATGAGCCCCAACATTAGATATATATGTATATATGGCAGAAACTGCTTTTAAAATCAAAGAAAAAGTCAAATTTTAAAGCAGGGTGACACTGCAGTATAAATTTTTAAACTGAAGCGCACTACTGACTACTGACAGTTGGCACGGCCAGTGATAATCCCTTTCATGTAGATCCATGTACAGTCTCTGATCAGGATCATATCCTTTATTGTTGGAACTCCAAAACCAGGTTAAAAATGATCAGACCTGTTCCCCAGCATATTTGGACTTACTGCAAGAAACTACTATGCTCTTTCCTGTAATATCATTAATAAATTCCTTATTTTAACGTTTCTAAATGTATTTATACATCGGCAGCATTCTCATTTTGTGGTATCTGATCTTATTCTTAGAAGCTGAACAGTGTCCCCAACAGTGTTGAACTACGTCATTCTACAGGAAATACAAACTATAAAATGATGGAGCAGGTCCAGTCAGCTTTGTCAGAAAAAGTACATGATGAAGCATATTTACTACTGTCATGCTGAAGTTGAAGAGAGCACACCCTCCCCACAGCTTTGTTAGCTGGGACACCTCTTCATGGACCAGAGAGGGTGTGGAAAATATCCATGGCTTTGGTTTATATTCTGTGGTCAGAGGTCACCAAGAGGGGGCACAGATATAAGCAATCCCACCCAATGATCCCCTTTCATGTGGTTTTAGCCCAAGAGACGAAGGACCAAAAAGTACAGTGAACAAAGGGGCAGTGATGTTAGACTGGGTAGTGTAACAGTTCACAAAACCAGCTTTGATCGTAGTGAAAGGCAAGCATGCTTCAGAACCTGGTCTTCAACCATCCACTCCTCTGTCACACAGTTCCAGTGGGCAATAAAGCAGCATCAGCCGCCTCAGATTGCCTGGAGAGTACTGTTAGTTACAAAGGCGGTAGCATGTAACGCACAGACCAAGACATCTACGCGGAAGCCCAAAGAATATGACAGAGGCACCAGTGCATCTTTCATAAAACAGAATAACTACCAGCTTTCTGAGGGAAAAAAACTGCTGTTTGTGTCTTGGCGGCAGAACCTGAACACTAATGCCCTGGGGAGAGTACAATCATTCACAGGTGCCCACTCACTGCAGCATAAAACATGACTAGATGAGCATGTGATCTAAAACCATGATGGGTACACTGCTGTATCTCTGAGTGGCCTTGTTTATTTTGACAAAATACAGCCAGAGAGATTAATAGTCTCCTCAGCTATTTGTGTGTGTGTGTTTGTGTTTGTGTGTGTGTGTGTGTGTGTGGATTATGATTATATTACATTGTCGGTGACCAAATATCCCCCACAATATAATAAAAACCTGTAATTTTGACATTGTGAGGACCACTTTTTCGGGTCCCCACAAAGATATGTGAATGCAATCGAAAAACTAAAAATGTAAAAAGTTTTGTTTGGTTACTTACGGTTAAGGTTAGGGCTGGGTAGGGGTTAAGGTCGTCATGTTAGGATTACAATTTTCCCAAGTAAAATGAATGGAGAGTCCCCGCAAAGATATAATTACACACCTGTGTGTGTGTGTGTGTGTGTGTGTGTGTGTGCGTGAACCCTGGCCATTACACCTATAGGAACTTGTATGACTTCCTATTGTAAATACCTAGCCATCAATATGGAGTTGGTCCTCCCTTTGCAGCTATAACAGCTTTCTCTCTTCTGGGAAGGCTTTTCAAAAGTTTATGGAGTGTGTCTGAGGAAATTTTTGCCCATTCATTAAAAAGGGCATTTGAGAAGTCAGGCACTGATATTGGACATGAAGGCCTGGCTTGCAGTCTCCATTCTAGTTTATCCCGAAGGTGTTCGATGAGGTTGAGGTCAGGGCTCTGTGCAAGCCAGTCAAGTTCTTCCACACCAAACTCTCCCAACCATGTCTTTATGGACCTTGCTTTGTGCACTGGGACACCGTCATGCTGGAACAGCAAAGGCCTTTCTTCAAAGTGTTCCCACAAAGTAGAGCGCATAGTTTTTGGGCCCAGTTTAATTCCAGAGCAAGTTTGGAATTCTGCAGTTATTAAGACCACAGAGTGTTGACCACTTTCATGCACTATGCACCTCAGCACTCGGCAACCCTGCTCTGCCACTTCGTGGCTGAGTTTCTGTTGTTCCTAAGTGCTTCTACTTTGCAATAATACCATTTACAGTTGACTATGGAATATCTAGCAGAAAAAAAAAATCACAAACTGACTTATTGCAAAGACGGCATTCTATGACAGTACCACGCTTGCATTCACAGAGCTCTTCAGAATGACCCATCATTTCACAAATGTTTGCAAACCTGACTGCATGGCTAGCTGTTTGGTTTAATACGCCTGTGGCAATGGGTTTGAATGAATCACCTGAATTCATTTATTAAGAGGCGTGTCCCAAAACTTTTGTCCGTATAGAGTATGTTCACAAGGGCAGCATGGTGGCTCAGGGAATACCTAACATCTCCAGGCTTGAGGCTTTAAATCCAGCTTCAGCTCTGTACGTGTGCAGTTTCCATGCCCTTCATATGCCCCACATTTCCTCTGGCTACCCTGGTTTCCTCTCACAGTCCAAATAAATTCAGTTAGTCTAACTGGCATCTCTAAATTTTCCATAATACGCGGGTGTCTGTTTGTATACAGAAATCTGCAATGAACTGACATTCTGTCAGGCATGCCTCCCAGCTTTGTAGGCTCCAGCTGGGGTGCCCCTACCTCCCCCCAAACAACCCTGAGTAGGATAAATGGCTAGAAGAAGGTTGGACGTGTGTATATATCTTGTCCAGTCTTGGGCACATTCCTTCCAGATTAAAGGGAAGTCAGAAAATGCTAATACTATTCAGGCATGAACAGAGATGAGTAGAGGTATGCAAAACAAAGTAAAGATTAATCATTTACGCACCAGTCACATGAGGTGGGGGGGGAGTGCGGTCTTATTCTCTCTGTCGCTCTAAAAACATGAAGCCCTGCAGCTCTCTGCTTTTTGTCAGTGAGTAGCAGCATCCCGGAACACTTATACATCAAGGCTTGTTTGCATGCCCTTGTGCCACAATTTGCAATTACCTGCATTTGAAACAACAAGCCGACCTAACAGGAGACTTGGCAATGTGTTTAATGTCCTAAACAGTTGAGGTTACACATTTATACAAGAAGAAAATTAGATGTTCTAAGTCTGTTTCTGTTTAGTACTCTTCCAAGGACCAGAATCAGAACCAGGTGCTTCATTAAAACGACATGGTATGAGGACAGGAAAATGTGCAACCAAATACAGAGGGTGGATCGAAACAGTTTGCCATGTTTCTTTCAAAAGCTCCACAAGTCTCACAATAAGACATAAGGCACAAGCCTTTATCTGTAGTTCTCAGACATAAGTTCTTTTTGGAGCCAAACCCATCGCCTCTAGCTGATTTCCCAGGCCCCGGAGGGCTTCCCTGCACGGGCTCATGGTACACAGGCCCAGCACCTATGTGTGTGGTCAGGGCTATGCCAACAATGCTGAAAAATCACAAGCTCAGTCCCAAACAACAGCTCCCACAGGCCCAGCACCTATGTGTGTGGCCAGGGCTATGCCAACAACACTGAAAAATCACAAGCTCAGTCCCACACAAAAGCTCCCACTAAATGATACAGTAACACACGTATGCACATGTGGGCATTATGGAAATACAGCACCAGCTGCATCTAACAATGTTAAATCACAGGTAATTTACAAGTCTCTTATGTGTCTCCTGTACTTCCTCTCATCTCCACTATCAATGCACCCGACAGTGAACAAATCAGCAGAGAATTTTTATATTTTACACAGCATAGAGTTGTGCTTGAAGTCTGTCATGTAGAGAATGAACGGGGAAGCAGGACAGTGCAGAGCTGGGGGTGCCAAAGGAAGGCTGAAGCAAAGAACACATGCAGCACACTGGCTGTGACTGAGTTAGCCACCCCTCTCTTAATTCTGTGTAGATGTTACCTGAAAGCCAGGCCTGTGCTGCCAGTTCTGGTATCAGTGATTATGTAAAAAGTTTCCCAAGCTCCAAAAATAGCATATAAACAAACCTACTCCACACCACATACAATGTAACTTTGGAACTTAAAAAGTAGTAAGTTACACCCACAAAAACAAGAAATAAACAAACAAATGCACAGAGCTATTTTAACAAGTAGTCACTACAGACAATGTCATAAGCATATAGTGGAATTTGGTATCTTGCTGAGTGCTGTTAACCCTTTAAGTGCCACACCCAGAAAAAGGCACTGGAAATATTTTTTTATCATTTCTGAGGTCTGTAGGCCAATACAAACAAAAATCAATAGTTTTTTCAAACACTGAAA
>JAODKC010000107.1:25573683-25589985 GCA_026777985.1 Mormyrops attenuatus
CCTTATGGACATAAACATGCTTACTACTACAAATTCATTTTGATTTTTGTATATTTCTCTGGACTAAAGTCAGCACACCAGCAGGTTTTAACTGTGAAATGTAAGCATTTGTTACATTTTTCCCTTCTTTGCTTCTAAGCTTTATGTATCGCCATCTTACCAAGCACAGTCCTGAGCAACTGTCCAGCCACAGACAGCCACCATAAACAAACACTTAGTGCCTTTCAGAATATGGAAGTAGCATAAGTGACATGAGTAGAGTAAAGGAGCCAAAATTCTTGTCTGACTAATTGTGGCAGACCAGGTTTCAGAAAGACAGTTTCATATTTTAATTAAACTTTGACCCATAAAACATGTTTTTTGGGAACAAAGTAACAATTACAGGCTAAAAAAATGTTGTCTTAGCTTCTCTGGTTCCTTCTTTCCAAAATCAATTTAACAGACAGCAGAGGGACAAGTAATAACGCTTATTATGTTAAATATACAATAATATCCATCCATCCATACATGCATCTTCCAGCTGCTTATGCTTGTCACAGTAAACGTAAAACTTCTGAGCTTGGGCACAGAGTATAAATCTGGGGATACCTTGGACAGGATGCCAGTCCATATCAGAGCGCACACTTGCACAACAATTGAAATTTAGACTTACCAGTTCACACAACTGCATCTTTGATTGTGCAAGGACACCGTAGTATCCAGAGGAAACCCACAAAGACAGTGGTAAAAAGGCTAACTCCCCACACACAGAGCTGGGGCCAGGAAACAAATACACAAGCCTGGAGGCATGAAGCTACAGTTGAAACCACAGAGCCAGCTAGCTAGTACATCAGCCACAGGGTCAGCTAATGTTACCTACCACTGAAACAATGACAAACATGTCATTATACTGGGACATGAATAAAACAAAGCCTACAGCGCAGAGAGGGAAACAGTGACTCTTCTGCTCTCCTTCAACATAAGATTCACTTCTATTTCTCTCCAGCCAATGATGTACAATCCAGTGTCACCAACTTCGGCCATCTGACTGGCGTGTGATTTTCAATGCGATATAAGTCTGCACATTCATTTACTTGCATATAACAGTTTTATTAACTTGTAAATAGTCTGTAAGGTTTGCAAACTACCCTAACGCTTTTCATATAGCCAATTTGAGGTTTATAATGGAATAATATACACTTGCCGTAAGATTTCTTGTATAGGCGTGAGAGTCTGAAATCATGAGTGTCACAATAGGTATGTGAGACCCTGACAATCTTTACCGTTGTTACCAGGTGTTAGTGGGTAGAGTAATTCTACAAAAACTGTTTATAACACCAACAACAATAATAAAAATAATAATAATAACCAGAGGCTGCTCTGAAAAATCAGCAACAAAAGGACTGCACCACAAAATATGGAAGCATTGCCTTTTGGATAAACAGCCTTATGGGGAGTCTTATTATTTCTTTTTTTTATTTCTTCCTTGCTCTAAATAAAATTATGAGTATTTGTGTTATACCACGTGGGACAGGCATGGTCCTATTCTACAGAGAAATAACATGCTAACTCACTCTGCAGTGGGAAAACAAGGAGTGGCATCATGGTTTTCACCTTAAGACATGCCATTTGTGCAACCTTATATAAGCAGAATACATGACTCCACTTATCACTGAAAAAAATCACTCATATTCTAATCCCTAGTCCAAAACACTTAGACCATCTAAGTCATACTGTTATGCCTCAACAACTTGACCTGGTATATCTGGTACCAAAAATTGTAATCCTACCTTTTTCAAGGGGGTTTTTCATTCACCCCAGCCTCATGCAGGACATTCTGGGGGTCCTCAGAATGTAATGTTGTAATTACAACCGAAAAACAGATATCGGACATCATTCTCCTCTTGAAGTAATGTATTATGTGAGATTTTCCACACCAACTAAAAAATTGAATTTATATTGAGTTTACATGAATAGGAAACACTTATGATAAAGCATTAGTAAAATATTATTGTATATAATATATTCACAGTGCCTCTCACAAAACCAACATAAAACAAACAACAAACAACATAAAACTGTACATTGTGGACATTCTCAAATGAGCTTCACCATGCGATATCACGGACCTATTCTGTTTATTCTGTAGAATTTACTCTTTATTAAATATTTTTATTTAATTATATACTCTAAAATTGTGATTTACAGTAAAGTAAATTTGTAATTTATTTGTCTTTGCTTTACATGTCTTACTTTACATGAGTTTCTGTTATGAAATGCTTCCACTTTAATACCCCTTACATTTGACCGTGGAATATCTAACAGGGAAGAAATGTCACAAACTGACATAGCAGATATGGCGTCCTATGACAGGCTTGAATTCATTGAGCTCTTCAGAACGACCCATTCTATCACAAACGTTAGTAAACCTGACTGCATGACTTGGTGCTCAATTTTATACATCTGTGGTAGTGGGTCTGAATAACACACCTAAATTCAATGATTGAGAGGTGTGTCCCAGTTCTTTTGTCCATATACAGTAGTGTATGTCCCAGCCTCCTCCTGGACTGTGGCGCTTTTAGGCCTGTCACAACAATTCTGTTTTTGACATATTGCACAATATATGGATATGACTTCCATAGTTTTTTCTACCCATGAAATTGGCAATTTATGTTGACGTACATGTTTGTTTACATAAGAATGAACGCCACCAACATTTTAACCAGTCGCTCTGCTTCTGCCCTCTCGTTTGCTCCGAGTTACAAACACGGCTCAGGGCTGCGTGAAACTTCACGTGAAAGTGTGCAAAGTGCTGGACTGTCTGCGATCCTGAATTTTCACGGGCTACTTCTGGAACCAACTCGCCAGGCTGGCATACTTTCACGTCAGGCCTGGAGTAGCACTGTAGAGCAAAGCTAGAAGTTGCATTTATGAAGTGTAGTATGGATGTTAGTAAGGATAAGTAAGGAAGAAATCTTAAAAATTGTAAAAATTGTGCAACTATTACAATATCCAAGGTATTTCCATAGACTGAAATAAAATAGATATGAAAATAAAATAAAAACTACAACTTCAAATATTGCTCCCAAAACCAAACAAAATAAAATACAAATGTTAAATACTTCTTTCCCTTTACCGTTTTTAAATATTATTTAGCTAAAGTAATGATTTGTTTATCATTAGAACTCTCAATGTATATGAATCATTGAAACAGCCAGTGGCCCTACATCGCGACATTTTTTTGTAGCCAGCAAACTTTCCATCTATACCTAGAAATAAAAATCAAGTAAAGTCTAAAGTAAAATATGTAACAACTAAGTAAATCTTTAAAATAAAAACTAAAGAAACCACACCTAGAACTAAACTAGATTAAAAAAAAAAAAAAGACATGAAATTTAAAAATCAAGATAAAAGCACATATGCAAAAACGTACACAGGTGTACGGCATTTCGGTATAAACCTATTTTATTTTAGTTTGTGGTCATCTGGGAGTCTTTATTATCCTATAGCGTGGAACCATAAAATTCCGGTATTTCCGGACTGTCTCAGTCAACCATTCTTCAAATCCACTAGCTTTTTTTGTTATTATTCAAATCATAAACGGTAGAAAAGGTGTTTATGTACAATCTTTGGTCCAACTTCTCTCTGACATTGGGGGCCCCCCTCCTCTCACCTTAACCATAAGTAATCAAACAAAAGACCCATGTGTGCCATATAAATATGTTAAAGCCCTATGTGGATCGTTCAGCTGCCGTTCCTTCGCCAGTGTCTCCTACCTTGGCCCCTCTCTCTGCTGCTTTTGATGCTCGCCCCATTGATTATTCTCCGGAGAGCAATTTGTTACACCTTGGTAGAAATTGTTTACCCTGTGCCCGCTTGCCAAACTCCGAAGCCATTAGGTCACTCTCGGGTAAACTCGCCTACTTGCCCCTTGCTGCCCAAAAGGCCGTCACCTCCATAATTGACCAATTCCCATCTCTTTGCCGAAACGCCTTTGTGAATCCGCGTCATAGAACATGACGTTGATGCTGTTAACCCTTCTCCTATTCAGCAGCATCCCTGTTGGGTCAGACCACGCAAGCACACATTGTTAGAAAAAGAGATCACATATTTACTTGAACATTGTCTTGCTATCCCTACTTGTAGCCCTTGGAGTTCACCATGTTTGCTTGTGCCAAAGCCAGACAGCACTGTTTATTTGTGTACGGACTATAGGAAGGTGAATGCCATAACCAATCTTGGCACTTTTCTCTCCCTAGGACCGTGGATTGTGTTGATTGCTTTGGTTCTGCTGAACACTGTGGAAGAGTCAGAACACAGGCCGGGAACACTGTAGGGTGCTCATTAAATTGTGATGACTTATACCTAACTTACAGCCATTACGTTCTTTTGGACTTTTTGTTAACAATGTTCTACCCATTGCAAAACTGGGTCTGCAGTACATTGCCCATTATGAAATGAATAACTGTCTATACCACTGTGTCAAATGGTTATATTTAGTGCAACATTTGTTAACAGAGCTTGACAGTCTATATAATAAAAAAATTTTTGATTGTGTGGTTTTATTTATTTAGGATATTTACATTTTTGACATTGCAAATTCAATGTCTGACTATTGTTAAAAATTAAAAGTTCATTGTTCTTTTAAAGGGTGTACTTGCTATATTATGCTATTATATTATCATAATATCAGTGACATGATATGGTCTTAAAATGACAATAATATTGTTTACTGCAATTATTTCTGGGACAATATATCGTCCAGCGAAAATAGTTATCGTGATAGACGTCGGGATCTTTCAACCCTTAAAATATCAGAGAAGCCAAGGGCTTAGACATAAAATCACCGTTCATTCAATCCAAGCATCAGGACACAAGATGCAGATGTTTACACAGCACATCTTTAAATCTTACAGCTGTCCGATATTCACTAGCACATCGCCAAAAAAGGAGCAGCTGAGAGAAACAGTGGTAACTGCACAGCAGAACGGATAAACAAATCTGCCTGTCTGTGGGATGGTAGATTAAGAGAGCAAGGTAGCTTGTTTGGAAGCCACATCTCTTTTCTCCCCAGAGTCAAGCATTATCTATAGATCTTCAATGATCTCACAGCTATCAAACTCCTTGCCTCGGCATTGACCTGCACGTTTCACTTTTAAGAAGAGCTCACTGCCGGCAATGAATATTATCAGAACAAGATGGCCCTCAGGGTTGACTCTAAAACAGAGAGATTACTCACGCAGTGCAAAGTCATGTCCGATTATAGGAGCAGGTTGTGGGGCTATTCGGTAAATTGCACAATTACCGCGAACACTGCAGCAGATGTGGTAGTCCATTTGCTGGACGTGGTGGAGACAGGGCCATCGGTAACACCGGATCATTTTATTAGACCACATTCCACAGGGGCCCTGTGCCCTTCACTGGAGCGTACTTAAATAAATTAAACATGCTGAATCCAAGGAAGAAAAGATTTCTCCCCCCCCTGCAGAAATAAGGCTGGGCCCTTCCAACAAGTACCCTCCCCAGCTGACTGTGTGCAGCGTGTTAGAAGACTGATGGGGCAGGCAATCCATGCCCTGTAGAAGGAGCGGGAGACTCAATTATCACATAAATAAAGCTGGAAAATGAGCAATGGCCATTTCAGTGTCTTTAACATGCAAATCTCAGTGCAGTTAGGATCAGAGCCAAAACAAGCAGAGGCATGGTGAGAGAAAGAGAGAGAGAGAGAGAGCGAGACCGAGAACAGAGTGAGAGGGAGCTGGCATTTCCACACTGGCATTGTCACTTGTTCATTTGTGGAGGGTCTGTAAGGTGTGTTGTTTGTGGTCACTGACATCGGCTTCACCCCGAGGGACAAGTGAGGCTGGGGAGCTAGCTGCAATGCCAGGCCTTTTAACTATGCCCTGTCTTTCCTGGCCACCCCTTCTGCCAGATGCCCTCAGCACAAAGTATTAGTAAACATTTAGCAGCTCTGGCATGCCATCCCCCTTTCACAGTGTGCAGGAATAATTACTTCTTAAAGCAATGGGTACAGCAAATCCCATTTCTGTACCAGTTGGAGTGGCTAATGTTTGCAAAAAAAACTCTAATAAGAACGTATTCGTATTTTATTCAATTTGCAAAAATTGTTACAAATTAATCAAAATGATTATCCAATTAATCATATACAAAAAAATCAATACAATATTATATAGCATATCCCAGCGTAACTATATAATGACTCTCTATATCATTTATTTAAAATTCTCAGATTTTTTCACCCAAATGAACATATACAATGCTCTTGGTAGGTACAATATACACCTTTAAAAACACATTAAAAGCCAACTCCTAAGTTCACCTGGAGGCTGATAGCCTTCAGAGAGCTTTCCCGTTTCCAAGACAACAGTTAAGCACTGACTAACCAAACTAGATGCATCGAAAGTCACTGGCTGTTCAGGAGAGAAAGAAAAGTAACTCTACATGCTTTTCTTAATACATTCTGCAGCAAAACTCGATTTTCAGTCTTTATTCTCCCTGTCGCAGTTCAAATGCATGAAAGCCCTCAACTCAAAACACTCCAGTTAATGCGAAATTGCTTTGGTTAGCTGATAGGAAAAAAGACAAGGGATGCATTCTCTACTTTTTAAATTAAAGCTCAGCTGCAATTTATTTGAGCAGTACTGAAAAGCACAATAGCTGTGAAATTAATATCCGGTGAATTAAAAAAAAAATGTATTTAACAGCATACTACCTTTGCGGTAGTGTTTTTATCCAGCGGAACGACGGAACTTGAAGCCAGCTGAGCAGACAGAAGAGTGCATTTACAAATTCAATGGCTTACATAAATGGTCTGTAATTATGGGAGTTTTAGAAAATAATTCTAATGTATGAAAAACAAGGAATAATATTCAGATTTAAAAAGAGATTACAATCTAGGTTGTTTTTTTGCTATTCTCTGCGTCACTTTGAGTCTAAGAGAATACACAATAAAGTTCCTTATTCCGTTACTTATTGCCTTTCATAATCAATTCACTCAAGCGGCATAATTCATTGGCTTGGTGGGTAGCACTATTGCCTCACCTCCAGGGCCTCCAGTGACTGAATGGTGCTTCTTCTGTGAGTGCAGTTTGCAAGTTCTGCCTGCAGTTCGAAGACATGCACTTGGTCTAAGTGGCGTCCTTAAACTGCCGATAAGTGGTGTCCTTAAACTAGTGTGTGAGTGAATATATATGTGGTCTGCAATGGACAGGCATTCCATCCAGGGCATCCTCCGAGATGCAAAAGAAATCCGAAAACATGAAAATAGTGAAGATTATTTACCTACCCTGAATGCATGATGCTCTGAGTAAAGGGAACTCAAGCTTTCCCAGTCCAACTGGAGTCAATGAGAACTTCACTGAATTAGTTCTGAGATGGGAACTGCAGTTCATCCAGTTCTGAGAATAAGCCTTCAAATTTGTAGTGTTTCTCAGAATGACTGCTGCCAATAGGAAAGCACGCCCAGAGCCATGCTGCTGCGTTAAAAACAGATGCACTTCGTTGCATGAAAAAGGAAGATCACCCAAGAGGGTAACAGAAAATGCAATGCCATTGTCAAGGATTACTGATAATGTCCTAGTAGATCAGCTAAATGTGAATTAGGCAACTTGGGAAGGTGCTGCTCTGGCAGCCAAACTCAATGACCGCTCCCCCGGCAAATAGCAGCCTCCGCCCCATCCTTCCTTTCTAGGAATAACCACTGTGCTTTTACACTGAGCAATTTGCTGGACCCATGAGAAAAATCCAAGCTATTGGGAGCTGGCCATTTACATTAGCCATACGTTGCATGAGGAGATGTGTGTTTCAGATCAGGGTTTCAGGGTGTGGGGTAAGTTGCATGCTAGTAACTGGCAGTAAAATCTGTCTGGGAGATCTGAAGACAGAGATCAGTGTGTGTGTGTGTGTGTGTGTGTCCGGCTGAAATGCATGGTCACACACACACAAACCCCACATTTCACATGTATTACCAACATTATTACTGGGAAAGTCATACAGAATAGCACAGATTACCATAATTTCCATTTCGATTCTATGCAACTTGTATAAATTTGAAGTAGCATCCTGGGTTTTTCCTGGACCCATGAATAGCAAAACATAGAGCTGGAGTCTGAAGACTGAGATCATGTTACAGTAAAGAGCCCAGATTCACAGAAGCCAAATACCATGATGTTGCTTAGTGTGGATCAAGTGTATAAACAGCATTTTCGCTTTCCCAAACTCAAAAAAAGTGCAGAATAAAAAACTGAAACTGATATTGCTGTAAGAGGAAAAAGATTTTAGCATGCATTATAGACTAGCCTGATTAATGTTGCAATGGTCTTCCACAGTAAACATGGGAAAATGGAGCGTGCATAAGGGCTATGATTAGGACACCGGGAGAAATTCACACTCGTCATATTTCCTCCAGTCTGCATCACTATGAACAGCGGATATCAGTCACATGAAAAACTAAATAAAATCAAGATCAATTAGTACCTATGACTTCAGAGAATACTGAGACTGAATGCCCCTGTATGATTATATATAAATACACACACACACACAATACCACAAAATCAGGGATGTTCAAACAGCAGTCATCTTTTCCACACCACAGCATTAATAACCTGCCCCCCCCCCCCCAAGAATCTTTATGAGTGGTACTGAAGGACAGTTGGAGGAGGAGCAGCCACAGGGTCAGGTATCGGAGGGCGCCCTGCTCACCTGAGTAGGCCCAGTAGGACTCCTTGGCAGCCCTCCTGGTCCTGGTCTCTGCGGCCATCCCATGGTCACCTCCTCGTAAAGATCCAGGCTGATCTCCTGCCTGGGCTGGTGACAAAACAAAGCATGAGCTGAGCAAAAAGGATGGCAGATGACACCAGCAGAACAGCAATTCATTGAATCTGCCAAAAAAAGAACATTAGAAGCCCAGCAGTGTGACCAGGCAGAGTGTGTGGTTTAGATGCTAGTTCAACTGAAGCCTGAAATTAAACTGTGGGGGCTGCAACGACAATGAAAAACATAATAATTCAGTCATCTCTCATCTAAGAACTGAATACAGAATGAGCATAAATAGCTTCGATATAAAAACTAGGCCAACATTCGCCACTGTTTGTCCAGTGTTGCTAGTTTGCTATGACAGGAAACACACAAACTGACTACCGTTAGTGTTTTATCAACATTTTTCTTTTGTTTTGTTTTTGGAAATTTAGGATTGGCACAGCCATGGTTTCTGTACCCTGCTTGTAACACAAAATATGAGACTTAATTAGAAGCGTGCTCCCTAAAATACGCCCTTCCTATCTATATTTTTTGCGTAAGATATATTTAGGTCACAAGTGACACAAAGCTATCAGCTGTACATTGAAGAAGTTTTCATTTTTAAAATGGATTCTACTCTAAACACAACCCTACCTGTAACATTCATGTAGCAAAGGTGGCAGTGAGCGACATCCCGCACAGTCAATAACTTTTGAACTGGTGACGCAAGCGCACATTCCGTCATGTTTAATTATCGAATCATCACAGTATTTCAGTGTTGCACTAATCATTGCTCGTTAAGAACAATACAGCAGGGAGGAGTACATCTCACACTTGGCTTGCAAGCAGAGAAAGAAACACACCCACTGACATGTGGTGTCACAGTAATAATGGCTGTGATGCCGAAAGCATCTTTCCGGGGCGGATCCAAGCCAGTGATGTTTGGAATGATCCCATCTGTAACCCTTTTTTGAGGCATCATCATGGTCTGCATCAAACACATTAAGGACACCATACATTTATGCTTTGTTATTAAATTAACTAACTAAGAAACCAAAAGTGTCTATAAAAATATTCTATTTGAGAGAGACGATGTAATTTCAACAGTCTAATTAATCGGAGGAAGAGAGTCCAAGTTCTTAATTCACACTCAAGAAGAGCATTCACTTTGCAAAGAACTGGAAAAAAAGAATAATAAATTCAATCACGACAGGAGCCGGAAACAAAGCAAGACACACCATCTCAGTTACAGTACAAATAAATGAGCAGGTAACTCTTCTCTACACATCAAAATAAAATACATCTACTAAAACTAACATAATGAAAAAGATCAGTGTTGGTCAAGAAATTGTCTGGACCTCCACAACAAAGGAAAAAAGTATCAAGTAATACTGCACACACACATTCACATGCCCATATAATTAATAAGAGATCAAACCAGAAGTGTATTCTTTTCGTGCGTGTCTGTGTTAATTTTAAATTGTATTTATTTTCAAAGAACGTTCCCCTGGGACCAATAAAGTTCATTTCATCTCATCCTATAAGACAAGATCTTATCTTATCACTTCCATCTCGAAGGTCCCGCAGCAACCCGGAAACACACACAAACCAAATTCATTCGGCATTCCACATCCATCTAGCACCTTTGGACAAAGGGCAAACACAACAAGTCTCATACAAGCTGTATTTATCCTCAACGACTTCCGTTTTCCTTAATAGCAGAAGGGAGAAGAGATGTTCAAACCCGCAACCCATGCAGGGCTGCAGTGCAGGGCTGCAGTGCTGGAGACTGGTTAGGTATTACAGTTTCGTTTGCGAGTTAAGTTCCCATATGTGGCACTGTGGGTAGAGCACCCAGCAAGCTGTCTCACCTTAATTCCTGACTAAGAATACCTACTAAGCAAACCAATAAGCAAAGTTTCAGCTCAATGGTAGTTAAAAGGTCTGTTACAGTAGTGGGAATGTCCTGTTTCCATCAACAATAAATGATCTGAATAAGTCCCTGCTGCTGGGATACACAATGCAGAGCAACATTAAAGGCCCGCTGTGTCTACATTGATTAACAATGAACCTCACAATGGAAGCCCGTCCACTGCTGGCTGATGTGAATGAATGGCCATACAATCTGAATTAGTGCATGTCACCCAAAAAAGGTTTCCTCTGGGCACTTTGGCTTCAACCCAGAGTCCAAGACCTTGTGTTTAATAAGAAGTCAGCGGATATAAGTTTACTGCGAGGCCAGCTAAGTTTTCAGAGCTAAGCTTGTCTTATCAGAAGCTGTTTTCTTTATGGGAGTGTAACTTGTAAAGGAAATTTAAAAAAAAAAAAAAAAACTAAATCTTAAAGTCTTACCAAAATGATACTGGGAGTTGCTGCAGTGCATCTGAAAAGCAACTTCTGAATAAGTTGGAAGCGGAGCAAAAGCTTTTCACTAGCATGAAACATTTCCTTTCTTGAATCCTTTAGCTCATTTGGAAAGGGCACATTGAAGGATGGGGTCTCCCTATCTGCTGGAGTGATATTACTCGGCTGAATTAGCCAGAGGCTCATGGTCAAGCATTAATTCGAGAGCAGGAGGGCTGCCTGCCGGCTGGAGTGGCTCCAGCGGAAAGATTCAAGACCAGTGCTGTGAGGCAGGACCGAGGGGAGTGTACCAGAGTGCTTGCTGGTCCCGGGGGCTCGTCTCCTCATTTTTCTCAAATTGGGAACCACTCCGGTACCAATCAGGTAACAGATCTTTTTTCGTAGCCTCTGAATTCCCCTTTGATAGCATTCTGCTCTTAATAAAAACTGCACCTCATTCCCCACCAAAAAAAGAAACAGTCATTCCATGCTATTGCCCATTTTATACAGAAAATTAGAGTTAAAGGTCAGGACTCATTTATTGGAATAATTACAAAATCATATTCTGTCCTACTACTTCCCCTCTTATATTTCATTAAAGCCTACTTGTATGAATGGTTGTCTTCATCTGTTAAATTTTATTCAGGATTGGTCTCATATACATACATACTGTATAGACTCACAGACCAACAGTGAAATCCAAAACAGAAGTGTGAAAAGATGTAAGATATAGCACTAAACACACAAAAACATTGCTTCACACGATGAAGAAAATGGATTGAAAATCAAAAGTACTTTTGATTAATGCAAAACTCCCATTTAGATGTGTCTGTCTGTTAATGTTTTCTGACGTTAATGAAGCAGACTGGGGACCGGATAAAACAGCAACTTCTTTAGAACAGGAAGAACAGGAGAAAAAAAAATTACAAAGTGTCACAAAAATAGAACTTAAAAAAACAATTATAAACCTTTGTCAGTATAGTGAGCATGTTGTCATTGTACATCAAAGCAGGCTGAGCTAGTTGGGGGGGGTCATCAGGATTTCAAGGGGTTGAGACAGGAAGAGGGCCTGATGAAGAAAAGGAGTCCTGAAGGAGGGCTGCGTGATATTACACTGCAATACAATCAAGAATATATGCCGCAAAATAATCACCAGGGCTTCAGATGATGGCCGTAAACATTTGTCTGGACACATGCTTTTCGGTGTAATATGAACATTCACTTACGGCCACAATTTGGTAAGCAGATTAGCCGTACACCTAAAATATTAATGAGATGCAAATTGTGATGCCCAAAAGTTAGTAATCCATATAAATTCGGTGCATCCTTGTGATTATTAAATTCGGTCAGACGAGAATGCCACATGCTATTGTGTTGGAAGGCCTATATCATGAAAGAGATAAGCACTGGAGCACGGTGAAGAAAGAGACAACTCAATAGCCACAATATCTTTTGAAAGAGGAGATATTATAGATAAAAAAGGACGTCGGTGGTATGACGGTACTTTCTGCAGTTTCAAGTGTGACAGGTTTATTAAACATGAGGACACTCCAAATTTGTACAGATTTCTAACTTTTGGGCGTCACCTTTCATTAATATTTTAGACACACTACAAATCTGCTTATTCATTAGGAGCACAAGTAAATGTCTGTATAGCACCAAAAAGCTGGCATCCAGACAAATGTGTGTGCCTGTCATCTAAAGCCCTGGTGATTATTGCGTATGCATCATATCATCACAATGTGATATCGTGCAATCCTATCCTGAAATAGCATCCAAACTTCCCGATTCCTATTTGCATATAAAAGCAGGACCCCACAGACTGAGCTCAGATTGTGAGCAGAGAAGTCAGACAACTAACCCAATACCCTACTGGGTCTGGTGGCGGTTGCCCTTGTACTAGGCCTTCATTAGCAGGATAATGGCGAGTCAGTGCCCTGGATTGTGAGTGTTCCATCAGCTAAATACACTTCCCAGCATCCCTGAGGTTTGAATGCTAACTGGCTGAAGCAGCGTGAAAGAGAAAGTGGCCAAAAGACAGACAGACAGACAGGCACCTGTGTCTCAGAATCACCGCCCTCTCCAAAGTACAGCGCCAGGACCTGCAATACACGCTAGGATCCTTACCATTCGACTGGGCCCAAGCATCTCTGCTCTACCTCTTCAGCCCCTATCGCTGCAGGCTGGAGTCCCTTCCTGCATTATTCAGCAATGCAAAAACTCCTCATCACAGTGCCACGGGGTCTGAAACCTGGAGCCGCCACGGGGAGATCAAATGAGCCGCTCCATGCTACATCTCACACTGTGCCTGTCAAGAGAGATCACTCACTCCTTTCGCACCTCCCTTCCCGTGGGACTCCCCGCATCGCTTGGAACATGCTTGGATGAGCCAGTCGTCGGTTAAACAGAGATTCCGATGCATTTAAACATTCAACAGGCTCCTGCAAGGCGGAGTAAAGGTTTCTGTCTGCCTGTCGCACTTCAAACGTCGGCCAGCCCATACTTCTCCCCAAATCCTTGCCACAGGTGAGTTGGTGCACATGTTTGGTGTACCTCCGTCAAGGGAGACAGTGCAACCTTTTTAGCACAGCACCCTCCACTGAGGATAATTAATACATTTATAATGAAACCCAATTGAGGCTTGACTCTCACAAACACTCTCCTATTCTGAGCTCAGCCCTTACCCAAAGTTGCATCATTGCATAGGGAATAAATTACCAGATGTGAGTTTCTCATTCCCTCCTAACAATTAAACTCAATGTCCAGAGCTCCACCAACATGAGTCGACAACTGTCACATCATAAAGTCTGGGCTTATGTGCCGAAATGTGTATCTGACCTCCTGCATTGCACAGAAACACATTACTCAAAAAACACAAATCCACACACTGCGGATGGAAAAAGCCCCAAAACATCTTATGCAAACCAGCATACTATCATATTGCATTAAAAACATTACACATCCTGTGTTCCCAATGCAAATTCTACACGCACAAACAAATAATTGAATCTGAATCTGCATCCGATGACAGAAAAGCTTTTAGCCACACTAAAGTGTTGAGAAAGACTTATAGCCTCATATTAGAAGTGAAAAGCTTCCTCAGGGAGGAAAGACAGTGGGTGGAAAATGCACACATCATTATATATTATTTATTAGTTACTTTTTTGTCATCTTTTCAGCATTACTGTGACAGGCTCTTCAGAAGCAGTGCACGTATCTCGTAAATCACGCAATAAACAGTTTCCAGTTATTTTGCACGCATGGTTGATCAGAAGGAAGATGAATCCCAATCCCGCAAGGACACAAGCATATTACAGTCGATAAACCTTTTCTGACCTTTCTTACCGCATGTGTTCCCGCAGAAATAACCATGACTTTTTTGTTATTATTGCACAGGCAGGTGAAAGCCATCCCTCTTTAGAACCTAAGTCTAACTCCAGCCTAAGCTCACACACTGGCGAGTGCAGATAAAAGACGACTCCTGGGCTTTCTGAGCGGATCAGCTCGCAAAAAGTACCTTTCACCAGAGTACGGGCCCACTCCGACGGCTCTGGGTCACGGTGCAGTCTGAGGCATGTCATCCGCCCATTGTGGAAACGTAATTGGCGTCATTTTTCCCGCAAGTTGAGTGCTTAAGTCTGACGAAGAGGTCTTGCGTGACTGCTTATGACTTTTTCGATATCCCAAGCGGATAAACATTGAGGAAGCAATGGCACTGCTGCTTTGCGCGCACGAGCCGACGGGGGCCCCAAAACGCAGCGGATCTTACCATTTTCCTGAAAAGGAATTACAACGATTCCACAGGAAGGAAACTCACCAATGAAATTTCCATTACCTGCATATTGGTTGTGGTAAAAAATCCATTTATTAAACATATTTACTCCATGTTCAAAAAAATAATACTGAAATCTACGGTGGGAACTAGAACAATAATGGTCTTTGTAAATTTAAATTTCACAAAGAAAAGATAGCACTGGGTCTTCACAGCCTGAAAGTATAAAAGTCTCTTCTCACCAAGAACATAAGGATTCAAGAACTAAAATGATAAACTACAAACAGATTGTTACAACAACATTCAGTTTTTGCCCGTGAATATGTGTATTTTTTGACATCTCAACATTGCCAAACAAGTGTGCCATGATGACAAAAAAAAGAGGACACCGAGTAGCACCATCTAATAAAAACCCAAGAAAAGGGTTCAGGCTCAGTAAGCACAGTCTAGCCATTTAAGCCAGGCGACACCAGCAGACGAGTGACTTGACAGACTGCATATGATATCAATGCTGAGAGGTCCAGACAGCTGCATTTCCTAACCACCTGCCAAAAAGGCAGTCACACGAGGAAAGCCTTCTATCCTCTAAATAAAATGGATATAGAACAATTCCAAAGACATGCCAAATACTCAAAAGGGACAGAAAATCCTCCACCCCCAGAGGACAATTGTCGTGCTGCATTACAAAATACAAGGTCATAGGCTGATGAATAGAATAACCACAAGCCATTTTGAAAAACCCCACCACCACATATATTTTCGCATAACCAGCGTGTATGAATAATTACAACCTTTCTGTCATTTTAATTTTCTCTTTCTGTTTCTGGTGTACTCAACATTATGTTTGTGCAAATGATGAAATGTCAAAAAATGAAGTTAAAGTTCTGTGCCGGCTTTTCTGTTTTGGGAACAAGCTTAATAAAATGTTGCATGTGAATGTGATAGAAGAAGACCATTGTTTTTAGTAAGTATTTTCTTTTTTTCCTTTCTTTACCTTTTTCAAATTATTAGCTGCCTTTTCTGTTTTTTTTTTTTATTTTCTCCTTTATCTCTCTGGCGATTCACAGCCATTTCACGTTTCATGCTTCCTGTCAGGGTACTAATAGGACCGGCTTGTGTGCTCTCTAAAAAAAAACAATTGCACTGCCCAGCCCTGGGTGGTATTCCAGCACATTAGAACCAGGCACGAATTTTCCAGCCCATTCAAAGGGCCAAATCAGCCCATGAAGTAAAAGGCCAGACCAGAAGTGAAACCTAAAGCATGTATCTGCCAAGGAAAGTGCGACAGGCTCAGTTCCTCGCCACGACATTCCTGACGCCCCCCCCTCCAACCCAAAAATAGTACATTTAAACTGAAAGGATTTTTAAGGATTTCCTTTGCATGGTGCTCCATTCAACTGGAGACGTGGTCTATTTCTGCTTAATATAACAGGAATAAAGGGAGATGT
>JAODKC010000107.1:25589995-25615806 GCA_026777985.1 Mormyrops attenuatus
TTTTGTTTTTTTTTTGTTTTGTTTTTTGTTGGTGCCCCTTTATCGGTGCTTGTTGTTTTTTTTTTTTTATTTTTCCCCGCCCTACTGGTCTTTGGGGGGGGGGGGGGGGGGTATGTGGAATATAACACCTGATAAAACCTAATTCACATACGAGTCTTTTCTTCTCATACTTTTCATGATAGATGAAAAAACAGATAAAAAATAATTTAAAGACCATAAGAAAACGTGGTGTTTGAGCCTCTTATTTGTTTGCAGTAAATATTCCAAAATAAGAGGACTCCTGGGAAGATCAGGAGTAGTGAATCAGCTGGCTTAACAATATATGATCGTAATCAACTGTTTCTTTAAAAAAAATCATGCCATTGGGATTTTAGAGTGTTTTCCCTGTAGGGATACAGATTTTATCATTTCCAGAGAAGCTGTTTGACTAATAGCTAAACTGACATGTTTAGTCACAACAAAAAAATCTCAACGGCCTGTACTGAAAGCGGAATAAAAAAAAAACGATTAAAATATGATCAGTTTAGTACTATGGACCACATCTTTCTAAAATTTCTCTCTCTCGCCTATATGCAGTAGAAAGGTATTTGTAGATTTAACGACAATGCATATCCCAACACACGAGGGACAGATACATTTATAGCCCCACATTGGAACCCTGCTCACAAACAACTCAACCCATTATATCATGGGATTTTCAGAATATCCCGAGACGGTCCCCAAGGTAGCGTTCCAACAATTAGCCCCAGATCTCCACGTGCTGCCTCAGCTCCCCCAGATCACTTCAGTACAAGCCAGTCCCCTGGAAACACTACCCCTGTTAACATAATTAAGTTGGGGAAAAGGCAC
This sequence comes from Mormyrops attenuatus, assembly GCA_026777985.1. Classification (NCBI taxonomy): domain Eukaryota; kingdom Metazoa; phylum Chordata; class Actinopteri; order Osteoglossiformes; family Mormyridae; genus Mormyrops; species Mormyrops attenuatus. The sequence goes on from JAODKC010000107.1 coordinate 25,590,845, forward strand.
TGAAACTGATGCAATGAATCTATAGCACGTAGTGAGCCAGCAGCGTAAACAATCCCTACCTTCCCCATCCAGATACCAGCGATTAATTCAAGGACTAGACTTTGATGGGTTGTAACTCAAAAGTTCACGTTATTTGTTTACATGCTTACGCTTAAGGAACGCTACATAACCTGTACTGGCTAAAACCAGGCCGTAGTGCATGTGCCTTATGGGGTAAGTATTCGAAAAAGGCCCAAGAGCAAATAAACAAAAATCTGAGGTTCAAGGTTCCTGAAGGCACTTCTGGAGAACCTGTTGATGATGCTGCCACATATCAAAGAGACAAAACAGTAAAGAGCTTAGAGTGATGCACCTATACAGTGCTGATACTCGGATTACCGTGTGGGATGAAATCCTGCAAGCAGAACTCTTTTTTTTTATCGTGTGATGATTAAACTAGCAGTTTCCCAGACGCCTGGTGGTAATATCAGCTTGGCCTGGTCTCCAAAGGGCCACTTTCACGTCTGTGTATGTGTGGGCTGATGAGTATGCCTGTGGAGATGGATAGCCACGGTGGAATAATTAACGGCCTGGCACAGGCCCTAAGATTGCGAACAGGAAGAAGATAGTCTCCAGAGAATCTAGAAGGTAACCATAAGTCAACAGCGAAAAAACAAAAAAACAACGGCCTCTTCACCAGAGACTACAAATCAATTAGACTGATCCCTTCAAAAGTTTTCAAAACTAGTAATAATAATAATAACTAAAATCGCGCTGATCCTGCGGAATAAGGACATTTGCATGCTGGTCCACAGCTGACCAGGGAAGACCTGAGAGCAGCTATGGCTCCCAGAGGGCTTTAAACGACATATTAGTTACAGTAGCTTAATACAGACACAGTCAAACAAGATTTTAGAAGCAAGAAAAGCCTTAAAAGGTTTATACGTAACCTCACATCCTCTATTCATTAAATACACATATTTAAAGCATTTGGTGGTGAAATTACTTTATCAAAGGTTTTTTTTGGGGAAAAAAACCCAGGCATGCAGAATTCTGACTTGACACAATAGAGCGTGTAACATTTTCACTTCAGCTGTTTTCCTGCAGGTGTACCAATTTAAACTGTAATGGGTCAGCCATCAAGGATCTCAGTATGGTAATAAATTTTGATCACATTTATAACACATCAAAACTTGCATTTCATCAGCATTTCTCCAGGGAAATGTAGCAATAAAGCCCTTGCCTTTTAATGTAAAAGCTATTTCATATGACTTCATAGGTCTTAACTGAATTAGTACATGGTGTTGAGGCATATAACCTGTAAAAAACTACACTACAGCAGGCTTTGAAGAAAGATCATTTGCATACATCTTTTTTACATAAGTTTGAGGGCAACAAAAAGGGCACATACACATACATACGCATACATACACACACACAGGTTTGTATTCATATCTTTTGTGGGGACCATCCATTCATTTCTATGGCCATAGCCGTAATTCTAAGTATGACAACCTAAAACGCTAACCAGCTCTAACCTTAACCATAAGTAACTAATCAAAATACAATACTTTTGTGTTTCTTATTTTTTATTGCAGTTACAGATTTTTTTTTATTATTATTAAATTGAGTTTCCCTTTGTGAGGTCCCACCAACGTCTAAATAAATTTTTATCACACTGTGGGGACACTTGCTTCCCACAATGCTACATATGGATGATTGACATACACCTTTACTGGCATTCCAACGGTCCTCAGCAGACATGCTTTTAGCTGAACTGCTAAAGATTTCTTTCATACACTTATGTCATGCACAAAGGAGAGAGAGCATCCCACATTATCTGCTGATTGCTTTCTATGCTTCAGTAATGACAGCATGCAGTCCACAGCTCCAGACTGGTATATATGTCACCCATTCTTTCCTTTGTGTTTTTCTATACTCATTTTGCACACATTTTTCCTATACCTAAGTCCACCTATACCTTTTGGGAGTTACCTCTGGTACTGAGTGTGTAATCTTCTGATTAAGGGCCTGGGACAGAGTGCTGTGTAACCCCAGGATCCTCCCAGTCAAATCAAAGACTTTTTAAGGCCTTTTTAATACCATTCAAAATGAAACTGAATGTCAACTTCACAATTATACTGGCAAAACGATGAAGAATATAATAGAAAAATCATGATTGCTTTTAAGTCTTAGAAAATAATTATTTACAGATTCTGGAAAGAAGAATGACTATAAAAATCAGTTTCTTTTTTGTTAGACATTTGGTGAAGCACTCTGGCTTGTTGTAGAAACATGTTGGCTTTTAAAGATTATATGTCAAAAACTGGATTGCATGTGCTGATAGCAGAGTCTGGACATATTTCTACTTAACACTCAATGCACTTATTTACTTATGGGTTTAACAAAATAAACACAATCAAGATACTGCTTTAAGTTCTTTATTACTGCACCAATGATGTGTGGTCCATGACATACACTATTTACCTGATGGTAGATAATTAAAATGAAATGGAGGCCTATATGCAGTACTTCATTAATATTTACCCGGTATGTACAATGTGTAAATATATATTTAATAACACACGCCTGAAATGGATGTGCCATTTAGCCTACAAAATGTTTACAGGCCTTGAAATTAATTTTCCAAAATGCGGGACAATTTAACAAGCAAACAAATCCATCTGTTTGAACACATATATTCAGTTGTCATTCTATCGCTTTCCTTCTCCTGATCGTTTATGCCCTCGCTACAGAAGAACAGATGGATTCGTTTGTGTGTAATATATATTATATATTTATTTATTTATTTTTTTTACTTTGACCGTGTTGGACATGGGACTGCAGCAATTGAATAGATGTTCTCAGTGACACTTGTTACTACCCCATACCACCTGCCTGATTTGTATACTTGCAAGTCTGCGCCTGTGCAGCATTTTACATCATGGGTGCCTGTATTACATTTTCTTGCACTGCCCGATCCATTCATCCTGCCATTGTACGGCAAACCATGTTGTCTACAAATGCAGCAAACTGTATTGGTTGCTTTTGTTTAGCAAGAAGTAGTGTTAATGATTCCAATAAAAATACAGGTGGGTGGAAAAATGTGTTTTCTTTGCTTGTCAGTTTGTGTTCACTAGTCGTCTGTTTCCAGGTTTTTGATTAACACTTATACCTAAATTTCCAGTGTATGAAATATTAGTTTATATTTCCATCAGTTGAAATTGAAGGGTACCCTGTGGGTGTTTGGGGTGAGACAGTCATCGATCAATTTCATTACTTAAAAATTAACGTTGGAAGGCTTATTCAGTTGGATGTTATTACTGAGTGTATTATTGGTTACGAAACAAGAAAAGACACACACTCCTTTTTATTAATTTTTCATCCTGGTTAAAGTCCTGATATGGAAGGGGAAGAAAAACTCCCAGTCTGCTCAATTACAATTAAGAGCCATGGCCCATGTTTGGGTGTAATCACAGGGTTGTCAAACGGTGCATTGGCAGAGCAAAGCGAAACCGGGGGTGGAAACCAGAAAGGGTAGGCCATGTTGATTTCTGACATCTCTTGTGTTCAAGCAGCACGGAGCCACTGTGGGGAGGAACGGCCTCAAACAGGACTTGCGAGGCCACTGTGGGGAACGCAGACTTGACACAGTAAATTAGCATGCTTTATAACTGTTACACTGGATAAGTCAGAAAAACAGCACTGTGTACACAGTGATGGATTATTTTGTGAGGCTAATGAGCGTTATAATAATCTTCAGAAACTGTGTGGGCTGACAAAGAGGACTGTATGACTTGGAAGTTTGAGATCTTGATGAAATCTGCATTAGGACTTGTGCTAATTACCATCATTATTATTCATTACCTTGACAGTTGCCCTTGTCAAGAAATTACAGAACAGGACAGAACTCCAAGAACATGAATATCAATGAATGAGTGAATGGCAGGGGAAAAAACAAAATTTCACAAAATGTTGTGAGGTCAAAGTGGTTTTAACTGTGGCCTGGGGAGGTCCCAGATTCAAAGCCAGGATGGGAAACTGCCACTATTACCTTGAGAAAGGCAGTTTGTGCAGATGCCTGCAGCACAAGGTCAAATATATTTATAGGTTCAGGAGAAGTGTGTTATAAATACATAAAAGAATGTGCTATAGGCCTCTGCTGGACAAGCAGCATCACAGTTAAAAAACACTGCTGAGTTCTGAAGGGCAATTTCTCGACAGTATGTTACAAGGCAGCTATTTCTTCATATTGGGGGGGGGGGGAGAGACCCCACACACCCATTCTCACCCATGTATGTGTCTCATGGAGAGCAAGACAGGGTAGGAAGAATTTCCCCATAGGGATCAATAAAGTATCGCTATATGATAGGGATGTGTATCTCTCCACGGAGGCCGAAGCAATACACACCTCGATGCACTGCCAATGGTCCAATACATTAAAAATACATATGAAGCAACTACTAATGCGATACAATATGACTCACCCCATTGCAATGCAGTGCACTTCAACACAATGAGATTCAAAACAAATATGATGCTATACAATTCAATATGTTGCAGATACAGAAATAGTACAGAGGCGGAATCAATCTAAATATATAAATTTGGTCAAATATTATTGGTCACATTTCACAAAAAGGCAAAGGGCCTTTACTAATAATTATATATTAATAAATCAGGTTTTACCGATGCAAAGATGTTAGAAACAATGCATCCAGTATTCATCCCGATTGTACTCGGTGCACGCTTTTTTATTTATTTATTTATTTTTAATCGGTACAATGAATCTGAATTTTTATGCTGGTGCACTGATGCGAATCTGTAAGTATAGTTTCTCTACTATATGACAGATCACACAAGGGGAAAGAAAGAGAATAAAAAGAACAATTTGACAAGAGAATTTCAAGACAAGATCAGTCTATTCATGTTTAAATTCAAGCACATTTACTATTTGTCTGTCTTAGTCCAGAGTATAATCTGGAATTTATAGATCAATAATTCTAGGAAACAGACATTACGTATTGAGGAAGTTAAACATATGTAACAATCCATAATAACTTCTGCTGCTCTGCAGGCGCTATGCTTAATCAAACACCTTCTGCGACAGGAAACCAAATTCCATAAAACAGCTCTTATCCAGCTGTTCCATTCTGCTCACCTACAAATTTTAGCACAAGCAAGCTTTCCCATTATTAACAGTTGACACAAGGGTAAGAGGGATTTTAGTTCTGGAAGAAGCTTAGATGACAAACCTTGTCCTGTCATCACTTTTTTTTCTGCCAATCATTCCACTGACCTGCTCCATGAAGCAAAACCTACAGCTAATTAAGGGTGAGCTTCCAACCTACGATAGGTCATATGATCACTTACACCAGGATTTAGAGCTCAGACAACAAATCACATTCTTTCTGGTTATTATGGATATGAAAATATTTGTCAAAATCTTTTACCCTTCAGTTTAATTCAGGGTAGGGCTGGGCGATATCATATTCATATTATATTGCACATGCACATTAATCACCAGGGCTTCAGATGACAGGTGAAACATCTGGGTGGATTCCAGTTTTGCGGTACCATACGGATGTTTATTTATGCCCACAATATGTTAAGCAGATTAGTATTAGGGCTTAAATATTAATGAGATGCGTTTCGCGACACCTAAAAGTTAGTTATCTGTATACACTTGGCATATCTTTGTTTATTAAATTCGGTTAGAGGGGCACACCACGTAATATTGTTTTGGTATACCCTGGTTTGTTATAATTCAGTGCAATATGCACTCTAGCGGAGCACACTACATAATATTGTTTTGGTAAACCCTGGTTTGTTATACTTCAGTGCAATATGCACTGTAGCGGAGCACACCACATAATACTGCTTTTGGTATACCCTGGTTTGTTATACTTCAGTGGAATATGCGCTGTAGCGGAGCACACCACATAATATTGTTTTGGTATACTTCAGTGGGATATGCACTGTGCACTGAAATGGCAGTGAAGAAAGGAAAAGCTCAGCAGCCACGACATCTTTCAAAAGAGGAGATCTTGCGGATAAACAAGGTAAAAAGACGTTGGTGGTGTGACGGTACATTTCGCAGTTTAAAGTCCGACACGTTTATTAAACAAAAGTATACGCCAAATTTATACTGATTACTAACTTTTTGGCGTCATAAAATGCCTCGTTAATATTTTAGGTGCACTACAGCCCTAATTAAGGGTAAAATTCTTTTGATAAAAGTTATGGCTGAAGTGCAGCATGCATACAGTGTTGAACACAGAAACATTTCTGTGATGTGGTGAAACTCCCAGGATGAATTCTTGATCCCCTTGATGTTGGGACTTCTGCCTATAGTGACTGCTGATCCCCACCAATTGCCCCACAAGGTAAGACAACTGCCAGGATTTAACTGACTAACATAAGCCTATGGGCCTTCATGAATGCACTCAAGGGCACTCTTCACTGCTCTTAAAAGGGCAAAGAAAGCAAAGATATGCAGGAGTAGCTGTAAATAGAGTGACATAGGCAGGAGTCAAGATGAGCAAAAAGCAGACAAAATCACAACTGCAATAAAGCCATAAATAAAGACAATTTATCTGATAAAAATGGCTGAAAGAGGAGCTCCGGAAGATGCTTCAACAGGGAAGCAGTAACCTAAAAGCTATAACTTATATAGGATCTCAGGAGCTCGGTCCAGGCTGCAAGACTACACTTTTCTGGGTTTACCATGTGGTCAGAGAATGTGTCCTTGACAGCTAAATCATCAGCACCAGCTAGTAGATACTCCACTAGACCTACAAACAACTTCATAAACTGCAACAACCTCGCATTACAATTATTTCTGTAATTTCAGTCATTTTATATTACTGACAATATTGTACCTGAAACACAAAAATCATGATTTTGCAATCACGAGGTGTAAAGAAATACTTGTTGACGGAGAAAGAAATAATTAAACAAACAAATAAATGTTCACATTAACCACACTCAGGGCTCAATTAGAAAGGTTACTTCATCCAGATGAGATGCATCTTGACAACAGTGAGGCAAAGCATTAGATGCAAGCATCTGTCACAGTTTGGGGTCGTCAAATTTCACTGCTGATGCCCTCCAGTCATCAGGTGAATCATCCCAGATAAAAGCTTAAGACTCAGATGGTGAATCATGAGCTCCACTCCTGGCTTCATGTAAAAGATAACATTACAAAAAAGAAAAGAAAAACACCAATTGATATAAATATCTTTCTGTTATAGTGAGAAAAGAACTGATGAGAGGTTTAAAGCTCTGCGTGTCAGATTTTCACCTTACTGCGATTATAAATATCAAAACCAAAAAACATGCAGAGCCATCAGAGTAATGCTATTCGTGAAGCAGCATTGCGAAAAGAGTTCCTGACCTGTTTTTGATAATGAGGTAAAAAAGAAGCCATTGTGAGCAGGGAGACACTGTGAAATCACAACATCACACAAACGAAAAGAAAAGGCAAAAAAAGAAAAAAAAAACACCTCAAAACTGAAAGCTAACCAAATTTTACGCTCCAGCTTGGTGTGCTGTTAATTTAGTTTTAGCATGCCCCCCATCCCAGCTTAGGTTCATAAAATTACACAGAGTATGTGAGCCTGGGATATTAGGGAAAATGACACTCGCTAACAGGACGCTGGGTACATTACATCTGCCCGCTCTGCAAATTATAAGCAAATGAGTCCACTAGTAGGTGACCAGTCACCATGAGAGGGAGAGCCATGCATGACCCGTGCTATTTATATAGCAAGCGGTTTTGGCTCTTTTTGAGTGTGAGAAATTTTCATTTAAGTTGACTGCAGTAATCCAGGCTCCATTACGTACTACAGCATGATGAAAAACACAAAGTTAGGCAATCATTCCTGCAGAGGTCACCAAAAAAAGTCCACGTGCGCAGTCCCAGACACTGCTCCGAAAACAGCGTAATCTTCAGCAGACATCTGTGCAAAGTACGCCTGGTAATTGGGCTATTAGGTTTACATTTACTGCATCTGGGTACTGCAGCCATTGCAAAGTCAACAGGATGGATTTATAGAGGAAACTGGCCTGGCCACTTGCTGATTAGGACTATCAGACTTTCAGTGGGCTAATTAACAAGATTAATCATATGCAAAATGTTTGATTACAGGTCATGCGTCTTATGCTTCTTAATTGCGAAGCACTTCAGTCTGTGCATTTACACTCAAGAAAAAGAGCTACTTATCAAATCGGCAGCAGACTATTTACTGCATTGTATCCTGTCCCATCAGCTATTAGGCCTGCAGAAATACAGCGTGCATAAATTACACTGCTATACTGAAGATTTATTGGGAGGGGAGAGTTTTATTCAGACTGAGAGAATTACAATAGTGCATGAGGTCCAATGTTAGTGCTAAGATTATCAACAAGAGTTATGATTTCTCGCTTGCAAATTAGAAACAAGAAACTCAAGGGATCAATAGTCAGATAATTTTGTAAAGCATAATTCATGACTTGGCAACCTTGACAGTGTATCTTAGTCAGGAAAGCGAGGCAAAGTTAATTAAATAAATGCTTTTATGCTCCACTCTCCTGCTCACCTGTCATCAGAAAGGAACTCGCATTACCTGGCAAAGGAGCACTTCAAGCAGTGGGCATACATTTAAGCGATTTCTTAAAAGACCAGACAGGACACATCACTTTGATCACAGCAATTTAATGACACTGTTCCAACATACCATTGCTTGCTATGCATCTGGAGTCTGCAAGCAAAGTAGCACCACACCTTGGATTCAACGGCATTGAAATTGTGTAGCCAGACGGGTTTTAAGTACGGCAAACAACGCACAGAATTACACTGAATGTGAAGATCACAAATAGATATTCCAGGTCCATCCCAAGTGGCTGAAGCTCATAAAGATAAAACAGACATTCATCTGTAGTATGCGCAATATTCAGAGAAGTGGCAGTTACTCTCTACCTATGACATGGTTAATTAATTGAGTTATATGCATCTGCAGGTTTCAGCAATTTTTTTGCTGCATCCAGTTTTTTGACACACTCATTTTCCCTTATTGTTTTACTGACCGAATACCATGAGCCAGCTCCACTTCCAGGCACGCCTCACTTAGCCTTTGATGTTACATAATGATCAATACAGCGCAGAAGAAGCAGAAAAGACTGTAATGGAATGGAATAAAGCTGTGAACTGGGTCTCCTCAAAGCTTTTTTAAAGCAACATGCCACAGCCTGTCGAATACCCAGCCGAAGACGCACAGCGTAAGATCTTTAAATCCAATCTAGTTGCTGTAACGGTATGAAGACATTGATTTTTTAAGAAATGTAAGGAAAAAAGGCTAAGGGTGAGAAAGAAAGAAAGAAAGAAAGAAAAAGAAAGAAAGAAAGAAAGAAAGAAAGAAAGAAAGAAAGAAAAAAAAAAAATTCTGCATGAAGCCTACCCTTACCTGAATGAATGCATCGCCTGCCAATCTCCTTCGAGATGCTCAACTTTTCCATAAATGGCCTGTGCTAATCCATTTGGGCAACTTTATTAACTGTCCAAAAAAAACATTTACCAGGTTCAATAAGACCAAATAGCACCTAGGTGTTGCATTATGAAAAAGCAGACTCTGCATATGATTGGTACATACATAAAGATGATGTGCATTTCGTTGCAGTAAGTAAAGCTCAAATAGCCTCGCCAGAAAAAAGAAATACTGAGAGGAATCCAGACTCCCATCACATTTGGTATCTAGAGAAATGTTTGCCACTGAAACATAGACCGATATTTTTTCCAGTCTCACACCTGCAACACAGCAAATGCCTCAAACATTTAAAAAATTCTATAATTGTTTTTTAATCTTCATATGTATCAACATGAAACAATACCTTCAGTTGAAATGTAGAGAGCACAGCTGTAAATCTACTTCTTCTCATAAAAATCATTTTTAGGACACAGAGGAACAGAAAAGGAACAGAGGCCACCAAACCTGCATGTCAAGGTGGACAAAAAAAACACTGAAAGTGGTCAATTAGAGCCGCCACTCAAACTGTGCTGGGAGTCCTTGGGACGGGAGAAAACCGCGGCCAGCTCACGGTAGAACTGCACATTCCATACGGACCCATCCGCATCCTCATTTGGCTCCTTTCATTTTGTGAGTAGTTTCTCGCAGCCAGGAGGGCACTGTTTCAGAGCACATTTTAGCATGCTTCCCTAAGGGCAACGACCTACAGAAGTGTGCCGTGAACTGACTCGAAACCCCACATGATCCCAGCGCAGGGAACAGAGATGGTATCTTGTCCTTTTCCTTCTTTCACAAAGAATCATATGAATCCCATTGCAACGCACTGCCTTCTATTAACTCTAATAAGTTGAATCACACGTTTAACGTTTGTTAAAAGATTTAACACCCCCTCCCCCCCTTTCCACTTGAACTACTCTCTTCTATGAATTTCTCCTCAATAAAACAGTAAGCTAATGCATATAATTTTTTATCATAAAAAGTAACGGTTTAGTACAGTTTTATAAAACATGTTGACCAGTCTTGGGCAGGGCTATATACAGCAGAAGCTATGCAGGTACGGTTAGGCTGGCCATGGGCGTCGCCGCCATTAAATCTGAGGGGGACGTGTCGCCCTCACATTTCATAATGCTTCTGACACCCCTGAGGCTGGCGGTCCCTGCTGCTGCCGCTTAGCAAATGCATCTGCACCTATAGATGTGTGTGTGCACATTTTCAATACAGTGATAAATCAGAGCGTCTTCTTCTTAACAGAAAGCTCCCATCCTGAAGACGACAGTGTCTCAGCAACCAGAGCATATATCATATTATACACGGTGTACATGACGAGGTACTGGAGCACAAGTGACAGTGAAAACGACTTCTTCTGACTGACTTTTCCTCAAGCTGCGCTAGCTTCTGAGCTCAGAGTGTAATGGAGAACAAAAAGCATATCTTGTAAGCCAAGCAGCGAATGTGCCGTATCTATCAGAGGCGATGTCTCTCAAATAGAGGACACTGTTTGCTGATTCCAGCTCTCTAAAAACAGCGAGAGAAGCAAACCCCCCTGCACACCATCAAATCCCAGTTAGGGGAAAACACAAAATCACCCTCTATCTACTTGCTCAACGTGGATTCCAGCAGCTTTGGATCCACCGGGAACTGAAAAACGAGGGGAAAAAAAAAACAAAAAAAAAAAACTACCAACCGGGAAAAATATTTCTATCACTGCAGTAGTATCTCCATTCCTTCCAGCAGAAACTGGATTTCATTTGCTCTCAATTTTTAGAACAGGGTACCTTCTACCCCCAGTTCATTATGACATCCAATATACATTTTCGCATTACGTCCCAAGCGGTGAAGGAAACTGAAGCAAATTACCAGTGTTGTGCTTTACCTTTACATTTGCAATATGCTGACAGATTTGAATTAGTCCCTGTTGGTAACTTAGTCAGCTATCATAAAAATGCAGTGGCCATTTGTGAGATACGGGTGGCCACAGGGGAGAAAAAGGCAGTTTGAATTTGAACAGCATGGGGGGGGGGGGGAACAAAAGGTGCTTTATTAATAGCAGGATGAAACATAAAACAGGACAAGGCTCTCTACAGCAAAAATAACAGTGACGCTACAAGCAAACAGAAAAACTGAAAATGGAGCCAACACAAAGTGAATGGAAGTTCTCAATGAAAAATTTCATTTTTTCTTTTTACTTGACTGGTCTTCACAGTTTAGAATAACCTTTCTTAGAGTGCAACCTATTTAACATACTTTACGCAATACATAAGTTCTTTTTTTATTTATTTACCTGTGGCAGACTGTCATCACTGCCTTCTGCTCTTAGCTTCCTGGGATGAATTCCACCTAAGGTTATTGAAATACATATACTTTTCTGTTAGATAATGAATATTACACCGTTTTGGAAGACCTCATTGAAAAAAATCTCTACAATGCATAGTCAAGAAGAATACAAAAAAAAACACTCAAACCTAAGTGCCCAGCTAAAGTATTAGCTGTTGAGAGATGCCAAGATGCTATGGCCAACAACCATAAAAGATCAAGAAAGCTCAGTGGTTGAGATGGGAAGAACCATGGATGAGTCAACAGTACCCAAAACACTTCACAAAAGAAGCCAATATGGCTGACTGGCAATATGAAAGACACTGCAAAAAGCAAGTCATCTCAAAGTCGTGGTATTTACAACAAAGCACCTGGATAATGCAGTAAAGGTGCTGTGGTCAGATGACACCTAACTTTTGGTCTAAATGCTACGTTTGGCACAGATCCAGCGTAACACCAAGACAATTATTCTGCTCAGCAGAGACTGGAAAGCCTGAGGAAAATGGAACGTGGACAGGCAAATACGAGAGCAAAGTACAAGCAAACAGAGAATGAACCATTTCTTTTTGGACTAAATGGAGGAGAAAATTCACTTTTGTAGCAGGACAATGCCCTGCAGTACAAGGCTAAAGCTTCACCAAAATGGCTTAAAAGTAAGAAACTAAATGGCACAAAATTTCTAATATGAATCTTATTGAAATCCTGCAGACTCATTGTGCTGTTAATATATGACCCTCAAAAACAACATAGGAAAGGTCACCATAAAATACGGTCAAAAAATACTCTAGACAAGAATCTCTTAAGTGTTAAGGTTCAAAATACTGGCAGTAATTGTACATATCTGTTTCAGTCACATTTTTCGTGGCAGCATTTGCAAATAAAGTATACATGATTAAAATATTACATAATTTTATGTGGTCCTTCCCAAAATTTGATACAATCAGATTTGAACAGGCCTGAACATTTTTATAAGGCACTGTATATTTTAATAAGCAGATTACAAAATAAATATTTGGGTGATTGGTACAGTTGGAAATTATTCCATGATAGCTTGAACAACTTTAGTAAATAAGGACAGATGTCTAATACAGGTTTTGATACACATCTTCCTCGACCACCACAGAAAAACCCAAAAAGACCATTTTCTAAAAGGATATTTGAGGCATCTGGGTCGCAGAGCTATGACTGAAGCCTAGAAACATGTAAACACGTTCCGCCTCGAGGTTCATGAGAAAAGGCTGGCCAAGCACCTCCTTTGGTAACATTCTTATATATATCAAACCATATATATCAATATTCATGTTTTTTTACACCTACTACACAAAAGCAAAACTGCACAAGGCCAACTACTCAAATGTTACCTGGTAACTACTCAATGGCCCAGAATCTCATCCACACCAGTATTTAACTAATTCTTAAAATAGACACGGGTACTTGTCACTAGGGCATGATGCAGTACAACAATTAACACTTTTACCAATGTAATTAAAAGGACACTACAAAAGCATTGTTTGACTAATGCTTAAGCAGTTTATGTGTAGCCCTCTGCTATATTTTCTTTTATTTCTATGTTGCATTACAAAATGTAGAAATGTTTTGAATGTACTATGCCAATATGTTTATTTTCTTATGGCATGATTTTTGTTTGCCCTTTAAAATATCTTGTGTTAATTTATGTGAGTTTATTGGACGAGGGAAATAGTGACCTGTGAACCGGAACCCGCTGGAGAGGAGCGGGAGAGTGGCGATGGCTGACTGCAGACGGTTAGTCTGATGCTGCATGGAAGAAAGTTTAGAATTATACGGTTAATACCCACCTCTAGGCTTAGGGAGTGGTGTTATGCGAGAGAGGGTAGTTATCAATCTGATAACTTCTATCAGTGAGCGTGGATGTGAAGTTTGTTGGAGTTATAATGCTGCATGTGTAGTATTATTAAAAGTGCATCATAGCGCCTCGCCGCCATCTTAAGAAAAACGCGGTCTCCAACAGCAGCAGTCAGCATTGTCCGGAGGTTCAGGGATTTGGTGAACTGAGCTGCGACTCCAGAGGACAAGTTCGTCATTCACCCTGACAAGGTGGACGGAAGAGGACACTCAAAGCCGGTACAACGGGACAGGAGAACGGGACAGGACACAGAATTCCGAGCATTCCCCTGCAACGAAACCTTTCCTCTCGTCGAAAGTGGCAAGCGCCTGGTCCTGTATTTTTCCTTTGCTCACAAAGCGAAGCAGCCATTTTGAGGTTGGGCCTCACCGCGCCCAAGCAACATATCAGGCCTGCACTGAGAGTGACAATTTAGTTTAATACTGCCGGCATAGGTGTTTGTGAATTTAAATGATTTCAGTTGTAATAATTGTCATTTATTTTATTGGTAATCTAAGTTTAAAAGTAAAGGTATGTGTTTTCATTTTACCCTGGAAGATGGTGATTATCTAAACTGGGAGTACCCGTGGTAGTTGAGAGCGGCTGAAGCTCATACCAATTAGGGGAGAAAACAACATCTCAAACCTCCACTCACCAATTATTGTAAATAAGATAAGAGGACTCAGGGCGCCCCAAAGAGATAGTGGATAGGGTTTAGGAGTCATGCCTGTTACCGCGGCATGGGGGCGCTACATATGCCTTTACAAAATCAATGTTAAAGAAAAAAATCAAACTCAATCTCAGGATTAAAAAGAAGCAGTGCAGATGTACATGACAAGGGTAACCCTTCAAAACACGCAGCTCCTCCATCAGCAATTGTCTAGTGAATATGACGACAGTGGGCAACACACTCCCACAGCTACAATGCTAGGAAGTAGCCATCTACAAAAATAAAATTGGCCATGCCAAAAATGATCTCACCTGCTTCTCCCTGATGGACGAGGGCCAGTCCCCAGGAACTGGCAGTGTCTCCTCTGGCTCGGACGCTCCGTGAACATCGGCGTCAGCCAGGAAGGATGGTGCACAGTGGCTGTATTTATTCTGCTCTGCTGTGAGCAATGCTAATTGAACTTACTCTATACTCTATCCAGGTCACCATAAAGCAAGTAGTTCACAAATTGGATTTTTCCCCCTAGTATCAGAAGAGTTCACAGAAGTAGAAAGGCAGCACGTCACCTCGGTATTAATTCATTGACCCAAGCTTCTGCTTTTGACTAATCTCTTGCTGGGTTAGGATGTGCGGGTGTCTTTTAAAGCCATGTCTTCTTTGTAAGCAACTGTATTGAGTAAGTCATACCGCTGCAATTAATCCTGGTGCTGCATCTTGTTACCTTATTTTCCATTTTCCAAGTGTCCGGTGAAAACTTTTGATGCTGAAGCAAGGAGAGGTTTGCAGTTGATACTTGGGGGGGGGCATAAATTGCACACCACTGAGTTAATGGCAAGAGGGAGAGCAAAGCCTTTTAAATGTTGCTGCTGGCATACAGCATGTCGTTTGGCAGCGCTGCCAAAGGCTCTCTTGCTAATAATTTAGGGTCTGACTAATTAATGTATGGCATCAGAGACTGGTTTGACAGTCCAGCTGGATGGCCTTTTTGTCATAAAAGGTGCCAGAACATTAACCTGAGGTCTCATGATGGGGAGGGAGGTAGGGGGAGGGGGTGAGGAAAAAAAAACTAAATCTACCCTGTCATAACAGCAAATGTGGAGGATCAAGGTTACAATAGCAATGTGCCTCCTGGTAAATGATGGGTCACAGTCCAATTAGCTGGACCATGACAGCACCTGACGCCACAGGCACGAAACATCAACCCGCGGCCCGTCGTCATTAACGCTACCCTTCTGTTACAAAACAAAAACACAGACATGTGCCTGCTATAAAATCCAGCCTATGTACTGTACACGTATATATCCATTTAATTATCATCCCTGGAGTACTGTCATCATATTTCAAACTGCTCAAAGACCGAAAATGCTGCATTCTAACATACTATTTATTTTGCCGTTTCTACCTTCAAACAACTGAAACACACATAACGGAGGAAAAAAACCTTCTGTAAAACGCCTTTCAAGGTAGGTTCCTTTACAGGGCTGTTTTCCCAGGTAAGACGGTCACGGAATTCCATTACTGCCGATGCTCAAGTCTTATATTTTTATTTGGCTGCAAGGCCAACCCAAAGTGGAAACGTAATGATATTCCGTTACCAGCCATCTGCTGCCTTCAGTGGGGCCACACAGACTTCCATTGTGTATGGAACCCTGTTACTGAACTATCTTTGGAGGGCTGGAGAGGGTCCCAGGTCACTCCAATTCACTGTCCCAGTCCCAGCTGACCACAACCAACCCCATGCACGCAAAATGAAAAGGTGTCTTATTACAGCAAGGCGTGCAACTTTGTGAAATTACCGGACTTTGCTCCCATGAAAATCCTTTCTGGTAAATGAAAATGATGTAACAGTGATGTTTGGAGAGCTGATAAAAGCCATGAAGGGTGTGAATGGGTTTGGGGGGGGGGGTGCATGCAACAATAATTGTTCAGATGTTCTCCACTCACTTTAACACAAAAGGCAATGGAGCCATATTTAGGCTAGGAGGTCAGAATTTTCTTTTTGTATAACCTAATGGCTATATGTCAAAAAATGCAGCTTCCATGGAGAACAACGCCAAGACAAAACCCAGGGGAGACTGCACCTTGCAGCCAGCCATGCTGTGTTCGTATTTAACGGCGCTCTGCCATCCAGAGTGGAAGAAATAAGTGCTTTTTTGTCATACCTGGCCACAAGGCCAGGGGCAGATTGCGAGGCTATGTGCTCTAAATGTAATTGCGCCAGAGGTTTAGCAGCTTAGGACGCAAATAAACAGCGGCATCTGAGCGTCGCAATGGGCCTGCAGACACTTGGAATACGGTTATTCACATTAGAAGTACAAATAACACAACACTCAGCTTTAAATCTCACTCAGTGAGAGATGAAACATGGCTGGAGTCACTGCATTCGCCTTCCTTAGCAACAGCAAAGCGGAACTGTGCTTACAACATGCTGGCAGCGTAGCCTGTGCTAACCTCATTCAGGTCAGATGAAATTAGACTTATTCAGGATCAATAACACTGGAACAACAATAAGATGCATTCAGCTGCAAAGAGCCACAAATAGCAATCAGTGCATGCATCCTGCCACGTGCTTGCAGTAACAGGAGCAATCACTTGTTCTAAAGCAGATGCATCCTTTTAGTTGTCAAAAGCACACTGGTATGTATATGTTTGACACCAATCACAAAAGGCATGCCAGGAGTCAGAGCAGGGTGAACGCAAGAGGACGTGCAGAAGATGCAGCAACAGATGAAGTCAATACAAGCCGTGCGTGGACATTTTCCAGATTAACTGTGCCACTAAGGTTGCACCTGTCATCAGCCACCCCTGACAGGAGCACGGTGAGCATTAGGGCTACATCCCACCGAGGGGTGAAGATGAAGCTACAGACATGCAGGGGTCAGACAACTTCCATCACAAACATAAATGAAGAATTTCACAAAGAACTTACTCTTGACTGTATGGATAAGCACAGAAGCACAGCTCGGGAGAACAAGAGAAGCTGCTAGTGATGGACATGTGACTGGTGCTCTCCTCTAGCATTTAACTTCTCATCAAATCTTAAAGTGCTTCAGTAAATATCCCAGTGCACTACGAAAATGCGCACCTGCTAATCAAATAAATACTGTATGAGACGGGCCTCCCATCTTCCGCCCATCCCAGTGACTGGAAATGTGGCTTTGGGATCCTGGATCCAGCTGTGGCGCAGTTACGCAGAACCCCAGGTGGGATGGAGAAATGCAGCCCCTGGAAAGCGGCAGGCAGGGGGCTGAAATGGGCTGGAATTAAAGTCGTTCTTTGCGATTCCACCAGTCCTCCTCGGATCCATCTCCACAGTCAGTGAGGGAGGGAATGGCAGGAGATGGGGCACCCAGGGCAAGATCACCCAGCCCATCTGTCTAACAGTTCATTTTGGGGAGTGAAATGCTTCCAGCTAATTTGTCAGGAAATTGGATTGGGGAGGGAGGGGGGGGGGGAAATGGCAGAAATGGAGAGATCCGAAGTCGTTTTTGTCTGATCACCCCACCCTCTGCTGGATAACAGAAAAACCATGAAAGATAACAGGAAATGCCTGTAGCATTAGTACCAAGCAGTTTCCAGAAAGCCTGAAGTAGGAAGTCACCTTAAAAAGGTCAAAGTTTATCAACGAATGGAAAAACGTGTACCTTGCATAGATGGTTCTGTGATGGCATACGTAAGAATACTGCATCAGGACCAATGCCTTTCATCAGTTCCATGATGCAGCCTAGATTATTTTTAATAATGGCCACAATATGAAGAACAGAGCAATAACATGCATAACTGAGAGGGAAGCCGCTGGCGGCGCCTCTTCAGGGGCCAGGCACCAGGTCCCCCTCCTTTACATCTTCTCTCTCCTGAGCTCCAGGCCCTTCATTCACATGCTCCAGCTTACTGCCTCCCACCATTGTGTTTCAGGATTTCTTGTAACAATATCATTTTTTTTAAGTAAAATTCTCTTCTTGTATATTCAAGAGAACAGAGGCGACGGATGTGAAACATTAAAACGCCGCCACAAAAAGCCACAGGACTCCAATCTGCCTGTATTATGTTCTGCCCCGGGAGCTTTTTAAAGTTTCAGCTAGACGGACCAAAACACATTATTACCCAAAGGTGGGAAGCACCGGGGGTTCCTTTTAAACACTGTGCCCATCTATTTCACTAAGTATTAAGGCACAGAAGACTAAAATGAAGCAAGAAAATGGACCAAGCAGGAGGAAGGTACCGTATCACCAGCTTTAGCAAGTTACGAGGCTGCACTTCTTTTAGGGAGGACTGACTTCATCACCAGCGCCACCCAAATATCCCAGCTCGGAATTCAATATCCAACTGGCAACTGTTTTGTGGACCAGTTTTATTTATTCAGCAGTGTGGACTCGTGATCAAGAATAAATAGTGTCAATTTATTAGCAGATGGGGCATTACAGCTTAAAGGGCCTCCCTGGTGAAAGGCAAACTTGTCTCAAGCAGCGCCTGCCAGCCCCAATCCCAGTGCCACCTTACGGAGCAGCCTGGGAGTGGAAAGACAACCACGCTGTAAGAATTTAATGAGGATATCCTTCAATCCCCAGCATCTGACTCTATGACAGGCTGCTTCTTGCCATGTGGTTATTTTATGCTTGGGAAACAAAGTGGGTACCCGCACAGAAGCTAGCCCAGTGGGATACAGCTCGTGCAGGCGCTCAGAGTGGAGTACCCAGGGACACAATCTGTGGGAACTTCTCCCTCCCCAACAGGGACAACAAAGGAAAAAAAAATAATCTGATTTTTAAACATTACTCTGGATCTGGATTTGACCCAAAGTGATATCAACCAGCAAATCCGAGGGAGCAGGAAAACAACAAAAGCTAGAAATTGGATTTCTCCTGCTTGCCGCTTTAGTTAAAGCCACACATCGCCACAGAGAAGCACATTTTGAAAGCTGTGAGAAGCACATTGAAGTTCTTGGGTTTCGTGACGGAAATTATTTGGCTGAAGGCGAAATAGCTAAATGAGAAGATATAGTTAGCTAAAACTGAAAACTAAGATGAAGGTCATCCTAATCTTCAGGGATGCATCTTAATGATGGAGAATGGCAGCCAGACAGTGGTTACAAGGCATTAAAATCTTCAGGACGCTTAGTCAATGATTTGAAATTTAACCAAATAAATCAATACAAAAATACTCATTGAAGCATACTGTGCTTAATATTACTGACTATGAACCAGCAGCGGAAAGTAACTATTTGATTATCCTATGATGCTTTTATCTCTTAATTCAAAATGCCGTCCAGTACATACCATTGCTCAAAATACTCCCTCTGCTGGTGTGCACACACTTTAACCGTCATGTGCAAATGTTCTTAGCTTTCAAAATATTCCATTTAGGAAAATTTAATCTTTTAGAATTATATTATCGTCTGAGTTTACCGTCATAAGGTTCCGGTTTCCGCAATAACAGATCAACGCAGACACAAAACACCCCAAAATTAACATAACACTAAGCTGTGAAAATTGTTAAGATGCAAAGAATAAAGGTAACATCAACAGCGGCAAGTGTAACAAATGCTACAGGGAAAAAAAAACAAACATATTCCAGTATTGAGCACCTTGTCCTGTGATTATCAGCTCATGTCTTCCGTTAGACAAACAGTAAGTGCCAGCTGTTTACCAGTTGAAGTCATACTTTTTCCATGTTGTAAATTTAATTACTTCAACAGAATGAAAATATGGGAGAGAGATTTATCTTATACTCAGTCCAGAACTGTGATAAAATTTCATTTATTAATGAAAACTATAATTGTTTAAACTATTCTGCAGCATTTTTGGAATCTGAAACAAGAAAACAGTTCAAAACTTTGTAATCAGCTACTTCAGAGACCACCAGATACCAAATACTACCTATGTGAACAGCACAAACCAGGAGAACCAGCACAAATTGAGTACTCACCCCAAACTATACTCTGTTCACCAAAATATTTCTTGGGGTAAACAAATTTAAACATGCCAAAATCGCAACACAATCTAAAAAAAAGTACCAAAAATGTTTATTTTACATTCATGATGTGCAATCATTCTAAAAGACATTGTTAAGTATACTGGACTGTGATAGGGATAAGCCTATGCTTATAATTGATGAGAGCCTTTTTTGCATTATTGAATTTTGGGAAATTTGTCTCTCAGATTTGTAGCACTGTATGTTCATTGTTATAGTTTCCAGGAACACAAAAACACACTACAAGATACCAAGACTTGCTGATAATGAAATGGAACATTTAAAAAAAATTTGTTAAGGTGGGGTTAATGGATAATTTCACCTGTAGCTTTTCATTTGCCCTTAATGACTCGCATACAAAAATGACATAACACTGAGACTGCTTACAGCTTATGGTTCCCTTTTAGACACAGGGATGGCACATTGATTAATCCACCCATCCATCCATTTTCTGTAACCACTTGTCCTATTCAGGGTCATGGGGGACCCAAAGCCTATCCCAGAGGCTACAGGCGCAAGGCAGGGAACAACCCAGGATGATGCCAAGCCGTAACAGGGCACACTCATGCCAATCGCTCACACATGCAATCCTACAAGCAATTTTTTACTCCAGTTCACCTTAGCATGGTTTCGGACCGGAGTACCCAGAGGAAACCCCATGACAACATGTGCCTTGTTTCCACCAACACGGTGCCGGTGCTGGATTTTTTCCCAATCCGGAACTAGTTCCACACGTTTCCATTGCAAAAAAACTTGCCCTGAGCCAGAGAAAACGGCTCCAGTATGGCACCATAGAAAAGTCACAAAATTTTGCACCATAATCAGCGAAAGTGGGACGGGCAATCACGTCCAAACCTTCCGCATACCCAGAAAATTCAATCCATAACCAATAAAATTTAGTTTAATATCGCCGGTGCCGCCAGTCAAACAACTTGCCAGCTTATTAACAGAATAATGTAATTTCATCGAATCGTTTTTTTATTCTGTGAAAAAAAGAAAAATCTATCTGCTGGCCAATTAATAATAATAATATTAATAAAGTACAATTATGTCGCAGGTCAAATAAATAAAATATCATGAGTGGCGAAAAGATAATGATGCAGTCTGCAAAGTCCAGTTTTTAGCATTACTGGGTGATCCTTAAAAGCACAGCAGTAAAACAGCGAGCGAGAATAAACTAATGCACACAAACGGGTGTCTTTACGGAGACAAAATGTTGTAAAATAACTTAAAATAGTATGGACTGTATTTGGTGAAAATAAGATATTTTTCATAAAATATTAACTTGCACTAAAACACTAAAATTCACATAAATAATACAATGTTGCATTGTTTTTTATTCTGTGAAAAACGAAAGATTGATCTGCTGGCCAGATGTAATAATAAAGCATAAATATGTCGCAGGTCAAATAAATAAAATATGAGGCGGACTGCAAAGTTCGGTTTTTAGCAGACTTTTATTGTGCAATTCATTAAAACACAGCAGTAAACCAGCGAGCGAGAATAAACTCACACACACAGACGGGGGAGACTTTATGGAGACAAAAGTGGATACAGTGCAACGAGTCATACTTCGGAATTTTTTTCGATTCGGCAGCTTGTAAAAACTTCATATCCAAAACAGATCAAAATAAATTCAAAAAACAAAACATAGATTAGCCTTTACTTCAGTTTCACTTCTGCCTACGTAACATTTCTGTTCCGCTCTTTTTCAAAACCAGTGGAAATGTGTGCAGGTTCTCAAAAGGCACCAAGTGAAAACCAGCCCAGCACCGGTTCTGTGTTGGTGGAAATGAGGCAATGGGGAGAACATGTAAACTCCATACACATGGGACCCTGGCTGAGACTCAAGTCCAGGTCCCAGAGGTGTGAGGGAACAGTGCTAACCACTGCACCACCATGCCACCCCACAATGATCCAAAAATGAATATTTTATAATGAGAACCAGTCTATTACATTAAATTTAATGCTTCAGTCTTACTACTTTGTAAATTTCAGCCATTCACCTTGTCTCTCTGTACCCAGGTCAAAAAAAACAAAAGAAAAAACATGGCAGGAGGAACAACAAATTTCTGCTTGCATTAACTTTGTGATCACTCAATCTTTGAATTAGCATAGAGTTGCTTTCTTCTACGTACATTAGCGCACCATGAGAAAGACAGGAGAATCACGAATGCATAACAAATACCCTTTGTTCCACAAGTGGTCCTTGAAATGCTCTCAGTGCACGTTTTCGTTCTGCACGGCTCAGTTTTGCTGTTGTGTATTTGAAGGGGAGAGTGCTGGGTGTGGGGTGTGCCCCACTTCAATGTTTAAAAAGTTCTATATTGATACTGTAATCTTTTTTCTCTTGCAGCACAAACACATCTAATGGATAAGATAGAAAAGATGCAGAGGACAGCTCTGAGTTCTGATTCATACATATTCTCTGGATGTCTTCCTTTAATTTTTTTTTCTTTTTCTTTTTTGTAACAGCAGTTTCAACTTTCATTCCAGGAGGGCTTGCAAGTGTCCACCCCAGGTCTGAAAACCCTGCTGGTAGATAAGTGAATTGCAGCAGCCTGATATATAGCAAAAAAAAATACAATATAAATTCCTGGCATACATAATTTACCCCAAAGAATATACTGAGAGATACTGGGGCTGTGGTGGCACAGCATCTCTGTAAAAAAACATTGCTCACCATGAACAGAGAACAGGGTCCATGCAGGTAGCTGCAAATTAGGCTTTTGTGCATTGGAGGAGAAATCAGACCTGTGGCCACATATCAGTGAACAGGTGTAATTCTAAGACTGAATAACCTGAAGAGCCTTGACAGCCAAACAAAGACACTGAGAAAGAATGGGGATAGCTGTACTGTACAAAGTCACAGCAGCATTTCTATAATATGCTCAGAGCAGGGAAAAGCCACTATGATCTCCCAGCATAAAAAAATCAAAAGGCAAAAAAAAATGCATATACAAAACTGCCAGCAAAACAAACATCATTGTTTTAGCTACTAATACACTTTTGTGTACTTTATTAAATATATCGACGACCCTATTAAATACAAATAGTTCATAGCATCAAAATACAGAACAAAATTGCTTATCGGCCTATACGAAGCTTTTTTACTTGAGAGTTTTTGCTATCCTACTACACCTTGTTTACAAGGCAGACAAATGAAAATATTGGCTTTGTATTTACTGACAATATTACTGTAGTCTTATATAATCCTTGGTTTTTGTGATCTCCAAGACAGCACGTCCCACACAAACAGGAGTTCAAGTGGGTTGTCTTGCACAATATATGATCCACGGTGTTTCTGACAGCAATCAAAAGTCGGGAATCTGAATTTGTACAGTTTCCATCGCAGACAACTTGTAGCTACAATGGGCAGGCTGATGTTCATGTAAGTCCTTTGACATTCGTTCTTCCTGCAAGTCCTATAAGTTGGCATCCTGATGATTTCTGCACCTGACTGAGCCCACCAGCTACAACAATGTCAATCTCAGGCAGCAACACAGTCAAGTCCTTGACTGTTACAGTATAACCTCTGTTCTTCTATTGACACCATCATGTACCTGGGGCATAAATCACTGGTGTAATGAAGCCCACACGGGCTGCAGGCATGGCTGCGCCTGGCAGCCGCGACATATCGTGGGGCAGCAGAGTGCCCCCATGTGCTCCCTCTGATTTGATTCATCGCTCCTCTGCTACGCTGCAGGATCAGAAGAGGATGAAAGACAGAGATGGCTGACTGAAAGGTCAGGAAACAAATTCAATACTCAGAAGCATGGCAGGTAGCTTGAAGCAGAACCCCCTCTCCTAGAAGCACCCTAAACTCGTGTCCCTTGCCCAATCAAGTTAACACACCAGTAAAGTGTCTGATCTCGGGATCAAATGGTGCACTACTTATGAGAAAGTTGCACTTTAAAGACTGCATCTGAATGATGCAGTAAAAATATTGTATCAGAATGGTTTCATTCTGAGTTCTTTCAAGTAAATGTGGTGACATACGCATTTATATATATGGCTAAAATGACACAATAAAAGACGTATTGAATATTTTAAACTTCACATGAGAGCATAATATATCTAATTTTTACATTTGTTTTAAATGGCTGATTTTTAATGTACATTGAATATTTGCAAAGTATATTTTCTCACCCTTGCTCCATTCTTTTGGGTAATATAATTTCCTAGTATCTAGCATGGATTTAGAAATCAATGAAAAGAACATAAAAGGTATAATGCTTACTCCTCAAAACAGATAAAATCTGGCCAGTTCTGTATCACAAAATATAACAACGAGATATCATAAAACAGAATTTTACAGTAAAAAGCAAGTCACGCTGCAATGATAGACTTAGAATATGCCCTGCTTTAAAATGTGTCAACATTTGACTGAACAAGAAAGCTATTTTAAGAAAAATTCAACTGGTAAAAGTTATACTCATTGTATATGGCACAATAATTAGTAAGCAAAATTCAGATCTCCACATACAAAAAAATGAACTGCAATAACAAATGAGCCAAAGAAATAGTCATAGGGCAAATGCATTTCTGTGTTAAGTGTACCATGGAAGGTCTTAACCTTAAGATTTCTCTTGTCACTGCCCGAATTTTACATGAACTCTTTCAACAGGTGTGTGTGTGTAACACATACAGACACACACTAATA
>JAODKC010000107.1:25615850-25634277 GCA_026777985.1 Mormyrops attenuatus
TATCCTCAAGGTATATTTCAATCTTTTAATCAAGGTCACCCTAATTTATTTTATACCTCGATAACATTAACCCACTCCAGCCAACAGTTTCCTTCTCCCTGTAATCTCTGTACTTACAAATTACACGTAGACGTGCATGTTCCGTTTCTCTCATCCTCTGGAGTTCGCGATTACCTCCGCAAACGTCCTATTCTTCCGACGGAATACAATACGCGGCGAGGCGAATACAATCAACATTGCAACATAATCGCAACTCATCGGTCATCGTCTACTCGGAATTCTGCTAGAAAAAGCACTGCGCCAAAACAAATGAATTCATTGAGGTTTTTTGGCATCGAAAGGTCCGGAACACGAGCAAGAAAACGGTGTTTGATATTATGAAACTGACACCTAAAACAACGTAAATATCTGCGCACCTGAAAGGTTCAAGTCGAACCCACATTTACTTGTGTTTTGTCTACATTTTTAGACGATGTTTATATGAATTTCGCTATTATACGTCACTTTCATGTAAATAACATGCATATTGCACGCTACTTCAAAATGACATTAGAAGCATTGCTATCACCACTTATGTAATATCTGGCGTAACTGTTATTTGCGTTTTAACTGTCAAACAATATTTCATAAATTCTGTCTAATGAAACATATGTTAAATGCAGCCTACCAAGGAAAACTACATCGTTATCTTAAACATTTTATCAACAAATTAATGCTTAGACATGGATTTTAAATTGATTAACGGAGCCAGCGTGATTATTGTCATTAGCAGTCTACAATCTAGGATAAAAAAATCATTAAATTACTAAGATGTTCCTTTCAGTTAGACAAGCAGTTATCTAAAGTCACCTTTTTAGTGAACAGCTTTGGTTCAAGTATGTTATTAATAATATTAAACGACTGACGAATAGCTTTATTATGTTAATTGAATTTTAAAATGTCGTGTTGTGAACTATTTCAGTTTAATGGGACATTTAAAATGAATTATACTGCAGCCTTGGGTAATATAACTGTAAATCACAAAACTTACCAGGATGATATTCGGCCCTGAGGAGCACGAAGGATGAGAAAATTAAAGACGAGATCCACCAACACGATTCCAGTAGACTCCGCATGTCACAATATTCATCGAGAGTGAAAGGCAACAGCTGACAAAGTGTAAAAAAATCACTAGATAAAGGAAATTTTAAAAATCAAAACAAGTACACAGCCGCCGTGTCAGTGTAATGAACTTTGTTACAAGCTTCGGTTTTGTTAAATATTTTAAATATCACCGGCAGATGAACAAGTTTTCTTCTCCAAAATCTCCCTAATGCAAGCAGTTCCTTCAAATTCGGAGATTAAATATGTCAGGCACAATCGTGCATGCAGCCCTTTCAGTTCGTTTAGCGGGGATGTAGAGGACAGTTCTCTGGTTAGCTGTGTTCGTCTATGCAAGACGGAGATGCAGCGCTTCTTGCAATAACAGAAAGGGAATTGTTAGAGCTGCGCTGGAAGCTTCCCATTCTTCCATCCAGGAAGTAACTAACATGTGAGCCAGGGTCTGGCAGCGACTTTAAAAAACCTAGATGAAGGGGAGGGGATCGAGAATCCGAGCGCATCCCCAGGATCCTAGCGCCGAAGAATAATCGTGGCTGCACGCTGCTGCGTGTAGAAGCGCTCTATTTAGTTTTTACAGCCATGTAGAGAATCTATAACTGAAATGCATTATGTGTTAATAGCTATAAATAACAATTATAACTAGGCATTAGGTTTGGGGAGCGAAACGTGAAACCTAGAATGATCCTGAAGCTGTAAAAATATATTTCTAGATGATTTATTCAATAAGAATTTACCGCAGTGGTTTGATATCGAATTTGTTTCTGGAATTTCTATTTCGGCTACATTATGACATATAATACCTGCACGATAAATGTGGTAAAATGGTATATGCGGGTCCCTTTTATTTATGCAATCGATCACTCATTCATTCTGTCAGTCAGTTTATTTCATCCATTCATTCAATCTTTGTAGTTTTGGCAGTAAACATTATGCACTTTAGAACCTGATATGAAAGATAAATTCACATTTCACTGTAAGCAACAATTCGGTGCAGAAAATCTTGTCAAGAATATTTTACATTCAGTCGAAATATCACTAGGCCTATACAGATATATTAAAAAATCTACATTACTTGTACTCCTACTTGGCTGAGCACATGACTTTTTATACCATGACCACGTACACGTAGCTAAATTTGTTTTTGACCTATGGAGACTTTTATGAAACTACAAAATACGTGGGAACACGCATAGCTTCAGTTTAATAGGACACTGTTGAAAATGTGTGATTTAACATTTACACCTAAAACTACAAATCTACGCTATACACCTAAATGTGACAAATGTGACAAAAAAGTGATTAAAAATAAGAAGAGAAAAGAATTATTGTCAGCCCCGTGTTGGCCTTCATTAGCTTGGCAGGTTCTGAAACACCACTTGGCTCAAAACTTTTGATATTGATGTGAAAATGTGTTGTTTTTTTCCCCAGAATCCTTTAACTCACAACTAAGAAACCCAAGGTCTTTTGAAGGTATTCATTCCCTTACTTAAGAGAAAAAACTATGCTCTTTTCTAAGGACATGCTATTAGTCAAATTAACTTGTGAGAAACACAGTTTGTTTTTGATTGCTTATATCCATGCATTTGGGAAACAAAACTGCCTTCCAGTGTACAATAGTAGTAATTCAGTCTTTGGTATTTGAACCTGTGTTTGTTTGGTCATAAAACCAGAGCCTTTAACAAGCACCACCATCTGCCAGCCCACTACACCACCTGTTATCAGGTTTTCTTGACTCACAGAACTCCAGAACTGTGAAATGTCCAGGTTCTTGTTTGTAGGGTGCCAAATGCAACGGAAAAACACTTTCGTTTTTGCGGGTGATTTTTTTCCCTGGATTTAGACAAAATATCACATTTTATCTCACATTTCATAAGAAATTATGGGACTTGTTCTATATCTATTAATACCAAGAACCCTGCCATAGCATTTTATTTTTTAACTTTTAAAGTTACCTGGAAAAGTAAATGTGTTTTGTACTCCATACTTATTTGTCAGTAAATCATCTCATTCCAAAAACTTTGTGAATATTCCAGCAGGCATACATTGCTACACCATAACTTTTTAGGAATTTTTATTTCCATCTATCCATATTGTACATCTTCCAGCCTCATCCATTTTAGTGTCACAAGAAGCCTGCAGGTTACCCAAGCAACAACATACGGTGCAAGTGATGGAGACCCACACAGTATTAGGGGAACATATGCTGAAAAGAAGGGGCAGGATTAAAATCAACAACCAAGAGCTATGGAGCAATAGCGCTACAGTGGTTCTTTTACAGTGCTCATTTTAATTATGAATGCTAGTTATTTGTGGTTTAGGAAGGTGAAGCATGTGTCTTTTTTTTACATAATAACAGTCCTGTACCAGCACTTGCTCCTAAACACATAAAATAACACACCCATCTGGCCAGCATTATTATTTAATGGTTTTCCTGTCTCTCACTATGCATCCTTGAATCTGAAAAAAATACTGCTAGTACCATTTTATATTTATAAAATATGGCATTAATATAAAGTTGTCCTCTGACCTCTCATGCTAAATGAATACAGTACACTAGGTTTTTTATTTTACATGTCCTGGTATTGCATCATTAGTCTATCATCTGTTCAATGGTGAGTCAATGTCATTTCATCAATGGAAATTCAGATGAATATGTGACTTATGAAAAATTCATTACAGCATGTTCAATAACATATTTCTGTCCACAATACATGCATAGGATAGCATATATGGTTCGCATCCAACTTGTATACTGTAAATGCATGCAGGTGAAAAATTTTGGTTCTTTCATACAATTTGTTGTAAAATTATTTATTATATAAAATGGTTAATAGTGTGTTAGACAGAAAGGGTTCTTTGGGAAAAAAAGTGTGATGAAAAATATAGTTTAGTTAAATAACTTTATGAGGAATTAGCAAGAACATGCTAGCATGTGTGCCATTAATTGCATGAGTATACAAACTTACAACCTGTGGGGTCTATTCTCCCATCAGGTGCTTAAGTCAAAAAAGCACTTTAAAAGCTAAAAAAAAAGAATTCCAAGAAATAAAGCCACAGTTGTGAAAAAGTGTCATAATTAAGCATAATTAAGGCTTCCATACAATTTACATACATATATCACTACATATTTTTTTTTATAAATTCCCAGAATGGAAATTGAAGAAACAATTAATAATTATATAAAAGAATGTTTTGAGGAAAAAAAATTATTGATCTTCTTGGTCAGATTGTTTTATTTCACAAAGTTTCATATGAAATTGATAGGGTACATTTAAACATCTGTCAATAGCAGCAGGCCATCTTCTGCACCAGTCTGCACTCATGTATTTGTTAGTTCAAACAAACCCAGACTGTCGGCGCTGGCATTACTTGAATGTGTTTCAGACATTTTATTACATACACCGATCAGCCAGAGCATTAAAACCACTGACAGGTGATGTGAATAACATTGATTATCTTGTTACAATGGCACCTGTCACGGGTGCCATTATATATTAGGCAAGTGAACAGTCAGTTCTGAAAGTTAATGTATTGGAAGCAGGAAAAATGGGGAAGTGTAAGAATCAGAGTGCCTTTGACTAGGGCTAAATTGTGATAGACAACTGCATCAGAGCATCTTTAAAACAATAGATATTAAGGGGTGTTCCCAGTATGCAGAGGCCAGTACCTACCAAAAATGGTCCTAAAAAGGCCAATTGGTGAGCTGGAGATGGGGTCCTTGGGGCCCAAGGCTCAATGATCACTGATGTGCGTGTGGAGCAAAGGCTAGCTAGTCTGGTCCTGTCCCACAGGAGAGCTACCATAGCAGAAATTGCTGAAAAAAAAGTTAACGCTGTCTATGATACAAAGGTGTCAGAACACACATATGACTCTTATTTGTTCAACATTGACCATATAGGTTTTAGTATTGTAGTGCCGGTGGGATGTGTCTATCCCAATAAGCTTGCGGGCAACTTTATATAGCCCCTTGTAGTGTTGTAACTGTTAATACTTGTACTATTGTGTTAAAAGACGTACTGGACCCGCACAGCATGCCCTGAAACGTTCCTGCCAGTCTGCTGGACACGCATCGGACACAGTGATGTCATCAAGTGAGGAAGGCAGGCTCTTCTGCAGATTCTGGGACCAGGAGGGAGCAAAGGCAGACCTGAGGGACAGGGAGCAAACACAGGGGACACTAAACCAGGGGTCAAAGAGGCAAAGGGTGGGGGGAACCAGGGAGCTGGACGGGAACCCCGGCGGGTGGAAGGCAGGAGCCGCAGGGGTCACAGGTAACCACGAGGCCGGAGCCGGAGGGACCCTCGGCGACCGAGAGGCAGGACCCGGAGGGGATACCGAAGGGGGCGAGGAGGAAGGCGGAGGGACTGCTAGAGGAGGGAGGGGAAGGGAACACTGGAGGAGGTGAGGAAGGAGCAGAAGCCACGGCTGGCGAAGGCACAGGCGACCAACGAGGTGGAGCTAGGGGAACTGCAGGCAACTGATGAGGCGTTGGAGGTGGGACCGCAGGTGACCAACGAGCAGGAGCCAGGGGGACCACAGGCGAGGAATTCACGGTAACAGTGGCAAACTCTCGTCAAATTTGTAGAAGGAACGAGCAACCTCCGGAGAGTTCCGCATTTCTGGATCCTCCATCACCCTGAAGGGCAGCGAAGCAGCGGGGAGACAAACCTCGGGCGCAGACGAAGCAGTGGGGAATCCCGGTGAGACAAACACTGCCGGGTCGAGAATTGAGAAGGATCCCCTTGATTCGCTGCCGGAGAGAAGACGGGGATCACGGGGGGACCCGGAGGGACTTCAAGTATGAATCTTCTGCTTGTTTTTTCTGTGTGCCGACGCAGCGTGGGTAGCAGAAGGTTCAAGCTGCCCGAACAGCGGGAGAGGAGACCCTCCACAGTCCAGGTACACCTGCCATATCATTGCTTCAGCGGCCCCGCCTCTTAATTGCGTCAGGTTCTGCCGCACCTCTTCCGCGCGGTGCGGGTCTTTCGACAGGGAGATCTCTTCCAGTATCTCCCTCAACCGGAAAGCAAGGGCTCTGGCAGCTGGCTCCTCTCTCAACTTGGCTGCCGGAGCCAGTAGATCACCTCGTCCACCGGGCTGAGGTATTCTTCTTCCGTGAGGCGAGGCGTCTTTTTCACCAGTTCAGTCATTCTGTCACGTCTGCTGGGGCATGGAACGGGGAAAGAGGAGCAGGGGTCAAGGAGTCTTGTTATTCTGTCATGAAAGGCTGGAAGCACGGCGGGGAGACAAACGTGGAGTGCAGGAATGAGGGAAAAACTCAGGGTTTATTAGGGGTTGACACGATCAGGAGCACAGGAAACACTATCTAACAACGTTAATGATTAATGACCGGACTGGGGAAACATACTCTAATGCGGACTTAAATACACAAGACTCATTAACAACAACTAGAAACAGCTGATAACACAGGGATTCCACATGAGGTAAATGAGGGGGCGTGGCACACGGAAGGATCGGACGAGCAGGGCATGACATTTGGCATCTGACCTTCTTGTGTTTATTGGGTTTGGTGATTGTTGGGTGCCAGGTATAGTCCTCTTAAGGACTGTAATAAAAGACTGTGTTTTTCTCCTTCTTAAGATAAGATAATCTTTGTTGTCATTGTCACTTGACAACGAAATTGCGAAAGTGCAGGTGACTTAATGTGAGGCACCAGTAGTAAAAGAATATATTAAAAAATATAGAAATTGCACTGACTATACAAATTGCACTTACTATACATATTGCACTGGATATATAAATTGCACTTATGAATATATAAAGCAACAGTTCTGTTTAGAGTTTAAGGCCATGATTGCTTTTGGATAAAAACTGTTCTTTAGGCGGTTTGTCCTGATTTTCATTGTTCTATATCTCTTTCCTGATTGCAAAAGCTGAAAGAGACAGTGAATGGGATGTGATGAATCATGTAAAATGTCCATAGCTTTTTTCCGGCATTGGGAGGTGTAGATTTGTTCCAGGGTGGGGAGAGGGCAGCCAATTGTTTTCTCTACTGCCCTGATGACCTTGTGGAGAGCTTTCACATCTGAGGAAGTGCAGCTGCTGTACCACACGCAGAGTCCATACATAAGTACGCTCTCGATGGAACAGTGGTAAAAGGCAAGGAGCAGATTTTTGGGGAGACGGTTCTTTCTGAGGATTCTCAGAAAATACAGTCTCTGCTGAGCTTTTGTCAGCAGCTCCTTGGTGTTAGCACTCCAGGTCAGGTCGTCCTCCAATTCAATACCCAGAAACCTGAACAGCGGGACTCTCTCCACATATGACCCAGCGATGGTGAGTGGCTGAATGTCAGTTTTATTTCTTCTGAAATCAATGACCAGATCCATTGTTTTTGTGGTGTTGAGGGGCAGGTTGTTGACTCTGCACCACTCTGACAGCCGCTCCACCTCATCTCTGTGTGCCAGCTCACTCTCATTGCCCGAGATGAGTCCGATCAACGTCGTATCATCTGAAAACTTAATGATCTTGTTGTTGGTGTGCGTGGGGACGCAGTCATGTGTGTAGGGGGTGTAAAGGAGCGGGCTGAGCACACAGCCCTGCGGTGACCTGGTGTTGATACTGAGAGCAGTAGAGGTGTGGGAACCCAGTCTGACCCTCTGGGAGCGACCTGACAGGAAGTCCAGTATCCAACTGCAGGTGAGTGATGGAAGTCTGCCAGTTTGGACACCAGTCGTTGTTTACTTAGCTTTCTTATATTCCTGAAGGCCCACCTCGACTTCGATCACCAGCAGCTCATCATGAGCAGAGCAGCAACCCCATGTTGGCCAGGGTAAGGGAGTGGCTGGGCAAGGGCAGGCAAGCCGAGATCGCCTCCCAGCCCGGAAACCAAGGTCTACTACTCCCAGTGGGACACCCTGGAAGAATGTGGGGGCTTGCTGTATCAGCATTGGTGATCGCCGGATGGCACAGGGGAACTGCTGCAGCTGCTGGTAGCTCAGAGCCTGCGCCCCGCCATGTTGAGGTCAGTACATGGAGCCACTGGGGCTGGGCACTTTGGTGTAAAGAAGACCTTAGGGAAGCTGCAACAGTGCTTCTACTGGCTCAGCTGCCGGCAGGACACCAAGCTCTTCATGCACTGTTGTGACACGTGCATGGTTTGGAGAAGCCCTCGCTAGCAGTCCCAGGCTACCCTGCAGCCGTACCTGTTGGGCACCCCCATGGAGTGTGTGGGGGTGGACGTCCTGCCCCCCCAGCACCAAGGCTAGGAACTGCTACAAACTCATGGCCATGGGCTATTTTGCAAAGTGGCCCGAGGCCTATGTGTTTCCCGATCAGAGCGTCACCATCACAGTGACTAAACTGCTTGAGGAGTTCTTTTGTAGGTTTAGGGTCCCCGAGAACCTGCACAGTGACCAGGGGAAGAATGCCGAGGTGCAGGTGTTCAACGAGGTCTGCCGGCAACTGGGGATTGCGAAGACCTGCACCACCCCCTTTCACCCTCAGAGTGATGGGCTGGTGGAGCGGTTCCACTGTACTCTAGCCACACAATTGGCAATCCACGTGGACAAACACCAGCGCGATTGGGACATCCATCTTCCCTTGGTCCTTTGGGCATATTGCACAGCGGTGCAGGAAAGCACAGGTTGCCCCCCAGCTGCACTCATGTTTGGCCGTGAGCCAATGAACTACAGGACAGTACACATCTTAGCCTACTGTGAGTGCTGTACAGTACACTTACCGATTGCTTATGAGACATGATGGGGAAGAGAGAGGAGAATGTGTGTGTGTTGGTACCTGTAAATGTATTGTACAGCAATTAAATTACTCTGTAAAAGAAAAAAATATGTTATTGAATATCAAAGCCTAAGGTGTGTACTCACTGATTGCTTCTTCCATTATGCTACGGTGCTCCTGGCAATGATGACGATGATGTCAATGACGGTGCTGATGAAGTGGCGATGATACTGTACAATGCCTATGGTAATGAAATGAATGTAGCTGAGTATGGCGTGTAGTTTAAACGTTGTTTGTGATTTTTCAATTTTCCCTGCAGTCGACCACGGAGATACCAGGGTACAACTGTACACCCTTCTCATTTAGCATGTCATTGTATCTCGCTTTCTATTTATATTTTAAATTTACTGTGTTTTTTAATATCTTTATTATTCTTTATTTTTATTATGGGTCCAAGCATGCAGTGTCGTAACCCATTGTATTTGGTAGGATTTTTCTTCTTCTTCTTCTTCTTCTTATTATTATTATTATATTTATTATTATTAGCCAGTGACTATTCATTTCAGCGTCTTTGGTGAGTGCTTTATTTGCCTATCAGTGGACCTGCTCCCTAACTCCTACTTTGCTCAGGAGCCTTGTGGTGAAATTGATTACAAAGTCACTGTGTCCCACTTCAACTGGATAAACTTTTACTTTCCAGCCTTGCTCCTCTGTTTCTGCTGCAAGGTTAGCATTTTGCAGTTTATTCAATTTGAATGCCTCATCTGCAACATCCTCCCAAGGGACCATCAGCTCAAAGATGAAGACACGCCAACAAGAGTTGGACCCACAGAACCAGATCCGGTTGCAGGTTGGTCATTGCAATTTTGAATGGAAAATTGAGTCTCTGGCCAAGGTCAACACATTTTCCAGGCCTTGTCTGTGTTCAGTGGGCATGAGTCAGAAGTAGAGAGGTTATCCCCAGTTTCTCATCTTCCTAGATGAAGAATGGTGGTTGTGGGACCATTGTCTTGGAATTGAGAGTCATGACATTGGTAGTTATTGGGGCAATGTATCTAATGATTGAGTCCCAAGATACTGTGAGTGTCATCTCCAGCCTTGCTTTGGCACATTTATATTTCCCCACAAGGCTAGAGATTGGCAGTGAAATTTCCATACAGCCCTATGCTGCTGAGGCACCTCAGTAGCCCAAGCATCCACACTTGTGTGTTCATCAATCTCTCCAACCGATTTGCACAAGAAAAGGTGACTTCATAGAGGGTAATTGGCCACAATCGGTGTAGCAGCAATCCAAATTGAAAGCACCAAAGCTTCAGCTTCCCAAAATTGTTCTACCTGCTAATGTATTTGAGATCTGCCTTGTACCATCAACCAAGGCTTTGATGGAGTTCTCCAGGATGATTGGTATTGGCTCATCATTAATGTAGAACCTTTTGCTGGTGAGCCAGCCTTTGGCAATGATAATATTACAGGATTTACTAGGTTTGATCTCCATCTGGGCCGAATGAAAGTTTCCCTGGAGCTTTTCTAGCAGGCGTTTGGTGCACGCTTTTGTTGTTGTTATTGTGGTCACGTCATCCATCTATGTGCTGACTGGAGGAAAAAGCAATCCGTTCTTCA
This sequence comes from Mormyrops attenuatus, assembly GCA_026777985.1. NCBI lineage: Eukaryota > Metazoa > Chordata > Actinopteri > Osteoglossiformes > Mormyridae > Mormyrops > Mormyrops attenuatus. The sequence goes on from JAODKC010000107.1 coordinate 25,626,267, forward strand.
AGCGTTCCCCTCCAACCAACCACCTTAATGCAAATTAGCTGTTTTCCAAGTAATGGTAGCCAGCGAGTTCAATGAGTAAACCTCATTCCCTGATACCTTAAGAGACATGTTAGCGACAGACATTAGCAGCAAATGGGTATCAGCACCCCTGCCCACCTCCCATGCCTGAGGTTGCAACTTTGAATACAGTGTAACATTGTGCTTGTCCAGACAATGCAAGTTACATCCACAAACTTTAATTTTGGGTCCATGCATTTGATTAGCCTGTCCGTAAGTACAACAATACCTATTAATTAGACATAACTGTAGTATACAGATTATTTTGTGATGTCAGATTATATAGAATGTGGTTGATATGTGTATTGGTGGATGTATGGGTACAGTCATTGGAAGAACAGGATGACGTGGGAGATGAGGCCTGCAGAGGTAAAAAATGTAACAAGGGAGAGAAAGTTTGTTCTCCCGCGGTGAAAACTAAAAGTCAATTAAAACTGGTTAATTCTTAATCTGTGTTAATACATATTTATTTGGCTACAAGGTTATTATGGACAACACCGACGACAGCAGCTGTTCTTTGTGTGTTCAAGTGGCTGTGCATTTTCCGACTGACACGACTCACTGCAGTTTACCGCTAACAGGTGTTACTGAGGTAGACTGGCCCTGTTGCGTGCTGCATGCATACTTTTTGCTAATAGGCGAGGTGGCAATGGCAGCAATAGGTACACTATTGGAGCTATGCAAGATAGCGCAGGACTATAATTACAGTGATACTTTAACTTAAACTTTGAGAAAATAATGACCAAATCCATTTGTTTATTATCAGAAACAAATCTCACAATCGACCCTGCATTGAAAATTTCGCTGTCAGTAGAGGCAGGAAGTAAAACGTGCAACACTTGCAAAATAAAGTTGCAGCTCTTCCGTGTCACAAATTGATGAGAAGCTCGGAGACCACGGTCACAGATGGAAGGAGCGATTTTGCTGAAATTAGTACATGCTACAGATGCAAAGGAGTGAACCATACAGCAGTGGACTGCAGGTTTAAAACAGAAAAAAGTCATACTTGTGGGAAGATTGGCATATCGCGAGAGCCCTTTGAACAAAACAGAGTAAAAGTGGAGAAAAGAAAGTTAATAAAAGCAGTGCTGGAAAGGGGAGGAAATAAGAATTATTCCTTTAAAGTAAAGGATGATGATAGTCATGGTGAATGTGTTAGACAAGATGAAGCATTCACATTGGCCTGTATTAAACGCAGTGCAGGACAGATGAACAATAAAAATAGTGAGAAAGTGGATCCAGAAACAGCTGACATGGATGTCAACGGCAAAATAGTTTGTTTGGAAGATGACACTGGATGCAATCTGACTGTTACGAATGAAACTAATTTCCAGGAAACATGGGGGGAAACAAAAGACCCACCACTGAAGATGACTGATATTAAACTTGAGACATATGCAGGTCAGCCTATTAAAGTAATACAAACTGCTGAAGTTGTTATTAACTATCTGGGGAAAAGAAAAAAAAAGCCACTTGTGGTGGTCACAGGCAGTGGACCTAACCTCTTAAGAAGAGGATAGTTAGAAGAAATCTGATTAAGATGGGATCAGGTAAGACGGACAAAGCAGGTGCACCATGTACTGTAGATATGGAGAAAGAGGCACTACAGCGAGTTCTGGCAAGCAATGACGAGGTTTTCAAAGAAGAGTTGGGTACTTTACGAGGGGTCTAAGCTTAAATTCATGTATCTCCTGATGCTGCACCTAGATTCTTCCGACCACAATCGGTTCCAGTGGAGTGCTCTGAGTGGGCAGCTTCAGTGGTATCCATTTTGAAACTGGACAGATCCATAAGACTCTGCAGAGACTACAAGCTGACAGTGAATAAAGCTGCAGCCTTTGAGCAGTACCCCATACCATGCCTGGAAGATCTTTGTATGACACTGTCTGGGGGGATGCAGTTTTCATTACTAGACTTGAGCCATGCATACCAGCAAGTGATGGTACTGTCTGTACTTAAATGCTGGGAGTATTAGAAACAAAATTCATGATTTAGAGGCTTATTTCATCAGAATCTTATGACATTACAGGTGATGACGGAGTAGAATATAATCTGGATGGTTACACGCTGTTCCGCAGGGTCCGGATAGGCAAGAAGGGAGGTGGTATTGCAATATATGTAAAAGAAAATTTGCAGGCAAGGGAACTCAATGATAATAATAGTACAGAAGCTAAATGGGTAAAAGTAGATGCTAAAAATTCAAATAGCCTAATTGTTGGTGCTTGTTATAGAGTGCCTAATGTAGTTTCAGAGGAAAGCAGAATGTTATATGATGATATCAGGATTATGAGTAATAAAAATGATGTGGTAGTTAGGGGTGATTTTAATTTACCTGGGATACAGTGGGACATACTGTAGTCTCTTGCTCTACTGTAAATGAAAATGAAATGCTAGAATACAGGGTTTCTTTTTTACTCAGTTTGTTAAAACTGCTACCAGGGGAGAAGCCATTCTTGATCTTGTTTTCTCTAATAACCAGAATAGGATTGGAAAAATTGAGGTTTTAGAACCACTTGACAGTAGTGATCATAACATGGTTAAATCTGAGGTTAAATTTAGTGTATAAAGTGCAAAGTCCAAAACAAAATATACAATGTTAAGAAGGTTAACTTTAATGGTATGAGACTGAATCTAGATACTGTTATCTGGATGGAGTTAATTTGAATTTTTTTAAAAAAAAAAACACACATTCTTGCAAGCGCAACAGGACTTTATTCCTGTTTCCAGCAAAACTAAATCTAGGAAACTGCAACCAAGGTGGTTTACTAGTGAAATTAAGAATAAAGTCAGGAGGAAAAAATCTCTGTTCCACAAATGGAAAATAATTAGTGACGTTGGAATAAAGCAGGAGTATCTAAGTCTAAGTAAAAAAATATTAGACTCGCTAAGAGGAATGTCGAAAGGAAGATTGCATTGGGGGTTAAGAATGACATTAAAAGTTTCTTCCAATATTTTAACTCCAAAATAGCTCTAAAAGCTGAAATCGTTAATCTGCAGGATAGTAAGGGTCTTATAACTGAAAATGGAATTGATATAGCTAATGAGTTTAATGATTGTTTTGCATGGGTATTCACTGTAGAGGACACAAGTAACAAACCAACTTTTATTCCTAACTCAGCATCGTCTATGACTGATATGCAATCAATGACAAAAAACGGTAAGCATGCAAAAGTAATGGTCCGATCTGGATGTAATTTGGTTCACAGTTTGAATTATTTCATGGTTTATTGTATTATTCTGTGACTCCGGTTGCAAAATTTGGTGCAGGTGTGGGATGTTCATGCTTAAGTGAGAGAGTTTGTACGGAATGTATGGATTATTTCGTGTTGTCATATTATATAGAATGTGGTTGATATGTGTAATTGGTGGATGTACTGCTACATTTGAACCACGTTGTGATACTTATTACTATAGTCACTTAATAAAAACTCACAAGCTTTTGCTAATTATGAGTTCACCATTACCTAATGATTAGTTCAAGAAAAATGTATACCTTCAAGTAGTCACGCAAAACTTTTCATTCATCATTAAGTCACTATTACTTCATTATCTGTTCACTGATTTGTGACCCCCCCCCAAAAAAAAAACAAAAGTAAGCCAATGCCATCCAAATAAAACAGTACTTTATTACAAATAAAATATGCTTTATTAGAAGACATAGCTGGTGGCCTGTTCTTTTAATCCATAAAAGGATTCACATTCACCTCACAGGCAGGCTGATCAAATGCATGGACCCAAAATGAAAGTTTGTGGATGTAACCTGCATTATGTGGACAAGCACAATGCCACACTATTCAAAGTTGCAACCTCAGGCAAGGAGGCTAAAACTCATCGGCGCTAGTGTTTGTCGCTAAGGTGTCAGGGAATGAGGTTTACTCACTGCACACCACTGTACCTGGCTGGCTTCCATTATTTGGAATATGTCATGACCTGCCCGTCCAAACCTCATGTGACCATGCCCCCCTCGTTAACCACGTGTGGATTCCCCGTGTTTTCCAGCTGTTTTGAGTTGTCCTCATTAGTTCTCTGTATTTAAGTCCACGTCTGAGTTCTCATTCCTAGTTCTGTCAATGTATTGTTGTGGTGTTATTGCTCCGTATGCCCCTTCGTGTTCCAATTAAATCCCTTTTTACCCCAGTCCTCATTTCGGACCTCAGTCAGGCCTTTTTTATCTTCTGTAAGACCTAGAGCCACGTCGTCTCGTCTCACAGTATACACGTATATTGCTGAGATGACAATAAAGTTCACTTTGACTTTGACTTAATTTTCCTGCTTCCCCGGTCCATGCGCGACAAGTCATAACAGAATCTAGCTTATTTGGTGGCATATCAATTAATGAATGACGCAACTGCAAATTGACACTCCTTAACTGATGTGAAATAATAATATAAAGTCATTGGGACTTCATGATTAGTTAATGGTAAGCAATAGGACTTTGTGATACATCATGTATGAATTCATCCATCATGAGTCATGAATTAGATAAGCATTAGCTAAGTATATTATTTGTAATAAAGGGTAACTTTACAATACTGGTCAACAAATAAGCATATATTAATAAATGAACTAATGCTAAAGTAACCATGAGTTAATGCATTTATTAACAATGTACACATCAGGAAATCCTGAAGCATGCACCTTAACACCCAATGAAGTCATACAAGATTAAGCATTACTAAATGTCTTTCTTACCTACTAACACATTTCTGACCAAATTAATTAATTAATTAGTACTTAATAGAATATTGTCTATTGCTCTGTTGTGTTACCTAAAGAGGGTGGTGGTGGCCTAGTGGTAGGATACTCCCCGCTGGATCAAGAGGTGATGTGTTTGAAACTCTCCAGCACTACCACCATTGGGTCCCTGAGCAAGACCCTTAACCCCAAGTGGCTCCAGGGAAACCTAAATTAAATAATAAGACAGTCACCTAAATTGGTGATCAACATTTCCTGGGAGATTTTCTGCAGATATCATACCTTAAGCCTCTGTGAGGGTGCAGAGCAGCTTTGATGTGTTAGTACAGGAAGATACTTGGTACTCAACCCTTAACAGTTCCACATCAGCTAAATGGAAAGGTGCAAAAACAGTCTTGGAGCAGTGCCATACAGAAACGTCTGCTTTAAGTCAAACTATTGTCAATCATCCACAACTAGGGACAGCGTGTGGCTCAGTGGCCTAAGCCTGTGTGCTTGTGATCACAAAGTCACCAGTTCAAACCCGGCCTCTGCACATTCCTTGAGCAAGGCCCTTAACCCCCAGCTCGTTGGGCTCCGCTGCAGGTGGCAGCTCTTCGCGGACAATTTACTCTGGAAAGAGCAAGTTGAGGGAGGTGTAAAAGGCAATTTCCCTATGGGGATTAATAAAGTATCTATTATTATTATTACTACTATTAGTTAGGTTCTCCCCAAACGAGCTTGATGGGCTGAATGGCCTCCTCTCGTTTGTAAATTTCTTATGTTAACACAAAAAACAGGCAATTTTGGCTTCTCATTGACATACCCATGATCTGGATTGCTACATTCTGAGTTACACATATTTTATTTTTATTACATACCTACTTCATCAATTACTTAATAATGATGTGCCCCATCAAGTAAAGTCATGAAATTACCATTAATTAGCAGACCATAAATTATTATAGGTACAGGTCATTAAGTAACTGGAAATAGGCAAACTTTTATTAAGTATACTTAGTTTTCTCAAGGATAAATTCATAATAAAGTGTCTTACCAAAAAAAAATGATGCAAACATATATGCATGTCATTAACCAATATGTTGAGATTACATTCACGTACCACTGTACACTGTACATCATACTGTAACCGATGAGTGACGGGGGCTACGTCACCCACAGGTCACCTGTTGGGCTGCAGTACATGGGCGGCTGGGTTATAGGATTGTTAGGGTATTTTGCAATTAAGTTTCCGACATAGTAGAAACAGCTGTGCGCTCAATGATACGGTTTGGCATCGGTTACGATAAAAGCCGAGGGGAAGCCGGGGGTAGGGGGCGTGGTCCGGTGTTTCTGTGGCATTTCTGTAAGCGATGGGGATTGTGGTGAGCTGCTGGTGGTCCTGTGTCGGGCTGCTGCAAGACTGGTTGCCGGGTGCGTGTCTGGGTTTATACCGAAGCCCAGGAGTTGCCATTGCTGTTTTGCCGGTGTTTTTTTTATTTCCTTTTTTGTATGTGATAAGATGTGGTTGTTTGTTCATAGCCATACCAGAATAAATAAGTGAGTGATAACTACTAGGGTTAATTGAGTACTGGCTGGTCTAATTGGCGTGAGTCCTGAGGGTAGTTATTTACCATTGATCCTCTTTCCATCCATAGAGCCGGAGAACGTGGTGCTGGAGTTTTGGGGGTGGTTGGTGTGGCCTTCTCTGCACTGCATGGAGTGATTGTGGGGTGAATTAAGAAGCACTCGCGCTATGCTGTGGTTTGCTGTGATTGTGGGTTGGGAACTGGCACCTGGATACTTGAGCTCTTAGTGTGTTTGCTGTGGTCCTTCCTTTCCCTTCCTTCCCCAGGTAACCACTCTCCCTGGCTGGCTTATTGGCTGAGGTGTAACCATAGAATTGGACTGCCAGTACTGGGGCTACTTGAACCTCTCCTTTCTGCTTAATGATCTGGTTTTAGCCATGCTGTGATATGCTGGTAATTTATGCTATTTATAGTCTTGGTTTTTAACATTTTGTTAATAAATATTGTCTTAGTACTGGGATATGAGTCTCTGTCATTTATGCGATGTAGCTGTGCCTGGAAATCCTGAGGATAACCCTCATACATCTTAAGGGGTAGGACCTTAGGTGGCGTAGTCTGGTCTCCTATGTAGCCTAGAGTGGCGAGGTTACAATACATTTTACATGTCAATAAAAACTCTTTCACAAAGTTTTTTTTTTCTCAATGAATGGTCTTTATTGGAGGGTAGTTCAACCAAGGAGACCTCAATAGATAGTTGACAGTGTTTATTTGATTAAACAATTTAAATGAGTATGAGAACATTGGTTTGGCGAAGCCCGTCTCTTGGTCGTCGGTTCCATCGACTCTGAAGACGACAGATCTGGCTGGGCGACCAGGCAGGAGGCGAAGGAACCAACCCCGGACCAGGACGGGGGGCTGAAGGTGGTGGAGGGGAGGAGGTGGGCAAACCGAATAGCTGTAATGGCAAAGAAGTGGGTTTGACTTGCTCTTTATATAAAACCTGGATCGATGTGATTGGACATGCTTGTATTCATTAGGTCTCCTTGTTTGAATTTTTGTATTCACTTTCATTTCAACCAAGGAGACCTCAGTAGATAGTTGACAGAGTGTTTATTTGATTAAACAATTTAAATGAGTATGTGAACAGTGATTTGGCGAAGCCCGTCTCTTGGTCGTCGGTTCCATCGACTCTGAAGATGACAGATCTGGCTGGGCGACCAAGCAGGAGGCGAAGGAGCCAACCCCTGACCAGGCAGGAGGTGAAGGAGCCAACCCCAAAAGATAATAGTATAAAGGCGAGGAGTGAGAACACTGTATCACTTGGGCTATCAGGCGAGGCTCTAGACCTGTTGGAAGGAAACAGAGAACAATGTTTAGATAACATCTTGACTAATTGAATGTGTGGAAAAGTGACCTTAACCTTTTATAGCTGCTGAAGGACTATAGAAATCCATTATGCGTCTTGAGAGCAGTATGGAGCTGCTGGTTTCATGTAAGACGGTGTGGAGATGCTAAACGATTTTGAGAGTGGTATGGAGCTACTAGTGTAACAAGAAGGCGTTATGGAGATGCCCAGCGCTTTGCCAGCAGTATGGAGCCACTATAGTAATGCAGGGGCGTTATGGAGACGCCCAGCGCTTTGCCAGCAGTATGGAGCCACTATAGTAATGCAGGGGCGTTATGGAGATGCCCAGCGCTTTGCCAGCAGTATGGAGCCACTATAGTAATGCAGGGGCGTTATGGAGACGCCC
>JAODKC010000107.1:25634377-25671165 GCA_026777985.1 Mormyrops attenuatus
AGCGCTTCTATAGGGGTAGGCAGCTGTTGATACGACGAAGCGTTATAGAGACGCTTATCGCTTTGCCAGCGGTATGGAACCGGCATATTAATGCAGGGGCGTTATGGAGACGCCAAGCGCTTCTATAGGGGTAGGTAGTTGTTGATACGACAAAGCGTTATGGAAACTAAGCTTCGCTCCTCAAGCAGGATGGGAACGCAATGGGCGACAAGGGCAAAGCGAACGCAGAAGGGCTCTATGTACAGCAAAATGTCGTCGAACCAGAAAGCCGGAGTTCAGACACGACCAACCAACACGGGTGCATGTCACCCAAACCAAAAAGGCTGCTCCAGCCGAGAACGATCCATGGCATTCACAAAACAGAGACTCACCATACCGCAAATTTAAACCATAAATCAAGGACAGACGAGTATCCAGCCCTCCATGTCACTCCGGACTCAGAGTGAACAAAGTCTCTATAAACGCCGAACTCGACGACAAACCTGGAGATAGATAGACCACGATGAAATCGGGGATCCGAAACCCCAAAAAGAAATGCCGCTGCAATCACAACGTGCCCGTCGCACTCGGGTGAAGGCAAAAGCAACGAAACCAGACCAATGTCCTTACCCTGGAGGCTGCGAGATTGACCATGAGAAGGGACCGCGGCGGAGGGAGACACGAAAAGTCCACCAGAGCACACAGCCGGAACAGCGGAGATTAGTGAGAACTCCGCAGAGGCCGGCCCTGCATCCGGCACGATGAGCCTGTCGGCCGGAATAGGCTCCAAGCGAGCCGGAAGACGCGCCGAGGACCCCCAGACGCGCAGGCAATTACCCGAGGACTCCAAGGTGCGAATCAGAAAAGAGATTGGATGAGCAAGGGGAACCTGAGATGCAGGCAGCCCAGCGGGCAAAGACAGCGCAGCCGGCGAAGATGCAGCGGACGACGGCGAAGAAAAGGCAGCCCATGGGAGCATGGTCGATGGCGATTCGAGTACTCCGGGGAGGTGTAGGGCAACCTGTGGGATTCCTGAGCGCGAGCGATCAGGAGCTACAAGGACACCCGCCTTCTCCACGAAATCCCAGAGTTGCCGATCAGACCATGGTCACATGTCCCGGCCCAGAGACAGCAGAGAACGATGCGTCTCTCTCCGCATGGGACGCAGAGAGCCAAAACCTTCACTGAAAGCGGTAATTACATGACAAAACAAGAATTTGGAGGCTATGAGAAAATAGGACAGAGGAAATGCTGAAACAACACCTTTCACTAATTGAATGGTCTCACTGGCTGGGTGATAAACACAGACATGGTACCCTTGGATGCTTGATGAAAGACATTAGCAACCAGTATCCAGTCTAAAGAGGTGGTATAAGCATGATTTTTGTTGCCATTTTGCTCTCTCTCTGTCTTTCTTTCTAATTCTAGGTCTGTGTGTGAGTGCTTGTGAAGAAACATTTCACTTAACTGATATAGTTAATAGGTTATAACATTTAATGTATTTGGGTATTCTTTGTTTGATCCCTGTCTTTTTTGCTGGTTCTTTGCAGCAGAAAAATTAAGGTAATTTCTAGACTGTAATATGGACAATTTCATTCATTTTGCTGGTTGTTTGTTTTCAGCAAAACGTTTCTATCCTCCAATAATCCGGAAGTGGCCATCCATCTGCCACAGCCAGGTATTACATGGGCATCCCCTTGGCTTGATCCAGCCGGTTGGGTCCTCAGCAATGAGGATGCTGCAAGCCAGATCATCCTCAGCGAAACACGCCACATGCCCGTAGTGCTATAACTGATGCTCCCTTACAATGCAGGTAATGTGTCTCATTCGGGACTCCTCTAGAAACTGCTCATTCGACACAAAATCAAACCAGCGGTACTCAAGGATTCTCCGAAGAGACGCAGTACCGAAGGAGTCCAGTCTTTGTCTCAGGTCACTGAATAGTGTCCATGTCTCACAGACATACATCAAGACAGGAAGCACCAGGACTCTAAATACTTGAACCTTCGTCCTCTGGCAAAAATATTGGGAACGCCACACATCCCGTTCCAGCGACCTCATGACCCCCCATGCTCTTCCAATCCTTCTGCTGACTTCATAGGAAGAGTCACCAGAGACATGAATGTCGCTGCCGACGTAGGTAAACCTCTCGATAAGGTCTTGATCTTGGAGTCTGGCTAAGTCCAGCCTCGTTCTCCTAGTAAGTGGTAGCCTACTGGATCTAAGCTGAATCTTCAGAGTAGCAACAACAAGTCTGTGGTCAGAATTCACAAACTGGGCACTTCTGTAGACCCTGCAGTTCTGCAGGAGCCTCCAGCATCTGCCCACGAGAATGTGATCAATCTCCATCGCTGTACCACCAATATTGGCGTACCAAGTCCAATGATGCGGCTCAGGGCATTGGAACCAGGATCCAGCGACTCGCAGTCCCTGAACTGTCACAAAGTCAAGGAACATGGAGCCACTTTCACCACAGTCTCCAGACCCATGGGGACCAACACAATCCTCATAGCCAGCCCTGTCAGTGCCAGTGGTCGCACTGAAGTCACCCATGACGAGAAGAGTGCCACCTCGTGGGTACCCTTCAACCGCCGAGCAAAGTTACAAGTAAAATGACAACAAGACATCACTCACCACGGTCAGAGCATACACTGAGACAACAGAAAAGACACCCAAGGAGTGCCTTAGCCTGAGTCTCATAATACGGAATGACATCATTCAACATCGGAAGGAGCCGATCCGCTACGGCAACAGGTACTCCCTGAGTACGGCAGCCATCAGACCGACCAGACCAAAAGTAGGTATACCCACCTACAGAGATCTGACCACTCCCCGGTACCTCAATGAGTGCTGCCACTGAAATGCGGAGTTTACGAAGCTTCCCTGACAGCAGAGGAAGATGCCAGAGAGGCAAGACGTTCCACGCGCCTACCCGGATGGGTCACCTCCAACCAGGACCCAAATGCTGCCATGCAGCAGGCGATGCTTCAGCACCATACCAGCCCCGATTCCCGACAAGCTTGACCCTTTTACATTCCAACGGTTTCAACTCATCCGGGGATGGGGCTCTTGAAGGCTTTCCCCCATCCCCTTCATAGTGCGTGCAGTCTTCCTGCAGGCAGCTACAGCAGAGCTACTCCCGTGGAGAGCAGAAGAGTATCGAAGCTTGTTTGTATTGAGCAGTTGTTTTACGGTGGCTGGAGTGCCAATCCTGCCACCAACCCCCAAAAAATTGTTTCCCTACAAGTTGGAGGGCCACTTGCAGGGCCGGATGCAGTTTAACATCATACCCAGGACAAACTCCTACGTTGTTGTTAATACTTAGGGATATTCCAGCTCAAGTTTGCAGGGTTGATCTTCACCCAATTTAATGATTTCTGAGTTTGGGCAGACAATTTCTGTTATAATAAATTCAGAATACTGTTGCTGTTCATTGCATGTATTAGCATGTGAGCAAACGTTAACACTGGTCAGAATTACAGAGAAATCTCACATGGTAAATAAAATGGTCTACAGTTATTAATAAGCTGTCAGGGTTGGTGCCCGTCCAACGTGAAGAGTAAACTCTTCCCCATTTGGCCAGCAGGCATCGCTGGTCATTCAGTTTCTCCTCTCTCTGTCTCACAGCCCTTCAGCTGTAGTGTGTTTTCCTGCTCCCTGGACTGCTGCATAGCTCAGTGGGTTGAGCATGTGGCTCAGAGCCTGAAAATTCTCCAGTTATGGGTTTGAGGCTGACCAGGAACCAGCCTCACTGGTTTTGTTTGATTATTGGTTTTCTGTTTTTCCCCAAGTGTCTGTTATAATTTTTTTTCCCATGTTAAGCTGTGTCCTGCTTATGTACTGTTCTGCTTCTGCTTAATTATCCTTGCATTGTATCCTTAGTATGTAGATCATGTTTCCTAGTATTAGTGTCTGTTCAGTTTCCTAGTTTCTGTGTTCCCTGTTTCTTAGTTACTGTTAATTGTTTCTGATTCCACCTGTTGTTTGTTGTCCTGTGCTTTCATTGATTAGTTAATTTGGTTATTATTTTCACCTGTGATCATGTCTTTGTTAGCCTTGTGTGTATTTAAGTGCCTGTTCCTGCTCTGTTATCTAGTCAAACATTGTGTCATGTTACTGTGTGGTTGTTACTCTGTTCCCTTGCCTGGTTCTGCTCCCCAGTTGTTTTTCTATGGTTTCTTGTAGTTAGTTGTTTTTTCCTGTTTGCTTTTTTTTTGACCCCTTGTGGTTCGTTTATTTTGTGCCTTCCCCATTGTGTTCAGTTTCCTTAATAAACCCCTGTTGTCTCGTGAGCAGTTCCATGGATCATCATCTTTTCCCCGCCTGCACCATGCCCTGCTATGACATAAGCAGGTCTAGGTCAGGTGAGTAGGATTTAAAAAGAACTCCCACATCATTGCACCAACCTTGATTAATAGAGAAATAAAATCCAGTGACGCAGTCCACTTTACACAATGCAAAACTAGATTAGTCCACTGCAGAATCGTGAAGTCAGTTAGCATTGTTTTCATAAAACAAAAAGTGAAAGAGAGAGCTAAGTGCTTGTTGCAGCATATTAACAGCTGTAGGTCATTGATTTTGTTAGAGAATTCCATGTTAGAAAAAAAAACACCCCGTTCACCCATACTGAAAAATGGCATTGTTCTTATTTGGGTACTACTTAGCATTTATGATTATGCCTGCTTTCATATATGGTTAATATAGTACATACATGGTATATGATCATACATGATACATATTGATATATGGACATATTTGGATTGTATATGTATTCTCAGTGCAACATACTAAACTTATATAGTGAATGTTAAATAAGAGTCATATGTATTCTTAAGACTTTTTCATATGGGAATATCCATGATGTTGTCAACTCCCAGGATAAACCACAGCCACATCTTTTACTAAGCGACACCCATTCCAGATACAGATTCAGATAATTTTGTTGACCGAACACGTACAGATAATCCTTGCTTACTCCTAATTTTTTATTCCTCAGATTCCTCAGCCAAAATTGTATGCAAATCCCAGGGTCAATATTCAGGAAAAATGTCAGAAGCTGTACTGTAGCAGAACAGAATCACAATCCAAAAGGCAAAATGGAAAATCCAGACATAGGTTCAGAAAACACAGGTAACAGAGACCAGAGAAATAACAAAGGAACCACTCAGTATGGAGTATAATGCACAATTGACTACTGATATGTTCGAAACTGAGGCATAACATCTGAGGCTTGTATCGTTTTTAGAAAATACCTTGATGACAAACAAAGCATCGCTTCCAAAAGGGACATTTTATACATTTGCTTTGAGTTTCGAATTCTTGATACAAGGAAGTGAAGTCACACGTTTTATGGGGTAGGTTTTGTTGGTTTGAGGACTTTGAGTGTTGTGTTGCGACTGATACTGAGAGCTGCAATTTTTGAGGTGTACATTATATATATACATGCGCGCACACACATGTGCACACACAAATGTGTTGGTCATTCAAATAAAACCAACTGTCTAATGTATACCTGCATGCCTTTCGTATATGATAGAGTAAACCAATAAAATTGTTAAAAGGAAGGATTTGATGCTTTATTTTACAAAGATGTGCTAAAATAGTATGGACAGATTTGTTGGTACCCCCAAAGAGGCTATTTATCCTTGTATTATAGTCATGTTTCAAACTAAGTGTTTAACCTTAATTTGTGTCACAGTTGCCTTCAGTTTTTCATCAGCCATTCAGCCTATTTAAAGGGAAATATCATTGTTTGGTATCATTGTGGACCACACTGAACGTGGACCAGAGAAAGCAAAGGAGAGAGCTGTCTGAGGAACTCAGAAAGAAGATTATAGATAAACATGTTAAAGGTAAAGGCTATAAGACTATGTCCAAGCAGCTTCATGTTCATGTGACCACAGTTGCCAATATTATTAAAAAGTATAAGGTTCATGGGACTGTAGCCAACCTCCCAGGATGTGGACGCAAGAGGAAGTACAACCCCAGGTTGATCAGAAGGATAGTGTGGATGGTAGACAAAGAGCTAAAGAATCCATCCAAAACCATTCAAGCTGAGCTCCAAGGTCAAGGTACATCATTTTCTGATCACACCGTCCATTGCGTTTTGAACAATAATGGGCTCCCTGGCAGAATACCCTGGAGGGCTCCACTATTGACAGAAAAACATAAAACAGCCAGAGTGGAATTCACCAAAATGCATGTTGACAAGCTCCAAATTTTCTGGGAGAATGTCGTTTGGGCTGATGAGACAAAACTGGACCTTTTTGGCCAGTCACATCAGCTCTATGTTTACAGAAGGAAAAATGAAGCTTTAAAAGAAAATAACACCATACCTACTGTGAAATATGGAGGGGGCTCCATTTTGTTTTGGGTCTGCTTTACTGCACAGGGAACCTTGAATCTGTGCAGGGCACAGTGAAGTCTCAAGGCTACCAAACCATCCTGGAGCGAAACATACTGCCCAGTGTCAGAAAGCTCAGCCTCAGTTGCAGGTCATGGGTCCTCCAACAGGATAATGACCCAAAACATACAGCTAAAAGCACTCAAGAATGGCTGAGTAAAAAACATTGGGCTATTCTTAAATGGCCCTCCATGAGCCCAGATCTTAATCCTATTGCACATCTATGGAAAGATCTGAAAATTTGCAGTGTGGAGACACTACCTTTCAAACCAGAGACAGCTTGAGCAGTTTGCTCAGGGAGAGTGGGCAAAACTATCTGTTGGAAAATGCAGACGTCTCATTGTGAAGTACAGATGCTCCTCTACTTACGAATGAGTTACATTCCAAACGGCTGTTCGTAACTTGAAGTGTTTGTAAGTCATTATGCAACATCATTCGTAGGGTATACGCAAGTACAATGAACTAAGATGCTGGGAGTACATACACTACGCTGCTGTGCGGTGGGAGTAGCAGCCAGAAGTCGTACTAGATGGAATTGGTGCGCAGAAAAAAACTGATATTGCAGACAGGAAACAGGAGCCCAAGGACCACAATTTGGGCTTACAGTCCTCTTCGTTCGTATGTCTGAAAGTTCATAAGTAGAAAGTTTGTAAGTAGAGTGCCATCTATTCTGTCCATCCCATTTTCATTTGTTTAATTAAATAAAATATTCAGAGGAATCAATAATCAAAAGCAAAGTCCAATTTCTGTTACATATGGAATAAACTATAAGGGATGCCATTAAACTTTTGTCAGTTTCAAGTTATTTCAGAGATAGTTGTCTTTTTTGTGGGGTACCAACAAATTAGTTCACATCTGTATATAATGTTTATCCTTTTTGATACTTCAGTATCAAAACACTGCCCTGAAGTCCATATCAAAATGACACCATAGTGAACAGGGCTTCATAAGCTCACACTGTTTTGAAACATTTCAGTTGTTTTGCTTCATTCTGTCTCAGTTGAACAGATTTCATTGCTTATTAAAAAGACTTGACATAATTACATATTTTTTTCTAAATTTTTTACATATAACAAGTATATTGTAACAAATGATAATAATCATGCACAATCTTCAAAACTATAATTATAAATGGATTGCATTTATATAGTGCATTTTTGCTACTCTTCCAAGCACTCAAAGCGCTTCACAGTTATGCCTCACATTCACACACCGGTGGCAAAGGCTGCCATGCAAGGCGCCAACCTGCACACCAGGAGCAATTTGGGGGTCAGTGTCTTGCTCAAGGACACTTTGATGGGGTCAGGAAGAACCAAGGCTCAAACCTACAACCCTCGGGTTGCTGAACGATAGCACTACCTCCTGCGCCACCATCATCCCCATATTATAAGCTTATGAAATAATAGACATTTCACATCCATCCATTCATGCATTTTTTTGTAACCACTTGTCCTATTCAGGGTCGCAGGGTGCAAGGCAGGGAACAATCCAAGATGAGGCTCCAACCCATCGCAGGACACACTTACACATCATTCACATCTAGGGCCAATATGGTAACTCCATTTAATTTCAGCATGTTTTCTTCGGCTGTAGGGGGAAACTGGAGTACCTGGAGGAAACCCCACAATGACAAGGGGAGAACATGCAGACTCCACACCAATGGAGCCATGGCATCAGACCCAGTAGTATTCAGTTAGCATTTATTGAATATGCCTTTAATAATAGCACATGCATTCTCTTTTGCACATCTCTCCAAGACAGTATCCATTCAGGCCACTATATGTTTCTGTGATGCAATGGTTTGAATTCTTTGAAAGAACAAAATTGTTTGTAAATCATTTGTCTCAATTGTCTCTATCTCTCAGAAGCCCGATTTCTGCCATCACTATATCCACCAGTGTCACTAGTGTACACTGTGTTAAATGAAGCTTCAATTAATGAACTTTTTGGCAAAACATTTGGCTGTAAGCCTCAATGCTTCAGAAAGAGTCATTTCACCATCACATATTAAATATACTGATCTGAGTCTAGGGGATATTTCACTACTTGTGCAGGAAACAGATAGCAGGTGAAGATAATCTTCGAAGTATATTTGGTTGCACTGAAGATCCAGACAGGCTCCTGGACACTGGAGTCGGACATATGACACTAGCCAGTTTTACAAATTAGTGAGCTAACATTTACAAATACTTCCGACAGTAATACTGCATTGTATTGTTATTTAGTTATTTATTTTTTATTTCTCATATTTATATATTTATATCATGCCTTAGATGGCTCAAACTAACGGGATGGTAAAATCAGCACTGGAATTTAATAATTTTGCTACTGGGCTCGTTCAGTAAAAAGCAGTGGCTGACATGCAATTTGTTTACTAGTCAACTATTCAGTTTTTTGTACTCGCCCATCAATTAAATAACCTGCCTCAGACGAGTGGGCAAGCTTAATTTCCAGCCAAAATGAGTTATCCATCCATACATCTTGCAACCCCTTTTTTGGGTCCAAAAAATTTTATTTAAAAATATCTCTAATAAGATGAAAATTTAGGGACAAATGTAATGGGCAGCATTTTCACTGTGCAGCTACCCTCAGTGTCACTGGAATTGCCCCTCCTACTCACAAAAGACATTTTAACATTCTAACAGGGAATTCATGTCTGAAGAAGGATAGCGCAATGACCAACAGTGCAGGATTGTCTCCAGTCCCGTGGCAATTACAATGAAAAAAATATATTACAATGGAAGACGCATGCAGGCATTCAAGTGGACAGTTTTGTTGTGTCATACAGCACCAGTCATTCTCTGCACAGGAGAGAGACTCTGGCCCCGAAGGCCAAAGACCAGTAAAACACCACCACATGGGACTGCCAGGGATAAACATAATGTAAAATCACTAAGCTTTCCTGAAGTGTTTGACTGCTCTGGCTTTCTTATATGCCAAGGATGTAGCAGAGCTATGTCAATATTAGGCCCTTAAAGCTATACCTTCAGATTCTGTCTTGCTTGCCAGATAATCCATGGTGAGTCATCAGGTCTCACAGATCTGGCTAGAAAAATAAGAACATAATGGAAAAGCGTCAGTTAAATCAACCTGACATGTACTCTTTTGATTATGGCTACTTTGCATGTTAAAAACACAAGTTTAACACAGAGACATTCCAAGGTGGATGCCTTTTTTCCCCTTTTTTCAATTAGAACCAGTGATGCTAACTTTCATGAATGTAAGGCAAAAAAAGATTCTTATAACTTATTAATATATGCTGAATACATGGAAATACCTACAATTTATGTGCATTGGCATTTTATTCATGACTCCCAAGGGAGCCATACAATCTTTTTTGTGGTGAATATATAAAAAGTGTCTGTAGTTCCTACACACAATGGCTGATACATAAGTTATTTCAACAGTATTGACATTTCTCATTGGCATCTCCAGATGTTCCTGCTTGTTATGTGCCAGGTCATGGGCACGTACTCTGGCGAGGTATGTTGTTGTTCTGTGTGTGTTCTTGTTTTGTGTTCCTGCCCTAGGTTTCTCCCCCCCCCTCCAGGCTGATGAGGAGTGACATCACCTGTACCTCATTGAGAAGTTGGGTTGCAGGTGGGGTGGGGTGGGGCGGGGCTTCCTGTATAATAGTGCTCTGGACCGGAAAGATTTTTTTCTTCGGCTCTCCTGCTGTTGACCTTTGCTGGTTGATATGCTTTTGGGTACGTGCGGGGATAAGCTAGCATGTGCGCGCACCTACATACCTCCCATAAGGGAAAAATTTGTTGGATACACCAGGAGTAGCGGGCGGGCGCCAATCCATGTATGTTTTGGAGGGTCAGGTAGCCAGCAAGGGCGTATAAAAGTTAGATCAGAGGTTTGTAGGGCTAGAAACTTTTTGTTCTCTTTGTTACTTTAGCGCCTTCCATGTTCCCCACCACAGTATGTTGTTTCTGTGGTATTGAATAGTGTGAATAAACTATTAAGGTGTTTGCTACACTAACATGGCCTTCCCGTGGTTACTCACAGCACCAGCAGCACACACGTCACTACCACCTTTGTTCCCCCCCTGACCCTAGACAAGGGGGTGGTTTGTAACACTGCTTAAGAAGTAAATGTAGACACATTATCATTACATGTATATTTATGAATTAAATGTACAATTGTCAACCCAGATCTACTCTTTGAAAAACCCAGGACTCTGAAATGTTCCGCCATCTCTCTGTTACTGGATCCATGTCTTCTTAACTGGCAGGAAACAGGTCGTGAAGACAGGCAACCACATTTCAGATCCCATCCTCTTCAGCACTGCTGCCCCACAAGTGTTCTCTATCCCCCGCTTTACTCCTTGTACACCAATGACTGTATATCACAAAATCACTCTGTAAAACTCCTCAAGTTTGCAGATGATACCACCCTGATTGGACTGGGGATGAGTCCAACTAGAGAGAGAAATAAATGATCACTGACTTCCGAAAAAAAAACCCAACACCACCTCCCTTAGTCATACGAAACACTACTGTTAGCTGAGCTGGAACCATCAAATTTCAGGGCACCACCATCCAACAAGACCTCAAATGGGATATGAACATCACCTCCATCACTAAGAAGGCCCAACCTATACTTCCTGCATCAGATAACTAAATTTAAGCTGTCACAGAAGTTCATGGCTAAATTCTACATTGCTGCAGTAAAATCAACTATTACATCCTCCATCTGTGTCTGTTTGGCTCTACAACATCGCATTCTAATAGGAGACTACAGCATATAGTGTGATGCGCGGAGAAGATCATTGGCTGTTAGCTCCCCCCGTTTGAAGCCCTGTACTCATCTGGGATGAGGAACAGAGCCAAAAAAATAACGTGTGTCCCCCTGCATCCTGGCCACCCTCTTTTCTGGCGTTTTCCATCCCAGCAAAAGCAGAGAATAAGAGCCCTGAGCACAAGGGCAAACCATCATCTTAACAGCTTCTTCCCCCAGGCCATCGCCCTTCTAAATAAGGACCCATGATAAACTCTCATAATCTAACCACCCACTGCACAAGTTTCATTAACTTATAGAACTGATTTATTTCTTTATTTATATTGTAGCACTGGTGGGGCGCATGTCCCAGCATGCCCCGCGTGCAATTGTACATATCCCTTGTTGTTGTTGTTAATGTTAATGATTACATTTCCCTATTGTTGTGCGTGTGTTTACCTCTGTCTTGTGTGTATCCTGTCCGAACTTCGCGTGTATTTAGCTTTGCATAAATCTCCCACCGTGTGTGCATTTTACAGTTCCATGTCTGACAACTTTCTGTTTCCCATCTGTGTATAGTGGTACTATTGCCCCCGACAACATAGCCCCCAGGGTCACTGAGGCACGCAAACTCCTCCACCACAATAAGGTGGCAATCCAAGGAGGGCTTATGTTCTAATTTCATAATTTCTGGTATTTCAGTTTTACTTCTCTACCATACTAACATGCTCTGCAAGAGTCAATATTATACACGGAGCAAGAAAGCTATGTCCTGACTCTCGTGTGTTTGGCTGGCTGTCTATTTCTGGTTCTTTAACACCATTCGGAGGACAGCACAATGACCCTTGGTGGGGGCTTATGGGTTGTGCTTCGGGAGTATGAGGTGCTGGGCCCACTGCTACTGGTCATTCAGTCCCTGCATAAGTCAGACTCATTCCTGGTGGGTGCTGAACTCTTCCAGGGCTGCCCTTTGTCACCTATTCTATCCATCAGTTTTATGGACAGAATTACTAGACACAGCCAAGGGTTAGAGGGTGTTTGCAGTATATCTATGAACTCAGGATTGCATTTTTTTATTTTTGCAGAAGATCTTGTCCTGTTGGCATCATTGAGCTCTGACCTTCAGCTTGTTCCAGAGCAGTTTACAGTTGAATGTGAAGCGGCTGGAATGAGGATCAGCACCTACAATCAGAAGCAATTGGAATGGGATAGATTGCCCCTTCCAGGCTGGAGAGAGCTACTGCATCAAGTGGAGAAGTTTATGTATATTGGGGTCTTGTTCACAGTGCTCCTACAATATTGGTAGGGACATGTCCTTGCCAATCTTACACAAATCTATGCCTTTGGATGGCTGGATACACATACACACACACAAACGCACTATATGGACAACAGTATTGGGACACACCACTCAATCACTGAATTTAGGTGCTTCATTCAGACCCATTGCCAAAGGTACTTAGTCATGCAGTCAGGTTTACAAACATTTGTAAAAGATGGCTTGTAGGATGCCACCTTTGGAATAAGTCAGTTTGTGGAATTTCTTCCCTGCTAGATATTCCACAGTCAACTGTGAGTGGTATTATTGTAAAGTGAAAGTGTTAAGGAGCAGCAGTAACTCAGCCATGAAATGGGAGACCGCATAAAGTAATAGGACGGGGTCGCCAAGTGTAGCGGCACATAGTGCATAAAAGTCACCAGTGCTCCACATGCGGTAACAAGGGGGCGTGGCACACAGGGGGATCGAACGAGCAGGCCATGACAGACAGACATGCTTAAAATGTTGGACCTTGTTGTCCAAGTAGATTAGGATGTCATCAATATAGGTGTTCACAAATAGGTTTAACATGTCTCTGAAGGCATCGTTGAGCCTGAAGCCTGAAAGACAGACGGGCTGTTAGCCAACCAATAAGGCATCAGTATATATGCGTACTGACCGGTACTGGTAATAAAGGATGTCTTCCATTCGTCTCCTTCTCGGATCCTGATGAGGTTCTAGACACTTCTCAAATCCGACTTGGAAAAGATCCTAGCCTTACGGAGTTGTTTCAGTTTAGAAGGGATCAGTGGGAGAGGTACACGTCTTTTCTTCGTGATGGCATTCAGAGCCCGGTAATTGATGCATGGGTGTAGACTTCCGTCCGTCTTTCCTACAAAGCAGAATCCGGCTGCTATAGGAGAGATAGAGGGGCGGATAATACCTTGATCCAGCGCTTCAGATATATATGTCCGCGTTGCCTCCTCTTCTGGAAGGGGTAAGGAGTAGAGTCTACTCCGTGGGAGGACTGCCCCCTCCATGAGCTCGATGGCGCAGTCTGAAGGTTGATGCAGTGGAAGAGCATATGCCTCCGATTTCCTAAATAGTCTTTTGAAGCAGCGGTAGTCCTCGGGGATTTTGGAGTGGTCCTCAGGAAGTGGACTCTCTAGGGTTGACACTTGACAAGGAAGAGACAAAATACAAAACATTCTCCAGACTAGGCTTGAATGTCTCCCATTCTCCACCCAATCTGAGGATTATGCTCCCTTAATTTAACCAAGGGAACCCGAAAATAACAGGATTCTTTCTAGAGGAATTAACTAGGAATTGGATTGTATCAGTATGACAACCCTGACTTTAAGCGTGAGTGGTGCGGCTTGGGAGGTCACTCGTCCCGAAGCCAGGGGTGTCCCATCTATGCTTCGGACACATCTGGGTTATTGAAGGGGTTCTAGTGAGATGTGATGCTCCTTAATGAACTCCCAATTGATGAAGTTGCCTGCAGCTCTGGAATGCACTAATGCTTGGTTCCGCACTCTGCAATCTCCCCAACTAAATTTAACCGGAACTATCATCTGCGTCTGGGTTATATATAATGAGGAGAGAGTTTCCTTACCTGAGTCTCTCCCAAGATTCGTCAAGGTGGTCAAACTGGACCGTTACAAAGAACATACCCCGTCTCTCCGCAATAGACATACAAGGCTTTCTGTATGCGTCGCTTGTGTTCCTTGGCTGAGAGTGGAGCTTGTCTAATCCTCTGTGCGGGGTGGTTGGGTAGCCAGGGTCCTTTCTAGATGGTGGGTCAAGCGCTGCCGTTCTTTAACTATGAGATCCTGTGTAATAGGTAGTCTCAAGTACTTCAAAAGTGCAAGTATCTCCTCTGCAAGTCAGCTCTGCTCGAATGGATGGTGGGTTATGTACAGCCCACATTGCATCAGGAATGATGTACAGCCATCAGGATTGCCATTGTAGCGGCTCGGAAGGACCACGGGCACAGAAGCTTGGGGGGGAGAGCTTGGGAGAGGTACGGGGGCGGCTTGAGCCTGGAGTTGTCGTCCAACTATCTAACCGACATAGAGCAAACTTGTTCCTGCACTTGTCGCACTTGCTCCTGCACATCATTTGTCTGGCGAGGTATTCTGTTACACTCACACCAAGACACTCGGAGAAGTTTACTAAAGCAAGCCAAATCATAGTCTAAGGAACAGGTGGGGTCAAAACCAGAGATCAGTCCGTGCCATGCGTCAAAACAATCGTCGGGATCCAAGAGAGTTGTTGATGAGTCAGGAGCAGGTAAGTCGGGAAGCCGGGAGGTCAGTCCAAAGATGCGGACGGGAGACACAGGGAGGATCAGGATTAGGTCAAACGGGAGTGGGACGGTTCTGATCCAGAGCTTGCGTGTGCTGGCTGATAGTGTCGTTGCCAGACTGGAGATAGTCATAGCAGGAGGGACTATGGCCAGATCTAAGCTGACTGTATGCTCCAATTGAGCTGTATCTAAAAATCCCTCAATGTGCTTAATCTCCACTAAGGTACTAATGCACAGCTCCATTGTGCAAAACCTGTCCTCCAACTCCACTATGATTAACACTTCTGGCATATGATACTGTCAGGAATGCTGGAAGGACAGTCTATGCTGTACTTGCCACAGCAACTACAAAACACAGGTGCAGAAAACATGATCACGACATACCGTTTTAATTACAAGTGGTTGTCAGAAGTTGTCGGTGCCCAGGGAAGATGGTTGATCTGTCAGAATTTGGAGATTAACTTGAGGAAGATTATTTAACTTGTCGAATTTTCCTTCAGATTATTTTATTCTAATTATTATATCAGCGATATCTAAAGTTTGAATGTTCGTGTGCTACCAACCAGTTTTGCCCTTGCAGAAAACACTGGAAAAGCATAAATGAGGGAAGTCAGATCTCCCACTCCCTTCTTCCCTCACTCCTGAATAAGAGCCTAAGATACTTAAACTTTCCTCCACTTGAGGCAGCAACTTATCCCCCAGCAGGAGAGGGCATTCAACTCTTTTTCGGTAAAGAACCATGGCCTCAGACTTGGAGGTGCTGATCCCCAACCCTGCCGCTTCACACTCAGTTGCAAACTGCCCCAGTGCATGCTGCAAGTCACAGCAGCATAATCAGCAAAAATCAAAGATGTGATTCTGAGGTCCCCGATTCAGACCCTCTCTGCCCCTTAGCTACAGCTGTAAATTCTGTCCATAAAAATTATTAACAGAATCGATGACAAAGGGCAGCACTGGTGAAGTCCAGTGTCCACCGGGAGCAAGTCTGTCTTACTGCTCACTATGCAAACCAAACTATTGCTCCATTTATCCAGGGACCTGATGACCCACAACAACAGACCCCATACCCCATACTCTTGAAGCATCCCCCACAGGAGCCCCCAAGGGATACAATCGTATGCCTTTTCTAAGTCCACAAAAGACATGTGGACTGGCTCCACTATCCTTGTGAGGGTGAAGATCTGGTCCACTGTTCCACGACCAGGACAGAATCTGCATTGCTCCTCATGGATCTGAGGCTCAATCAACAGGCAGAGCCTCCTCTCTAGTACCCTAGCATACACCTTCCCAGAGAGGCTGTGGAGTGTGATCCCCCAGAAATTGGAACACATCGTCTGGTCCCCTTTCTTAAAAATTGGGACCACCACCCCAGCCTGCTAATCCGGTCCTGGGTCGCTGTCCCCAACCTCCATGCAATGTTGAACAGGCGTGTCAGCCAAGATAGCCTAACAACATCAAGAGCTTTCAAGAACTCAGGATGAATCTCATCCACGCCCAGATAATACCTAAGTATTTTTTGACTCCTTCAGTGACCTCAGCCTTAGAGATGGGTAAATCTAGGTGGCAGTTGAAGGCAGGGACCTGGATGGACCAATCATTGGCTACCAAATTTGGGTCTTGGCACCACCAAGATTATTTTTACTAATTCGTTTACTGTTTGTGTAATATCTTTGCACTTTGTCTGTATTGCATTAAATATATATTTTCCCACACTGTGGGTGAACAGGCAAATGAAAAACTACATTTGCAATGTCCAGTTTTCCTAATATAATCCATGCAATCGACTACCTGAACATTGTGGTAAGGGCATCTCAAATCAAATCAAAGTTTATTTATCAAATCCACAACAGTACAGCATACATCAGTAGATGCAGGCCATGAAATTATTGCTAATTAAGCTACTTTTGCAAATCTAAAGAGTTAGGAGCAGTTGCAATCCAAAGGCAAGGTGTCTGTCGATGGGTCTGAATAATAAATTTGAAAAATAAATTTGTAAAGTAAATTTAAAAATTGAATATAAGTCTGCATCCCAACAATCATAATGAACTAAATAAATTCTGGATTATCTCCTACTGAGTATGGTCGCATATCTGAAGCAATAAACTCGCCTATATCCTATATTTATCAGCATGAATTTCCTCATAAATGAGCCTTAAATACCATGGGGAGACAAAATGTAGGAGAACCCACAGTTCCTGCCTTGCTCCAGTCATAGAGACACTCAAATGATGTCATATCAAATGACGCTGGATGTGTTTGCAGCAGTATATTGGAGTTCGGTATAACATAACCAACAGACAGTCTTAGTCTTATCAACTACTCTCTCTATATGGCTGGTGCACTTTATTGGGAATCCAAAATGTTCCAAAACCGCTGATTATGACTAACTGTAACTAGCATTAGCTGTAACCAACTCACAGACTGAACTAGCATAATGTTTTCTGCGTTGAACATTTGTTTGTGAATTTAGGTTCCATGTCAATAAATGTATTCATCCATTTCATTATGTGGGCACAACCAAAAATGTTGTACCAAGAATACACTATGGAAATGTGTACTGTTACAACTCTAATATTTAGCCTAAATGACAGGTCAGGTCAGGTCGGGGAGCATGCATTGGTAAAGTGCATTCCTGCACCCACCTCATGACTGTTATGGCACGGCATGGCGCAGGCAGGGAAAAAGGGTGACGATCCACTGGTAGTTCCAAAACAAAGGAGTTTATTAACTTAGGTGAGTGAACAAGTCTGCTCCAGACCAGGGTAACTGTCTCGCTATATATAAATAAACAGATAAACAGGGTTGGGGTTGCAGTATTAGCTGAGACACAAAGGCAGTATATTTCAGCAATAAATAAAGTTTTATGTTGTATATATATCTCAGCAGATGTAAGCCTGGTCATGCTGAAAGATTTTCCATTGAACTGAAAGGATGGTTGACATTTTGCACTATATCATTCAGGAAAAAAGGATTCGGAATCAATTCTATTATCAACTAAATTTTAAACAAAACATTACAATATGGAAATAGTGTTTCTGTACATCCAAACCCTGCAAAATGTGATTACACTGGTACCTATTGTATTTATATATAGAACAAACAAAGAGACACTTTTATTACCAGGTCACTATGGAGTGATAAAATTATGTGTGGAGCATTTAAATCAACAGATCTGAAGAGAATAAGATCTGTAAGTAATTTACTACAATGAAACAGAGTTGCAATTTTTATAAGGATGGAAAAAAAGAACTGAAAAATACTTCCATACTGTATGTTCTATATGAATTGTGATATTTGTTTTTTGTCTTGAATGAATGATATAAAACTGAACTACAGTACTGTGTAAAAAATATTAGAACCTTATTTGATTTTTTAGCATACTATTTTTTGACATTCAACTTTTTAAACCATCAACTAAAACCGAATATTAAATAAAAAATGAACCCCAAAAAACAGAACAATTTGAGTTGGATAAATTATATATTACAAGTCCTTTAGCAGAAATACTTTCCACACTTACTATTGTGCCAAATGTAGAAATTTAGGTCAATTTTACATTACTTAAATTCAGTAATATTTGGGGGTTTATAGGGATATATTGTTCACTTCAGTTCCCATGACATCCTAATGGATTTGGATTTGAAATTTGAGTAATTGGTCCAAAATAATATTTTTCTTGTTCTCCAATTCATGTAGTGTATAATTGTTAATGTGCTATTGAATCATTGCATGACCCTTCAGCTCATTGATGGATGGCCTGACATTCTCCTGTAAAATTCACTGGCACAGATCAGAATTTACGGTTCCTTTCAGGTCCTCTTGCAGCAAAACATCCCCAAACCATAACATTAACATTGCTGTGCTTAATTATGATGTTCTAACTGTATAATTCAGTGTTTTTATCAGACATTGGGGCTTAGAGTACCCTACAGAATTATTGGTACCCTTTGTAGAAAAGACAAATAATTATAATTATTTTTTTTTGAGAAAATATTTTTTGAGAAAAAAAGTTTGCTTTTCTTTTCTTTGAATAGATTTACCCCAACAGAAGGATACGTTTCTCTCATATTTTTCTCACAAGCATAAGATCAAGTTAATTAATATCAAGTTAATTAACAATAATGGCATTTCATTCTATTTACTACCTACACTGTCATAAATGTGTATGATCAATATGTCCAGGGGATGGGAACAAACCCACGGGAACGAGCAGACTGGGATTAGAGAATGAAACCAAATAAATATATTGTAGGACTTACAATATATAATGAACTAAATAAAACCTCCAGTTTCAATTAAGGCCCTCGGGTCCACTGCTATTATTCCTATTGAATTATATATAACGTGGAGGGATATATCATGGGTTTAAGCTGGTTAATTTTTCCATGATTTGAGTTATATTAGAGGATAGTAACTTTAAAACAAGAGTTCAAGCTTCATTATCATCAAAATCATTTATTTATTCATCCATGCCTGCATATATGCATCCATTAATCCATCCATCACTTATTCACTCACTCATTCATCTAATACAGTGACTCTATAATATTTTACCCAATTAAATTTGAGAAATGTATAAATATAATGAAATTTCTGGCAGGGGGTAGTACTATTTCCTGGCACTATTATAAACATTCTTTGTTAAAATTGCAGCAAGAATTCCTCAAGGAGCCACTGTACCAGACTGTCACTTATAAAGCATTTAGAGCCTTTATTTAAAATAAACATTCATCCATTATTACACTCTCAAGCCTTCTGTGGTTGTGACATGGCAAAGAAATGCTTCGTAATATATTTTATGTTGTCAGTCCCATTACATGTCTAAAGGAGGCTATGCAAATAAAATTAAAACTGACTTTAGACAAGCTTAAAGTAATTTCAGGATCAATCCACACTATAAATTTTTGTTTATTAAATGTAAATCCAAATATGCGTACATCACAGCAGCAAACTCAGCTTTATTATATATACCTTGTTTATTTAATATTTTAAAGTTATTACTATAATAATTTTTAAATGCTAGATATCCACTCAAAACTGTATTATCTATCTATCTATCTATCTATCTATCTATTTGCCAAACTCAGGAAGCTATACCGCTGCTGGATTCTATCACAACTTGGCATGGATCCTCATTGCTCTCTTGATGGTCTAACGGGATGTCAAGTCACCTTCTTGTCTTTCTTCTGACAACAAACTGTCCAAAATCAGGTCAGGCAGCTTCTACTCCTAGACAGTGTGAAAAGGACAGCTAGCCCTGCAGCAAATCTCAAACACCCTGTGCAAATGTAAACTGCCACAATCAACATTATAATGTAATATGTCCTGACATGTTTACTTTTAGTCCATTTTATATTTATTATTGAAAATGTAACCTATACCAAACACTACAGCACATATTGTCCATGGAATTGACATTAGATAGTACTATACCTTGCCATGAAGCTTGTGATGGATCGAGAATGCAAACTAATGAAAGTCTTGAGAGAAGGGAATCCAGCTGGATTTTTAATTTGAAGAATGTGATTAAATTCCTGAATTAATTACTCGGGTCTCTGTGGTGCTGTTTGGGACAGTCACACAGGCAAGCCTTTTACAGCAGACCATCTGTCTTTTCTTTGCATATTCCTCATGCATGTTTCCCTCCTGCTTTTTTCCCACTTCTGTTTTTTTATCTCTCAGATGGTCAATCCTTGTTAGTTCCTATACATTAATTTCCACTTTCAACTCACCTGTCTCAAAAAAACATACAAACAACAAAAAAATAGTACATATAGTACATCTGACAAGTCACATTTTCTGTTCCATCATGTGGATGGCCGTTTGTGTGTGTGTTGTCTTCCAGACACGTACTGTTTACCTAAACAGTGTTGCAGACATAGTACACCCTTTCATGGCAATGATATTCCCTGATGGCAGAGGCCTATTTCAGCAGGTTAATGCGCTCTGCCACACTCCAAAAATTGTTCAGGAATGGTTTGGGGAACATGAAAAAGAGTTCAATGTGTTAACTTGGCCTCCAAATTCCACAAATCTCAATCCGATCAAGCATCTGTGGGATGTGCTGAACAAACAAGTCTGATCCATGGAGGCCCCACCTCGCAACTTACAGGACTTAAAGGATCTGCTGCTAAGGCCTTGGTGCATGATATCAAAAGACACCTTCAGAGGTCTTGTGAAGTCCATGACTGGACGGGTCAGAGCTGTTTTGGCGGCAAGAGGGGGACCTACACAATACTAGGCAGTTGGTTTTAATGTTATGGCTGATAAAAGTATTTATGTGTTGTAAGTTGTACCCTTTTTCCTGATCAGGAGGAGACAGGTGGTGAAATACTGATAACTGATAAAATAATGTATTCTAAGTTTCCCTCCTGAACTGCCCTCCAACGATGCTGATGTCTGTGTGCCTTTTTTATTTCTGATGCGTTTTGTTTATTTGCACTACACTAAACACGCACAAAATGAAACATGGTGTTGTACACTATTCATATGTTTTATTGTATTGTATTGTGAATGCCATACATATATTTATTGCATTTGTATTTATGTGAGGCGGCATAGGGGCCCAAGGGTACTGGTATTTCAATGCAGTGTGTACTGGTACATGGATGTGTAGACAAAAAGAACGCTCAACTTACCCCTGAATACATTTTTGGTTTTTCTTCCTCTTTCCAAATGGATACAATGTGTATTTAAAATCTGGAGATGAAAAACATTTCTTTACTCTAGTTAAAGGATAATGCTGTTTTCAAGGGTCTCTAGGCAATCAATGCTTGAATGCAAACAGAAAACCATAAGATATTTATAAGCTATGGAGTTCTACATGAGGTAAATATTCCAGCAAGCACAGTCAAAAATGATTTCAACCACAAAGGCAGTTAAACAATCACCCATCCAAGAGCACAACAAAGATGGTTCCATAATTTAATGTCCCTTCCAGAAAGAAAAGGAAATTGTTACCAGAAACAACTAGAACCGCTAACAGCAGAATCACACATTTTTTGTCGGAAATATCCAGTATTTTGCTGCCCCATTCAGTGCTCCCTCCTCATTTCCGCTACTGCCACTTCTTTCCTGTCACAACTCCTAATTCAGGTGCTGATGCTTATGTGGTCCTCAGGCTCTCTAAACTTCTATCCTTTGACCTCATTAAATCTACATTCCTGGGGTTAGCCTATGGGGCACTCAGAAGGACCTCTACTCAATATTTATATTAAAAAAATCATCCTCCGTGACTTCAGCAACCTTGCTCACCCTACCCTCCGTGTCACCTCCACTAGGCTCTGACTCACCCTATCAACAGCCTTGTTTTGCTACACTGACCTTCTGGGTCAGCTGAGAGCATGGAGCCAGCACCTGTTCATGATGTTTAAGTATTTCCCAGGGAAAAATCCCTTTTTAAGTAAATTTTGTTAAACATTCTTGAATCCTCAAAAGCAATTATAATAATCAAAGTAATTTTCACTGGGAGTACCTGATAATGCATTTATTTCACTCTGTGTAACCACTAGTGTATTTTATGTCTGTCGTATTGCCTTAGTGACCAGGAAGAGAGAACCTCATGTAAGCAGTAATTACAAACATTGAAATGAATAATAATGATAATCTTAATCAGTTAATGGTAATTTAAATAATAATCTCAAGTGCACAGTCATGTGTGGCTCTGCTAGTTGGTCACTTGGTTTATGACTTCATGCCAAAATGCAAATGCTGGTTTTCAGCCTCCATTAACTTCAACTAAATTATAATTAGGGGCAATCAGGGCTAAAAGTCACAGGAGCAAGATGTCACATAGTAATTTATTTCTTTGACTAGAGGTCACCGCTGAAAAATACTGTTACAGTAAACCAGTGTTTCCCAACCCAGTCCTCGGGGAACCCCGGACAGTCCACGTTTTTCCTCCCTCCCAGCTCCTAGCCAGTCAGGAACACCGAATACCTGGTACAGGAGCTGAGAGGAAGCAAAACGTGGACTTTCCGGGGTTCCCCGAGGACTGGATTGGGAAACATTGCAGCAAACTACACCATTCCTGTTGTGATATTGTTGAGCTTGTTCGTATTTATGGAAGAGGAAGCTTTGATATTTAAATAACTCATCCAATTCATGTAAGTCATAATAGCATGTTGTCAGGATTGGTCCCTGTCTTGTCTTCTTGCCTCGTTCAGTCCATCATTTCCACATTTGACCAGCAGGTGTCACTGGCCATTCCATTTTCCTGATGTTTCCCTAGGTTGCCATTGTTCTACTTCCTAGTGTATTCCCATGTTCCCTGGACAGAATGTGGCTTAATGGGCTAAGTGGGCAGCTATGAACTGAACATCCATACTGTGGCAAGCCTCAACATTATTAGACATTTTGAGTTTTGTTTTTCCTCTGGTTATTATGTATTGTATATCAGTATAGCTCTTTCATTTGTATCCATGTTTCTAGTTATCCCTCCCTGTGTCTGGTTTTGTAGTAACATCTTGTTTCACATGAATCCCTAGTGTTTCAGTCCTTAGTCTTTGTTAATTGCCCGCACCTGTTCCCTGTAGTTCCCAGATCCCTTGTGTGTAATTAGTAATGGCCCAAACCTGTCCCTTGTCATGCCCTCATTATTTGTGTATATAAGTGCCTACCCTTGTCCTGTTCCTTGGTTAGTTGTCATGTTTGATTCCTGTGTGTTCCCTGTATGTGTTACCAGCTAGTGGCTTTCTTTGATTGTTGTAGATGTTTGCTTGTTCCCTTTACTTTCCTACTATACAATTTCAGCTCGCTCTTGTCATCATTTAGCCATCCTGCTTTTGTGGTCCCTTTTGTTTCTGGTTTTCTGTGTCTTCAATTCTGTTAGCTGCACTGGGAACAGCCTTTATCCTGCCCCAGTGTAACAGCAAGATAAGTTAGCGAGATAATTGAAATGTATTTGAATAATATCTAATGTAATGTTTTCAATGAGTAATTTCAAATTGCCTGTGGATTATTGCCTTAGAAGAATATTCATAAACATGCAAAGCATATTAAACCACTGTCTTTATTTTGGTATAGTTGTGACAATTCCACAATGCTGCATTTTCTAATTTTTGGATAACTTAAATGTATGACATGCCCTTGTCTTCCCTAGTAAAACGGCTAAAACGGTGAGTCATAATAAATGACAATTAACATAATCTGTCAGCTGTAAAGGTGGTCTAACAATCGGGATGTAGATATGTTGTTTCATATGAATCCGATACAGTTCTGGATCAACAAATTTTTACAGTAATAAGACACAACCCACAACTAACAGTTATATATCGGTCAAGGAACTGGTGTCTGCAGCACAAAATCCAGATCCCTCAACAATGGTAAAAGTAACATGAACTCAAGACATTTTTCACCATTTTTCTTACATCTGTGTCTATTTTATGTTTATGTTTGAAAAACATGCTTTCAACCCAGAATGTTTTGTTGCCAGCAGTCACACCATGATAGGGGAATAGTATTGGCAGTCAACTTAGGAGTCAGTAGGTCCCATGATTGTTCTGTGGGCCTTTATAATGGCCAATGAACATGAGGCAATTTCACAGAACCAGGGAAATCCTATGGTGCAATTATTGTT
Organism: Mormyrops attenuatus; assembly: GCA_026777985.1. Classification (NCBI taxonomy): domain Eukaryota; kingdom Metazoa; phylum Chordata; class Actinopteri; order Osteoglossiformes; family Mormyridae; genus Mormyrops; species Mormyrops attenuatus. The sequence continues at coordinate 25,658,628 of JAODKC010000107.1, forward strand.
CTCTCAAACACACTGATAATACAAATTCAAGAGTGGTTTCATGAATACCAGGATGAAGTTATGGAAATGTTTTCCATGCCCTCCCCAGTAATTAAATCTAAATATCGCTTAACCAGTCTGGGAAGTTCCGGGCGGAGGCATGATTGTTTACCTCTGCTCTGTGTGTGGGGAGTCTGCATATTCTCCTGGTGTGTTCTGTGGACTGCAGTGCTGTCCAAAGACATACAGTTAGGCTACCTAGTGTCTCTAAATTGCAAGTGAGTATGAATGTGTGTGAGTATGTGCTTGCGATGGACTGACATCCTGTCTAGGGTGTACCCCAGCCTCAAGTCTCCAGGACTGTGCCCTTGACCAGGATAAACAGTTATATTTGCATTTCTTCCAAAGGGAACATTACAAAACTAGGATACTTGACCATTTGTATGTACATTTTTTATTCTTAAATTAAAGGTTTGCTCATAGGTTTGTCAGTCTAATGTTAAGTATTTTGACGTTGTTTAACAATAAAGTTAATGCTTCTGCTAGTGATACTTCACGTTGCCACCTGTGATTTTAGTACTGCATGTATGTGTGGTGAACTTGGCTGTTCTTTTACTGCTATCATTACTGTCCCAGAATGTTTTTCGTATATGTATGTTTTTATATATGTAAGCATTTAATGTATTTTTTAACCTATATTGAATGTTTGAATCAAATATCCTGCTGGTCATTTTAAAGATATTTCCCCAATAAAAGTTACTTTATACTTTGTACTTTGTACTGTATAAGGGATCAGAAACAGGTCAGCAACAGTGGATCTTTCTCAATTCATGTGTTCCCTTGACAGGAAGTATCTTGTCTGGCCAGTAACTTCCAACATCACTGACATAATAATAAACCTCCCCTCATATCATTGTAAACAGGAAATCTAATGAAAATTGACCAAGTGAATTTATTTATCATGAAATCATAGTAAAGAAATTGCAGCAACTTTGAACATCCTGCCATAAAGAATCTGGACTTTATGTAACATCTGTAATTCAAATCACCAGACTTTTTTTGCAATGTCTGCTATTGTGCAACATTGGAAATCAAATTTGCTGTCTTTATCAGATAATAATTTTAAAAGAATGTTGACTTTTTTAGTTCTGAATATCTCTCAAAAACAGCCTCTATGGAGGAAAATCCATCCATCCATCCATCCATCCATCCAGCTTCAGTAATCAGGGATTGGTCCACCACAGCCTCTGCCTTTGACTGCCATCCAATCCACATTGCACCACACCCTTATGGCTCCTCCTGCAAATGGTGGGCTCAGAGGAGAACAGTCCCATAGAGTTTATTCATGCTGTGCCTGGCTGGGCCCCTTGGGTGAAGACCTGCCCACCAGGCACATGCTTAAGAGCTCTCCCCTCAGGCCTAGCTCCAGGGCAGGACCCCGGTATCCCAGTTCTGGGTGAGGTTTCTGGTTCCTTGTTTTTTTGTTTCATAATGTGTTTTTGAATCACCCTTATTCTGATCTCTCACCTAGGACGTATGTGCCATGGGAGAATCTATCATGGGTATTTGTCCATGACATCAAACCCTTCCACCATGGTAAGGTGGCAATTCATGGAGGGGCTATTGAATAACATGCTGGAGTTTATGCATTCATAATTCCAAAAAGGAAAACCTCAAGGATGCAAATATTCATTTAAGCAAATTCAGAATTCATGATATCGTGATTATTACATGATCATATCATAAGACTATTGGAAATGAATTATTCATATGATGTCATTAGCTTCAAATAAACTCCAATTTTCAGTAACAGTGACCTTTCATGAAAACCATAGTTTTCCATAGTAGAGTGTATCTTAAAAAGTTACACGTGCAAACTGGATTGGATTCAACATTTTTGCACACTATGCGCATACTCATGCATAGAGGGACATTTAAAGAAAGCTATTGTAACCAGAATGATGTCTTGGATTACCTGGAAGAAATTCACACAAACGGAGGAAAATCATGCGTAGACAGAACAGAGCCTAGATTTGCTGTATTTAGCCATAGTAAGGTATACCTGGTTTTGTCACACCTGTCCCCAATTAATAAATTTTGTTATGAGCCTGCTCTGGGCTGGTAGCAAACCAGAGCCAAAGCTTATTTAAGCAAACCAGTGAGCAATTCTCACTGCTCAGTCATTGCTATTGCTCTTAGAGCATAGAACTCATTTGGTGCTCAGTCAGAGGTTTGTTTGATGGGGTTAGATGGAGAAGGTCTGTTTTCTCTATGCCTGCAGCAAGTATTGCTTGCCGACTTAGGGGTCAGGATTCTTGCTGACCAGCATCTTGCTTTGGGCTTCTGGTTAGCCTGTTTCTGGTTTAGGGATTCATGATTCCAAGCAACTGGCATTCCACAGCTGGTGTGCAGTGCCAATGGTATCCTGTCTTTGGGAGTTTTCTACGTGTGTGTCCTTGTTTTTTGTGTATTTGCCCCTTTTCGGTTCCCTGGTTCCTGGTCTGGGATCTTCAGTCCTCTGCACTTGAGTCTGCCTTCTGGCTCACCTCATCCTGGAGGCTGTCCATCCAGTCAGCAGGCCAAGTCTCCCTGGCCCCCAGTTTCTAGCAGTGTTGGGACTGTTGGTCTCAGTGTCCAGAGGCAGAATACCTGATGTGATGAATGAATGGCCCAGTTTAAGCTGCTTGTTTATGAAGCCCAATGAATGCTTTTAACCAGTAAGCACTGAGTCTGAGCCATGGAAGGCTTTGCACAATTCTACTGCAATCTTATTAAAGAATGTTTTCATTATTCATGTAAACTCCTTCCACTCCCTTGTCTTGCAGCTATCTATGTGTGTGATTTTAATTACATGCTGTTGTAAAAATAATTGTGAATCCAATTGATGTCTTCACTACTTATCAATGCTTAATGTGCTAACTAATCTGTAAGATATCTAACGTGACTAAACAATCTTATATTTAGCAGCTGCCATACTCAGCATAAGCCTAGTTCGAGAGTCTAATTTGAATCTTTACCTAAGCTAATCACTTACCCATAACAAAATTACCTCACAGTATGTGCATCAAAAAACACTACAGGTGATGGTGGAGCTTTTTGCAGATATTTAACAACATGTTTGATTCAGCCTTTCTTTTTTATCATGTTTCATGATATGCATGTGAGAATGGGCTACTTATGTCGGGTCCCTCGATTTTTTTCTCATCCGACTGAACTCTGAACAGCACAGGCAAACAATTGAAGGCTATTATTGTAATAATTATACTACTACTACAAATAATAGTTTTATTTATACAGCACCTTTCATACAATCGAATGCAGCTCAAAGTGCATCACAGTGACAATAAAAAATGAAACAAAATGTAAAAATAAAGAATTAGATTAATTTAAAAAATTTAAAAAGTAAATTAAAAATAAATAAATACATACATACAATTAAATTAAAACAAGCAGGTACAAAATATTAAGCATAAAGAGTTTCAGCAGCAGTGAGAATATAAGGAATGGTATGAATATAAAAAATAAGCCCTATCTAAAAGCCAAATTAAAGTAGTAAGTGCTTAGCTGCCATTTGAAAGTGATACTAGAAGTTGCCTGATGACTGTCGATTGATAGGGAATTCCACGACTTAGATGCAAAAGCAAAAGGCTGCTTCTCCATTTTTGTTGTACATAGCATTTGGAAGCAGGCCAGCACCAGATGATCTGAAGGTCCTATTTGGAATTTGTTCTATCAGAAACTCTGAGATATGAGTGTACTTGTCCACATCGAGCATTGAAATCTAGTAACAGAACTTTAAAATCAATTCACAAAGAAACAGGTAACCAATGCAGTGTTGCAAAAAGAGAGGTAATATGCTTAGTTCTTTTAGGAGTCTATTTTCCCATCAGGTGCTTAAGTCAAAAAGCGCTTAAAAAGTTAAGCTTTTGAGTTACATGTATTTCCAGCATGCTAAGTCACTTATAAGTCACTCACTCAACTCATGAGCTATGCAGGGGTCAGGGGGATCAAGGAACAAAAAACAAGGCCAAAAGGGGAAGAGACACAGAGGGCAGGGTCGGACGGTACAGACCCTGACATAGGTGGGACAATGTGGAGAATGTGCTGGTCCACCTGGAACTGGCACTCGAAGGAGAAGTGCCACTAGCCCTACTCAGCCTGACCCAAGCTAAGCAGGAGAACTACATTCCCAGTGGAGGGCCTTTGATGACCTTGACAGACTGCTGTACCTGTGCTGGCACTTCCCGGATGGTAAAAGGCAGCTACTGCAGCTACTGGTGCCACGGAGCCTCCATCCCATAGTCTTGAGGGTGGTGCATGGCACAACAGGAGCTGTAAAGATGCTGGGGAAGCTGCCCTGCTTCTTCTACTGGCTTGGCTACATCCAAGACAAAAAGCAAGATGTGTCACCTAGTAGGGCCCAAGCTGCTAGTCCCATGCACCCATCAGCAACACCAGGTGGGGGCACCCACGGAGAAGGTTGGGGTGGCCATCCTGGGCCCTTGTTCCTACAGTGATGCTGGGAACTGCTAAATGCTCATGGCCATGAACAGCTTCACCATATGGCCTGTGGTCTTTGCAGGTACTGACTAAAGTGCAGCGATCAAAACCAAAAAGTTCATAGAGGATTTCTTCTGCAGGAGTGGTGTGCTGGAGGAGCTGCACGACATCCAGCGGTGCAACTTCAAGGCGCAGGAATTTGGCAAGGTCTGCAAGCAGCTGTGCATAGCTGTCCTGCACCACCCGCCTTCACCTTCAAAGTGATGGGCTAATGGAGAGTTTTAACCACACTTGTTGCGCAGCTCACCATCCTTGTCACTGGTCCTGTGGGCATTGCGATCAGTGGTGCAGGGGAGTACGCCAGCCACACTGATGTTCGAGATGGAGCTGTGCACACTGGTGGACTTAGTCTTCTGGCTGGAGCCAGAAACTGCAATCTTTTAGTGGTCTTTTTGGATGTCTGGTCGAAAGTGTATTACAATAGTCTTGATGGGAAAAGACAAATGTATGTGGCAGTGTGTTCTAACATAGGGAAAGTTCCTACACAAACTATATTTCTGAGATGAAAGTGGTCTTAATAACGTTGCTGATAAATGCATTAAAAATAAATTGCAGTCAAGAATAACACCTTTTTTTTACTTCTGTTTTAGTTTGTAAAGTGAGTTTACCTATATTGATTATTTTTTTACTCTATTTGCCGTGGACCCAGTGAGGGGAATTTCAGTTTTATCTTGATTTGTTCTAAAGTAGTTTCTATCCACCCATCTCATAATGCTGGACAAATCCGTTAATCAACTTGTTTATCGTACTGGGATCTTCTGGTGCTGTTGGCATCACTGTCTGCTAGAAAATTACTTTAAGTGTTATTAGATATTGTTCTGTAGATATGTACATCTGTAAAAACCTTCTTTTGGGAACATGTCTGGTTCAACTTGGAATTAATACATTCTGGTTTGTAACAGGCTATTAAATACAGAACAGATGCTGGACATATAAATCCAGTGAATCTAATTTTATGTGAAATTTATACTCAATCCAATATTCTATCCAAGGAACAAGGATGCCATCTCAGAGCATGCACTTGTAGCAGAGTGGTGCGTATGGTGCACTGCCGCGAACAGGTGGAATAAACCACCAGAACAACTGACTACACCACTCCCTAAGACTTTCACCCAGGGATATCCGTGCAATGACTCTCCTCCTAGCCTAACGCTAGAGGCACACAGGTTCGGTCCACCAACAAGCAGGAGTAAGGATGTGCTTCCAGTACAAAAATATACTTTTAAAAGCAGTACACTGAATATGAGCAAGACTATGGCAGTGTGGTAAACCTCACACCCTTACAAGTCAGCTTCTTAAAACCAGACCCCAGGTTCCTCTCTGACAACATACATTACTCACAGCATTGCAATCTTAACCACACACAGTTCGAAATCCCACCACCAGGATGTCAGCCTCCCCACAGTTCATTCCCCCATACCTGGTAAAAGACAAAAGCACAGGTCAGTTTAAGAAGGTTACAATACACAGACAACTAAAACACAATTGAGACAAGACAGATCGCCCTCTCACAGGCAGTCTAACAGGATGCTAAATTATAGTCCGGAATGCTTCTACAGTCCAATCCAGCAACTAAACAAAGTCTGTAGGAGAAAACGGCAATTCTCCTAGGTGTACGATGGAATCTCCGACTGAAGAGGTGTCCGGAACAGGAGATGAATCCTCAGCAGCAACATCAAAGGCAAAAACAGCTGTGATAAGTCCCAGACACTCCAAGAATAAAACCTAACTGGGACTGCAATTATCATGAACAATATACACCACCAACATCAATACTAAATGTGCCAGAAGGCAACTGAAAATGGAAGAAGAAAAACGAACCTGCCTCTGCCCCGATTGCAGCTATAACAATCCTGTAATCCAAAGTTTCACCAAAACAGCAGCGTTCACCACTAAAAGCAAACATTTCACAATTAATTATTCGCTGACTCGCTATGACACACACATCAGTGAAACGCCATGTTTACAAGAAACATACCTGAACTGTGAAGAACTGTGAAATGGTCATCAGCACAACTGCCACTGAAACCATTCAGATGCCCCGCTGTATGAACCCACGGAAGTATTACCAGTGGTAAATGGATAGGGGTGGAGCTTCCCAACCACTACACTATATGTGCTTTTATAGGGTAAGATACGGCTAAATGACCAATTGGGCATGTGTGGGCAGGCAACCTAATCAGCCGCCCTCACCCTCAGCCACCACCACACACTCATAAACAACATCAGACTCTAAGCAGAGTTTATGCACAATATATGGCAACAAGAAAGAAAGTCAACAGTTGTGTGTTTATGATTAAATATCACTGAAGAATGAGAGAATTGTGGTTGGGGACATCAGTCACCTAACTGAAACGTTTGTCACTTGTCAAAAGGACCATCACTTGGTAGTTCTATTCCTTTCTTAATGTCTCATCTGTACATATTTATGGCTGCTAATACTTATTTACAGTCTTGTTTTACATTGATATTTATTGTGTTTCTATTTTCTTAAACTCATGTTGTCACAGTCTTGGAGCCAGGCAGACAAGCATTTCACTTGCACACTGTACCCACTGTATGACTGTCTTTATGACAAATAAAATCTTTGACTTGAATTTTTAACTTGACTTTTTGCTTTTCCCTTAATTGAAATATTAGAATCATAAAATACAGAAAAAATTCTGTTTTAGAAATCGTTGAATACCTATGAAAATGGGTTGATTCCCATTATAATGCTGTGGGTCCTCATGAAAATTCTGAGCACTTTAGGTAATTATGGAATGCAGGTGTGAGTCTTAAGTATTAGATGAATTATTACAGTAATCATTTCTATGTGAAAGGGGTTTAATTACATTCTGGTAAGTCTGGAGTTGTAGGGGACAAGTTTATGCAATATTAACACCGAAATAAACCTGAGATAAAAGCACTTGGTCTCCACAAAAACCATGAAGAAATTTTAATACATCTAGCATTATCTGGACTTTGGTCTTGAAATTGTTCTTGAAAACTGTAACCTTTTGACAATGTTGACCATAAAAGTGTAACAAAACTAACCATGGGTTGGTGTAATTTCAAATAGTATATTATTATATAATCCAGATGATCAAAAAAGGTATTTAACGTTATATATTCTAGTTTTCAGTTTACATTATAACTATAAGCCATGCAATAATACGTTTGCATCCATCTTCCAACCACTTATCATCATCTGGGTCAATGCAGGCCTGGAACCTATTCCAAGCAGCACTGGGCACAAGGTTGGGTTACACCATAGACTGGCTTTCCAGTCTGTGACAGGGCACATGATCACACACACACCCAAGGGTGTAGCTAGAAATTCTAGCCCCATTAACAAAATGTCACTTTGGGCGCACCACTAATGGACATCCAATATGCCCAGTAAAGTTTGCCAAAATGTTACAAAATTACAAAAATAGTACAAATTGCATACTGCAATGATATGTGAGACTTTAAGGCTCCCGTAAGGTGTCGGGTCCTCGAATCTTCAAGTGTATCCATGCCCCATTTTCACCCCTGTACACACCACAAGCAATTTAAGGACATTAATTTAACACAGGCAAAATTGCAAATGTCAAACAGACAGCATGGAGGTGGGATACAGCTGGAGCCAGGAGGAAGCAGCCCTACTGACTGAGCCACTGTGCAGCACAGCTAAGGTGTAATAATTAAAATAATTATTCTTTGTGAATGTGAGTCAATGTGGCTCACTGTAGAAAAGGGATTTTGCTTCACATGTCCAAAGATAATTAACAGTTATAATGCAATATGTTTACACAAAATCCACCAAGTGAATCTGTTGTTGGCATAATGTATCATCAGTAAGACAATCATTAGTAAAACAACTATTATTAAAACAATTTTGTCATTATAATCAGAAAAAAACTCGAAACCACCTCTCATATTTAATTTGTTTTCTCCATATGAATTTTAGAATATCGTGATAAATATTGATATGGTGAAAATGTTGTAATATCATTTTTAGGGCATACTGCCCAGCCCTATTTAGCAGCATTAAACATTAAACAGTTTAGATTTAAAAAAGATAAAAAATAGCAACTGTCATGTGGTTTAAAAAAATTCTGCTTCTGCTTCAGTCCACAACTATGCAGAGTGGCACATTGCACGCTAAACACTTATTGCTTATCTTCTTGGAGTGGCAGTACACACAGTATTTCCTGCCCTGTGTGGCTTAACTTTATGCAAACAAAGCCCGACAAGTGCCCCGCATAACTTTATGCAAACAAAGTCCGACAAGTGCCCCGCGTAACCTTACCCAAGCAAAGCTCGCCAAAAATGCTGCGTAACTTTTCCCAATGTACTACAATACAATTGTCACCAAAGCAAATGTTAATTAAGAATTGCTGAATCACAGAATTATAAAAATCTATTGAACGAACAAAGAAGAAAATAATAAAATGTGAACTGTAAATAAACATGCTGTTAGGTGAACTGGTGTTTCTCTGTTCTGCTGTGTGTGTGCGTGTGTGTGTGTGTATGTATGTGTGTCCAAGAGAGAGAAAGAAAGAGAGAGAGTGAGTCTTGGTAAAGTACTCATAAAGTAATATAAATGAGTTTTATTTTGTCTTGCCCTGCAACACCAATGTAACACTGATAACTATAATATGTGTGATCAGTGTTACAATAAGTGTGTCCGGTCCTGTCAAAGTGCAGTTACAGTCACAGCCAAAAGTATTGGTCCCTTTCCACTTTTTAAAAATGAATCACAATTTTCAGTGAAATAAGTTGAAACTGACAAAAGTAATTGGCATCCACCATTTTTTTTCTTTTATAGAGAGCAGACACTTTGCTTTATAACTTACATTTACATTTTACTTATTCAGCAGACACTTTTATCCAGAGCATACATTTTTGACAAATCAGGGCCAGACAGTCTGTGAAGAGAAATTGGGGGGGGGGGGGGTAGGCTGCTTTGGTGCCCAACACTGACATCACTGTGCCAACCCTGAGACTCAAACCTGCAACCTTCCAATTACAGGTACATGTTAACATAACATACTGGAAATTATACAACAAATGAAAAAGGCATTCACAAAATTATTGGGGCCCATGAGGGCAGACAATTTGGATTTTGTTTCAACAAGTGGAATGGCACCAATTTGTTTCTACTTTAATACTGTACCTATGACTGCAGATAATGTATTGAGAATAAGCAATGTGAGACCCTTATCTTGTCAAGAATCCTATACGAGCTGTAATCTATGGTCAGAAAAAGAAATACTCATCAGAGTTCCTCATGTAATTGTGTCTATAGCTGCATGTCAGCAATAAATAAATAACATCAGTTGAAAACAGTTCAGAGGAGCTGGCATATTGAACACTAAGTCTTCCTGGTCAAAGATCACCCATTCTGAAATATAGAAAGATATCCCTTATATCAAAATTGGTCTAATATAACACACAGTTTCTAGAATTTCCCCCTGGTTCATTGGTTTTTCTTATTTCTTATCTCGTTTGGAAAATCTGAATTGTGCAAAATGTTTGCTATTTTACATAAAGTGCTGTTTTGTTTTTCAAAATATATACCCTAGAAATAGAAAAATTGCCACAAGGACAGTGTAGTTCAGTTCCCTGCCCTGATCACACATTCTGTATTTTTGTATATTTGGAGCACATAATCATGCTGGAATACTTTTCATGTTTTATGGAGTTTAAGCCAGGAGAACTAGTGGGAAAGAACAAAAAAGGATTTGCTGGCCTACAACAGGTGGTCCCACAGTTGGATTAAAACCCAGACCCTGAAGGTGCGAGGCTAAACACCCAAATGATATGCCTGTGGGTATTTTACATTTAGTCCAGCAATGAGTCCTACTTTACCAGGGAGAGAGCATAACCAAAATTCAAAATCCCATCAGGGAGCATGGTGGCTCATATTTCCAGGGCATTGTGGGCATTTGAGCTAGATAAGTCAGTGGGTCCCTGTGATTTTTTTTCTTTTATAACTCTGCAAATAAAAACAAAATCATGTTATTTTGAACTGGTGCCTGTTTTCTAGTGAGCAGTGGAGGCACAACAGTTTTAGCAACAAGGATAGGGTCTTCTTGATATGCAACATGGGAGAAATGGATCCAAGGCAGATCAGGGCTGTCTTGGGTCCAGAGGTGAGACTGGGCACACGGCGGGAGCAGAGGAATGTGGTGGGGTGGAGGTGCTGGCAGACAAGGCATGCACAGGAGATTGGGCTCAGACGATGTAGGCATCACTATCAGCCAGGAGAATAGGGGGATGTGGCGCCCTGCATTCGCTTGCTGTGTGAGCTACGCTGTTCTGGGCAGGCTTGAGGAGGGACACATGGAAGGTGGGAGAGATCCTGTACATCTGAGGCAGTTGCAGGTAGTAGGTGACTGGGCTTACCTGGCGGAGGATACAGAAGGGCCCAATGTAGTGGGGTGTTAGCTTATGGCACCTGGGGAGGTGGAGGCTTTTGGTGGACAGCCACACTCATTACCCAGGTTGCAGGGAGGGAGCTGGCAACAACATTGGTCTGCCTACACCTTCTGCTGCCGGAAGCAGGTCTCCAGCTGGATTTGCCTCCATGCCCTGCAACTTCACGGGAACCAGTCCTCTACTGTGAAGATGGAGCAGAGCAGTGGATTCCAGGGAAACAGTGGTTGATACCCTAGGATGCACTGCAAGGGGGAGAGTCTGGTGTCTAGTGGTGTGTGGGAGTTCAGGAGGTACTCCATCCAGGGCAGGAAGCGGATGTTTACCCATTTACCCATTTACCTAGGAGACAGAGTGCTTTTGAGACCTCCTGGTTGGTGTGCTTAGCCATCCCATTGGTCTGCAGGTGGTAACTGGAGGAGAGACTGAGTGAGATGTTTAGGCAGGAGCAGAAGGCATGGAAGGCCCAAGAGGCAAACTAGGGATGCTGGTCTGAGACAAGGTCCTCTGAGAGGCCCGTGAACTGAAACACTCAGGCTAGCAGGATCTCGGCTAACTCGGTCACAGTTTGTGAAGGGGCACTAACCAGTACTTGCGGGAGAGGTGAGGATCTGTGAGGATTACCGTGTTTCCCTGGGAGGCAGGTCTGGGACAAAATCCAGGGCCAGATGGGATGAGGGTAGCTGGGGCACAGGTAAGGGCTGCAGAAGGCAACTTCCGGTTTCCCACATCATAGTTGCACACATCCCTGGGTAGCTGCTGGGACAGGACTGCCCCCACACCCACCTCAGATGTGTCGGCCTCCACCACAAAGGTCCGTGACGGGTCGGGCTGTCGCAGCACTGAGGCTGAACTGAAGAGATCCTTGAGGGAGTGGAGAGTGAAATCAGCCTCTATGTTCCATGGGAAGGAGGTACAGTACGACGATTCTGGAGGACAGCGGTGAGTGGAGCGGCCACAGAACTGAAACCGTGGATGAAGCTCCTGTAAAAGTTGGCAAGCCCAAGGAACCATTGGAGCTTTTTAATGATGCGAGGCCGGGGCCAGTCCCTGACCACCCTTACCTTCTCATTGTCCATCCCTACGCCCCTGGGATGGATGTGGTAACCTAGGAATTTATTTTATGGCCTGGTGTTCCTCGGAGGAGCGGGAGTAGATCAGGATGTCATCGTTGAATATGATGAGAAATCAGTTAAGCATATCCAAACCATAGGGCATCACTCAAACTGACCTGTGCTGGTGATGAAGGAAGTTTTTACTCATCACTGGCCTGGATACAGATCAGGTTGTAGGCACTAGGGAGGTCCAGACAGGTGCAGATGCGGGCCCTCTGCAGCTGATCCAGTGCCGAGGAGATCAGGGGCAGTGGCTCCCGGTGTTTCCTCATGATGGTTGAGCTCCCGGTAGTCAATGCATGGTCTGAGGCCCCCGTCCTCCTTCTTTACAAAGAAGAAGCTGGATGAGATGGGAGAGGTGGACAACTGGATAATAGCTTGGGTGAGCGCTTCCCGGACATGCACTCACCTAAAGGATTATTAGGAACACCATACTAATATGGTGTTTGACCCCCTTTCGCCTTCAGAACTGCCTTAAT